>OU015490.1:85461070-85578570 GCA_907164885.2 Dolomedes plantarius
GTGTAGGTGTTATTCAGACATACGCACGTCCTGTTGCGGGGAACAAAGTCAACAATGATTGGTCTAACCAAATGTCGTATTTCGACGTATCACTCGAACAGGATTTGTGCTCGTGGCACCTCTGTAGAGGACGTTTTGTATTCATATCTGTTACAAGTGGCTTGGGAATTACTACTCTGCCGCAAATGTTTTGTTTGTGAAGTTTTCTCTTACCTGTTAGGATTGATACTGGAGCCTGCAGATTCAGATGGAGCTGTACGGTCACTTTGGCTGCAGTTGACTTCCTTCTTTCACGTCACAATCCGTTTCAACACCCGTCAGACTCTTTCGCTTAGCTTTCCCTTTCGTCCACTATTCTATTTCACAGAGGATGTCTTTCCGTGTACCCTGTATGCCGTCATGACTTCCGATATCATAGCTCGGTAAACATCCAAAACCATGAGGGATTTTGTAACAGATACTCCAATTTGATGCGGTTCAACAATTTGCCCTCTCTGCTCGGTCTATAAGGTTTGACATGTTACGCTAAATTCCAAAAAGCCTGATGCCCATAGTTTCATTATTGCTACCTTACAGTAGAATAATGTATACACTATATTCTAGGAAAAATACTGGTCCTTAGACTTTTTTTAAGGAATACAAAGAACTTTCATAAACACCACTAATACTGATATGTATTTCCATTATTTTGATAACCACCTGTATATATATATATCAAACGAGCCGCTATTCAAAAGTTCTCGAAATTTGAATCATGCGCGTAAATGGACGTAACTACGGTTAAGCGCCACTAGAGAAATCTGCGTACATTCTTTGTGGGTCAGTATGTTAAGCGGATTCATTCTAAGTGGGCGTCTACATTTTTGTTAAACAATTTTTGATTGTTGTGTCTGTGTGTGTTTGCGATTTTGCACTGGTCGATTGGAAGGATCAGCGAATTTGTATCAAGTTTCGTTTAAGACTCCGTAAGTCTGCTGCAGAAACACACAAAATGTTAAAGGAAGCAATCGGTAATAATCCTTTAGGCCGACCACAAACTTTCGAGTGGTTCTAAGGTTTCAAAATTGTCGAACAGTAGACGATGATGAACGTTCCGAACGACAATCAACCGGCATTATACCAGAACATGTCGTTTCAGTGCAGTGGTGAATGATCGTAGGAAGAGCATTCAAGAGATTTGTAACATTGTGGGATTTTCCAATGGAGCATGCCAGCGGATTTTTATCGGAAGAATTAAACAGGCGATGGATAGCGGCAAAGTTTGTACCATGACTCTTAAATGACTAACAGAAACAAAGTCGCATGAATCCCTTTACAAACTTGAAAGAACAGCTTCGAACTGATTCAGACTTTCTTTCTAAGGTCATCACAGGTGACGAAAGTTGGGTTTATGAGTATGATCCCGAAACGGAACAACAATCGTCACACCGGAAGATCCCATCTTCAAGTCGGCCAAAGAAAGACCGTTAAGTCAAGAGCGACATTAAATCCTTACTGATCTGTTTTTTCGATATTGAGGAGATTATCCGAAAGAAGTTTGTACCTGCGAGTCAGACCATTAGTGCAGAAATTTACCATGATGTCCTGCGGTGACTAAGGAAGGACATGAGAAGGAAACAGCCACATATGTAGCATTGGGACGGCTGGGTTCTCCACCATGAAAATGCGAGGCCTCATATTGCTTTCATCAAACATCAATTTTTTGCAAGTAATAATAATAATAAAAAAATATGGTCATTGTTTCTCATCCGCCTCACACTTTCGACTTAGATCCTTGCGACATTTTTCTCTTTCCAAAGATGAAAATCAGGTTAAAAGGACGCAAATTTGACATGATAGAAGCGATTCAAGCTAAATCACAGATGGTGCTGAACACATTAATGAAACAAGACTCCCAGCAGGCATTGCTTTCGTGGCAGAAGCAACGAGATCTGTGTTTACAATCCTAAGGGGAATTCTTTGAAGGTGACGACAGGGAATAAGAACAAGGTATTCTACAATTTGTTTAATGATGCATGTCGGGAACTTTTAGGTAGCACTTCGTATACACCCTACATGTATATATATATATATATATATATATATATATATATATATATATATATCTATGTATATACATTTTTATATATACGCACACACACACACACATATATAAATATATATATATATATATATATATGTGTGTGTGATAATATTACTAACTACCTATAATAGCCCATTCTGTATTTCATCTCTGCCATGGTAACCCGTCCTTCTTGTCTTGACGTAAACGCTTCGCCTTCCACATACTAACTTCCTCCGCCAATTCTGGCAACCTCTTTAACCTAATGCTATTTTGGCGCTTTTTTGGTGAGACGCGAGCTGGCTCCGAACTGATTAAGATGTGTTAATCTTTACGTCGAATAAACTTTATTCATTAATTATGATTTGGAATCTTTGTTACGGCCTCGATTGCAGTATTTTCACGAGATGTCCACGCCGGACATTTCATATATATATATATATATATATATATATATATATATATAATGCCTTAAGTATGGGGAACGATCGTTGGAACCTTCAACGGGGGGTTTGCTTAGAAATATAGGAATTAACAATTTTAAACTGCGAAATCACGAAATATCGGAAAAAGAGAGAAAAAGGCGGTTTTAATAGCTAAAGTGATCAATAAAGGCATTTGTACACACACACACACACACACACATATATATATATATATAAATAAATTATATGTGTGAGTATGCACGTTTTTGTTTCTCATAAAGAATTTAAAAAGTGAAATTTAGGGATTAAATTATAAATGGAAATGAATTGATATTATTTATTCATCAAAATCAGAGAAAGTATGTGACTAGTTTTACAACGGATCTAATGTTAAAGTTCGGCTAGACAGGAAAAGTTTTTCTTTTTCTAGCCGTACAAATAAAGGTCTCTACTTCTAGAGTCAGGCTACAAACAGTTCCGAGCTCTGTTAAAACTCAAAATTCGGAACAACAGCGAAAATATATATATATATTTTTAAGAAACTGAAGGCCCAGTTCCTTTGTTTTGTTTACTTTGCATAAAATTTCAAAAGGATTCCGAGCTTGTGTTGAAATTCGTGAAAAGATGTACCCTTATCCTATTGTATAAATAAACTGAATACTTTCCAAATAAAAAAGGAATGTATTTTACTCAAAATATTCTGTAACTTAAGTTTTCTCTTTAACAGAAATGTGACTTGTAATATTCCATTGGCTTTCTCAAACCACCCAGAAGTTAATATATATATATATATGTATAAATATATATATAATATATATATATATATATATATATATATATATATATATATATATATATATATATATATATATATATATATATATATATATATACACTGCTGGCCACTGTAAATGCAACACCCTGAAGGAAATATGCAAATAACATGAAATTTACAACATGCATTAGCGGAGGTGAGATATGCAAATGATTAGGATTTCAGCGCAGACGCACATCACGCGCGCCTGTGGCGCCACTTCAAAGCGCTATTTAAGGCTTGGAGATTTCGACGATTTCAAGTTCGGCAATTGTGTTTTTCTTGTGGTTTTTTCAAAAAAACGATCAATTATGCCTCGTCGAAAACAGCGATCATCTTTTGATCAAGTATCCGAGTTCGACAGACGAAGGATAGTGGCCTACCGTGATTGTGGATTATCTTTCAGGGAAATCGGTAGTCGTGTTGGACGAAACCAAACAACTGTAATGCGGATATGTGATCGTTGGATGCAGGAGGGTACAACGGACCGGCGTGTTCGATCGCATCCACCTCAGCGCACCACTTCACGCGATGACAGGCAAATTGTGCGCATGGCAGTGACGGATCGCTCAGTCACATCACGAACCATAGCACAGCACATGCAGTGTGTAACGCATCATCCAGTGTCTGCGCATACCATTCGACGCCGTTTACAGCAGAGTGGTCTGTCCGCAAGACGTCCATTGGTTTGTCTACCCTTGACGCAGAACCACAGACGTCTCCGCCGCCAATGGTGCGATGACAGAAGGATGTTGACGGCAGAATGGAATGAAATTGTCTTTACTGACGAGTCACGCTTCTGTCTGCAACACCACGATGGTCGCATTCGAGTCTGGAGACACCGTGAAGAGAGGATGCTGAACAGCTGCGTTATGCACCGCCACACTGGTCCTGCAACGGGTATTAATGTATGGGGTGGTATTGGATATCACTCTCGCACACCTCTAGTACGCATTGCCGGTACTTTAAACAGCCAGCGCTACATCTCCGAGGTGTTGGAGCCAGTTGTCCTTCCTTACCTTCAGGGCTTGCCCACAGACATATTTCAACAGGATAATGCGCGACCACACGTGGCACGCATTGTCCAACGGTTCTTCGTCAATCGCCAGATTGAATTGCGTCCCTGGCCGCCTCGTTCTCCGGATCTTTCGCCGATAGAAAACATGTGGTCCATGGTTGCACTACGATTGACCCAGATTCCATCCCCAGCTGCCACAGCAGATTCACTTTGGCAACGTGTGGAAGCTGCTTGGTCTGCTGTACCCCAAGAACTCATCCAAAGTCTCTTTGAATCAATGCCGAGGCGTGTGGCAGCGGTTATCTCCAACAATGGCGGCTACTCTGGCTACTTATTTTGGCACGAACCACACTTCACAGAAGTCTATAAATTTAATCATTTGATACTTGGTCAACATGTTATCTACAAAATAAATTTTGTTGTGATATCTCTTGTCTTTCTTGGTGTTGCAATTTGGATGGCCAGCAGTGTATATATATATATATATATATATATATATATATATATATATATATATATATATATATATATATATGTATGTATATATATATATATATATGTATATATATATATAATATATATATATATATATATATATATATATATATATATATATATATATATATATATATATATATATATATATATATATATGTATATATATATATATATATATGTATATATATATATATAAAATATATATATATATATATGTATATATATATATATATATATATATATATATATGTATGTATATATATATATATATATATATGTATATATATATATAATATATATATATATATATATATATATATATATATAATATATATATATATATGTATATATATATATATATAATATGTATATATATATGTATATATATATATATAAAATATGTATATATATATGTATATATATATATATATATATATATATATATATATATATATATATATATATATATATATATATAATGCCAGGAAAAAGGTTGGATGACGATCGAACTCTCCAGTGAATGGATGAAACATTTCATTAGTTTCGTGAAACCGGACAAGAATAGGGAGGTTTTGTTGATTCTCGATGGACATGTGTTCCACACTCAAAATCTTGAGGCTTTAGAATTGGCCATAGAAGCAGGGGCGATCATACTATCACTTCCTTTGCATACTACTCATCGAATACAGCATTTGGGACCTCGCTTTCTTTCATCCATTAAGGGTCTACTATTCCCAAGAGATGGACAAGTGGATGAGGGAACATGCTGGACTGTCCGTTTCACAATTCCGAGTGTGTGGACTGAAAGAGAGGAAGGCTTATGCACGGTCGCCATTTCTTGAAACCGCTGCCGATGGTTTCCGTGCAGGTGGGATTTGGCCGGTCAATCGCCACGTATTTCACGATTTCGACTGCGCTCCATCCGAAGTTTCTGACAAGAACAGGAAACTTGACAAGAACAGGAAGGTTTTGTTAACTCTCGACGGACATGTATCCCAGGAGGAAGACTGGACCAGATGCGAGAAATGCTGCTCATGGGTGCATGAAGCTTGTGCCAACATAACCAACCCAATATTCTATTATAGTGATGATTGCTGTACTAGAAATAAATTTACTAAAAGCCCAGCCTTGTGCGTTCGTCTTTCAATCTATATCATACTTTTTCTTCTCGTGTAATATGGACCACTCGATCCATATTACACGAACGTATGTGTAATATGGACCACTGACACGAAAATAAAAAAAATTATTTCCTGCAATTATTAATAGTTACCAGAGTACTTTAATAACTAAAACATGCAGCTACAATACAATATAATGCTAACACCAATACAAAAAGTTATTTTGGTTTTGAATTCCAGGAAAAATAATTTCTGATTTGTTAAAGTAGCACAGAGCTGTTAAGGATACTATTAATTTTTTTCCGGCAAAAGGCATCACAGTAATACCGATCAGTATTAAATTATGAAGAGCGTAGTATATTTATTTATTTATTTATTTTTATTTATTTATTTTTATTTTTATTTTATTTGTGGGGGGGGGAAGAAAAAAACTGATCAAGAGGTTTGGGTATTAAGAGAAAAATAATATTTTTTTCAATAGACGAAGCAGGATCGAACGTTGCAGTGATTTGCAAATAATATTTTTTATAAAATCAGTTAAAGCAGAACTAAGCAATAGCAATTATTACAGCTTATACGGTCACGAAATTAATGGATTGTCTAAAAAATTTAGTGCCTTTGCGAAGAAAAGTGATTGTGCCGTTTCTGAAAGAGGTCCTTCTTTCTTTGTTTCGCTCGCCAAAATTTCATAAGAACCCAGTAAAATATCAATTTATATGCAGTAATGTAAAAGTATTTGCATTTATTTCAATCTCAGGTCACAAAAATACATAAAAAAAATTATATAATATATGTACACTAGTACAACACACTGACGTCCTAAATTAAGGTTGCAAACACGAAATCTGTGATATCTCGAGAAATAATTGGTTTATTGGTGTAAAACAGGTACATAGTTTGTCCTTGCATAATAGTGTTTAAATGACTATGAAAAACTTTTAATATAAAAGCTTAGGAATTTTATGTACTAAAAGAACAAATTCATGCTTTGAAAATACAAAAAATTTGCTAATAGAACCCAATATTTTTAACGTTGATAGTTAAAAAAGTTAAAAAAACCTAAATAAAAAAAGAAGAAAAATATATAAGAATAAAATTATGATGGCATAATTTGAAGGCATAGATTATATGTACACACGTACACACCCACCCACATATATATATATATATATATATATATATATATATATATATATATATATATACACTGCTGGCCACCCAAATTGCAACACCAAGAAAGACAAGAGATATCACAACAAAATTTATTTTGTAGATAACATGTTGACCAAGTATCAAATGATTAAGTTTATAGACTTCTGTGAAGTGTGGTTCCTGCCAAAATCAGTAGCCAGAGAAGCCGCCATTGTTGGAGATCACCGCTGCCACACGCCTCGGCATTGATTCAAAGAGACTTTGGATGAGTTCTTGGGGTACAGCAGACCAAGCAGCTTCCACACGTTGCCAAAGTTGATCTGCTGTGGCAGCTGGGGATGGAATCTGGGTCAATCGTAGAGCAACCATGGACCACATGTTTTCTATCGGTGAAAGATCCGAAGAGCGAGGCGGCCAGGGAAGCAATTCAATCTGGCGATTGACAAAGAACCGTTGGACAATGCGTGCCACGTGTGGTCGCGCATTATCCTGTTGAAATATGGCTGTGGGCAAGCCCTGAAAGTAAGGAAGGACAACTGGCTCCAACACCTCGGAGATGTAGCGCTGGCTGTTTAAAGTACCGGCAATGCGTTCTAGAGGTATGCGAGAGTGATATCCAATACCGCCCCATACCATAATACCCGGTGCAGGACCAGTGTGGCGGTGCATAACGCAGCTGTTCAGCATCCTCTCTTCACGGTGTCTCCAGACTCGAATCGTGGTGTTGCAGACAGAAGCGTGACTCGTCAGTAAAGACAATTCCATTCCATTCTGCCGTCAACATCCTTCTGTCATCGCACCATTGGCGGCGGAGACGTCTGTGGTTCTGCGTCAAGGGTAGACAAAACAATGGACGTCTTGCGGACAGACCACTCTGCTGTAAACGGCATCGAATGGTACGCGCAGACACTGGATGATGCGTTACAGACTACATGTGCTGTGCTATGGTTCGTGATGTGACTGAAGATCCGTCACTGCCATGCGCACAATTTGCCTGTCATCACGTGAAGTGGTGCGCTGAGGTGGATGCGATCGAACACGCCTGTCCGTCGTACCCTCCTGCATCCAACGATCACATATCCGCATTACAGTTGTTTGGTTTCGTCCAACACGACTACCGATTTCCCTGAAAGATAATCCACAATCTCGGTAGGCCACTATCCTTCCTCTGTCGAACTCGGATACTTGATCAAAAGATGATCGCTGTTTTCGACGAGGCATAATTGATCGGTTTTTTTTGAAAAAACAAGAAAAACACAATTGCCGAACTTGAAATCATCGAAATCTCCAAGTCTTAAATAGCGCTTTGAAGTGGCGCCACAGGCGCGCGTGATGTGCGTCTGCGCTGAAATTCTAATCATTTGCATATCTCACCTCCGCTAATGCATGTTGTAAATTTCATGTTATTTGCATGTTTCTTTCAGGGTGTTGCATTTACAGCGCCAGCAGTGTATATATATATATAACATGCTAGAATTCAGGGCATATTATTTAATATATTGCATATCTATCTATCTATATATCTATCTATCTATCTATCTATCTATCTATCTATATATATATATATATATATATATATATATATATATATATATATATATATATATATATATATATATATATATATATATATACACTTCTGGCCATCTAAAATGCAACACGAAGAAGTTAGCAACCAAACAGGATGATATATATATATATATATATATAATATATATATACGTGTATATATATATATATATATATATATATATATATATATATATATATATATACGTGTATATATATATATATATATATATATATATATATATATATATATATATATATATATATATATATATATATACGTGTATATATATATATATATACACTGCTGGCCATCTAAAGTGCAACACCAAGGAGGAAGAAACCAAATAGGATGAAATTTGCATAATGCGTATACCGCGATAGAATACGCAAATGCCTCTAGCGGCGATTTCGTAACCAGAAAATTTTTCGCTGTTGCCAGATAAAACTTGTATAATTGTACTTTCAGAATTAATTTGTTTCGGCTACATGTATCAGTTACAGAATTTGTACTATGCTATTCTTTTTGTCCCATTCAATATGAAACACCCTGTATATATATATATATATATATATATATATATATATATATGTAATATACCCATTACACCCTTAAATTATAATCTGAAAGAGAAAGTAGCTCATATTTACATGGCTGGAGCTAGACTCAGCCTGAAAGAAATAAAATTAAATTTGGAAGCAGTCGGGTCGAATCGTTTATTAGAACGACAAAAATACGTCCGTTCATTTCAGAACGCGACACGGAAGTAACATCACCTTTCAACCTTACGCGCGAGAGGTGAGGTACATGGGACTATTGTTTTGTAAGGTCCGTAGATACTGGGGCTCGCGATGCGAACCCACTCCTTTCTCCAGGCGATTCATGGGAAGTTCTGTTGCTAAGGGTTTAAAAGCGATAAATTAAGATTACTGCGGTTTGCATTTAGGAAAGGGAATTGAAATGCTAGAATTCAGGGCATATTATTTAATATATTGCATATCTATCTATCTATATATCTATCTATCTATCTATCTATC
This sequence comes from Dolomedes plantarius, assembly GCA_907164885.2. Lineage (NCBI taxonomy): Eukaryota > Metazoa > Arthropoda > Arachnida > Araneae > Dolomedidae > Dolomedes > Dolomedes plantarius. The sequence goes on from OU015490.1 coordinate 85,470,768, forward strand.
TATCTATCTATATATATATATATATATATATATATATATATATATATATATATATATATATATATATATATACACTTCTGGCCATCTAAAATGCAACACGAAGAAGTTAGCAACCAAACAGGATGAAATTTGCATAATGCGTATACCGCGATAGAATATGCAAATGATAACCAATGAAGCACACGAGCACATCATGGGAGACTCAAGCCCTCCTGACAAACTATACATAAAGAAAGGAAAGATATACAGTTTTGAAGAGCGTGAATTATATTCTAGTGCGATTTTTTGTGTGTGCAGTTTCAGTATGCCTCGGAGAAATCCACGAGCATCATTCGAGCACGTTTCGTAGTTCGACCGTGCTTTCACATGTACCCAAAGTTCATCTGTTGTTCATCTGCTGTCTAGAGATTGCGGATTATTCTTCCAAGAAATCAGTCATCGTGTCGGACGCAGCAAAGTCACAGTCATGTGAATATGGAATCGGCGGATGCAGGAGGGAACGACTGACCGACAAACGCCTCATCGCACCAATGCAGGCATAATGCGCAGGGAAGATAGGCAGCAATACAGGGAATACAGGCATAATGTGCGCACCGCACTGATGAAGCGCAGTGCCACATCCTCAACCATGGCACAACGATTACAGTCTGCAACACAACAATCGGTCTGTAACACAACGGAGGAGATGGAATTCCAAATGGCAGGACATTGTGTTTTCGGACGAATCACGCTTCTGCCTGCAACACCACAATGGTCGTATTAGAGTTTGGAGATACTGTAGTGAGAGGCTGCACAAAGTTGCATCGTCATACTGATACTGGTCCTTAGTCCGGTGTTATGGTGTGAGGTGGTATTGTATTTCACTCTCGCACCCCTGTAGTACGCATTACCGGTGCATTTACCAGCCGGCCTATATTTCTGAGGTTTTGCAGCCTGTTTTCCTTCCTTACTATTAGGGCGTGCCTGCGGCCACGGTTCATCAGGAGAATGCGCTAACACACGTTGCACGCATTTTTGAAGATTTCCTCGCAGACCAACAGATTGCATTGTTTCTCTGGCCTGCCTGTTCTCCAGATCTATAGCCTATCGAACATTTCTGGTAAATAATTGGACTTTCCTAGCGTGGCATGTCGCACCCGCGGGTACAACAGATGAACTTTGGGTACATGTGGAGGCAGCACGGGCTGCCGTTTCCCAACACCACATCCAAAGCCTCTTTCAGTCAATGCGTGTAACAGAGGTAAATGACAGGCATGAAGACAACACTCATTACTGATTTAATCGTCTTCCCCATTTCAAAGAATATCCAGTCACTTATCATTGATACTATCTGTAATCTATGGAATAAATTTGGCTCTGATATGTCTTATATATATATATATATATATATATATATATATATTATCAAGCGCCATTTATGAACCTAGTCATGAGCTAAGGGTCATAAAGGATACCACAAGCAACAGATAATTTTATAATACTGGCTACTGGTATTTCCCTTACCTCAAATGAATGAGAATTATTAACCATCCATTTACCAACAGATTGCTAACTCACCTGCTATAATATATATATATATATATATATATATATATATATATATATATATATATATATATATATATATATATATATATATATATATATATATATATATATATATATATATATATATATATATATAGTTTCTTTAAGTTTAAAACTATCACTCCTTAGAACGATCGGAAAACTGTTATCTTATCTATCACATCCCCGTAACCTTCTCCTATTGTGGCAATTTGCATGAAAACTTCGCAACTTCAACGTTAAAGCTTGCAAGTGTTCTTAACGCAAAAATGGTCATGATAAAATTATAAATGAACCTGATAACAAAAGAAAAGCTAACGCTGACAAATAACGCTCAAATGAAAAGATCAATCCGGAAGTAAGTTGATTCTATGGGGGCTCGGGAAAAAAAAGAGAGAAAAAAAACAGTGAACCAATAATTTGGGAGCAGGAAAAAAACCCAAAAACAATCCATCTGCAAAACGACGGAAATTGAAGGAGATAATTCGCTTGAAGAGACCGTATTGCAGAAGCCTGGGATAGGTCATTTTTGTGTTTTTCCTGAAGCTGACGACAGAAGCTTAATTGAAAAAAGAGTATTAGAGAGTGTAAGAAATCAACATTTAATAACAGGAGAAATTTGTTTTAGATAAATAGAATATAAACATTCAGAAATATTAATTTCCCTTTATTTCGCGTAATATATATATATATATATATATATATATATATATATATATATATATATGCTTATATATATACATACATACATACATATATATATATATGTATATAAATATATATAAATATATATATATATACAGAGGCTGTTCGCACATTTTTTAGACGATTTTGGTAAGCGGTAATACAAAATCGTTTGCTGCAAAAGAAATAATTGCAATTGTAGTATGTTTTTAAAAGTCAAAATTATCGTCTGCGGCTTGAAAGTTTTGTTTTTATTCAAAATGGCGTTTTTAACAAAGCAGTGGTTCGAAGGCTACATTTATGCTCTTTCCGAAGAGAAATATGCATATTCCGTTATACAAAAACGATGTGAGAGTCATGGTTTTGTGATATCTAAAGCGTCGAAAGGTAATATCGTCAACAAGAAAGGAAAAAAACGTCAAATTTGAGCCTCAAGTGGGACAAAAATTCCAAACAAGTATCCAAGGAAAAACCGGACAGCAAAGGTACGTTGTTTGATGTTAAAAGAAAATCTCCCTAGTCAAAAGACAGTTGCAAAATCATTAAAATGCTCGGTGTCTACTGTAAACAAAATGATAAACGTTGATTTAAATCTTAAGAAAGCGAAAAAACGCAATGTGCATCGTCTTCTTCCAAATCATATCGCTGAACGCAGGACACGCTGCAGAATTCTATATGAGAAACACTTATCGAAAGAAAAATGGAAAACAATTGTCACAATAGATGAATCATGGGTGTATTTAAATGATTACAATAAACAAATAGCCATTTATTATCATAAAAGGGGAGAAAAAAATTTAAGTAAATGGTTCAAAGAATCGAAAGAAAGTTTTTCTAAGGGATTCATGATTGTTGCTGGTTTTTCTTATAATGGCAAGTTAAAAATAAAGAAAGTGGAATAAAATATCAAGATTAACTCCAAATACTATCAGGAACATATTTTATCGCCAATTTTTCTGAATGAAATACCATCGCTTTACCCACAGTGCCATCAATCTGTGAGACTCCATCAGGACAAAGCTAGCAGTCACACATCAAAATCCACTGTAAATTTCCTAAAAGAAATGGAACAAAAAACTGGTATCAAGGCCATACCCTTCACTGATATCCCTACTAAATTTCCCGATGTATCACCTATGGATTTTTGTGCTTTCGGACTTTTAAAATCTGCATTATCCAAACGTCGTCCAAAAAACCCTTACAGGACTCTGGAAAGCTGTTCAGAAGGAATGGGATAGAATACCTCTTCTGACACTTCAAATGGCATTATTATCCTGGAAATCGAAGTGTCGAAAGATAGTTCAGAATAAGGGATGTCATATATATATATATATATATATATATATATATATATATATATATATATGTATCTCAACCGCAAGTAGGTTCCATTACAAGTGTTTGGTGGCATTACAGGACGCATAATTGTCGTTTTACAGGTACTTTTACATTCTTCAGAGAGATCCCTCGAGTAGAGAAGACCTCAACTCTCTATCTCTTCCAGAATGCAAATTTCAAAGAATTGTGCAAATACGCAACTGCTCCACTACTAAAAGTTGAATCAGCTGGACAGCAAACTGTGCGCGGTCTCATACGTAAAGTTTTTAGACGACTATAATTTTTTATCTACAAGCGTGCGCGTATATACGACATTTATTTGTACATCTGAAAATCGATAAAGCGAGGCTGAAATATAGACATACTACGATTTACTGTAAAAAATAAGCACATTCATAATACAAAATATTAAGTATCTGAAGCTAAAACATACTCTATCCTTGGTCTAACAAGTAAATAACGAAATTTATGAAAAAGATTATTCAAAATAAGATTTCCTTACAGTACAAAGGAACCTTTATTAGTAAGAAGTTCCATCTGCAGATCTTAACTGCGTATCAGAATGATGTTATAAACCTATATACACACACACACACACACACATATGGCGGAGAAAGGCCAAGTGGCGTAAGTCAAGTTACGCCACTTTGGCTCCTTTTGAGAAGCAAATCGTTTTACTCCAAGAACTACAAAAGATTCCATTATAAATTGAACAAATTATAATAAATAATAATTATTATAATATTGCAAATCATAATTATTTGCAATTCTACTATAAATAATATAAATTAAACATGGAGATTACATTTTTGCCATCAGCTACAAAAAGTTGAAAATATGACTTACACCACTTTGTCTTTCACCGACTCATACATATATATATATATATATATATATATATTTGTAACATGGGAGACTGACACTGGCCCAATAGATATCGAAATCTCCCATGTCACGGTGAGAAGAAGATGTTAATATTACAACTCACTCCATATCAAAAACGACGCACTCGGCTTCTTACGGAAAAGACTTTATTACGTCTATTCAATACCGTTACATGATCAAAAAGCGTACAGGTTTCCGTTCAGGCGGTTTATATAAACTTTGTCATGTGATCAGGATAGCTATTAGGGATTTGCTGTTGTCGATAAGTCACATGTGGTTTTATGTAATCTGCGCAAAGCCTATATGAAATCTTGACTGACGCTACGCATGTTTGGAAAAGGAAGCCATTTAATAATTTCCACTAGAGGCCTTTTAGGACTTAGATTTGAAAACGAAAGTTAGGTCGTACGCCCAAGGGAATTTAGAATAATGTTAGATTTTAAAATGGTATGGGGTTTTTAATGTTATAGAATATCCCCCCCCGTCCGAGAAGAGGCTGACCAACAATGCCTGCATTGGAGGACAGACTCACCCGACCATGTGAGGAAAATGGGCGTCGATCACAAATTTGGAAAAGTTTGAAAAGGAACATATGTTTTAAGTTAATTCAGTATGATGATCACATGACAAGACATTGCACATTTCAATATTGAATACACAAAAATACACTAATGATTTATTAATTTATGAACACAATAAAAACAAAAAAATTATAGTAATTAATGATCAACTATAGAAAATTGTAAATTATATAAATTTCTTATATTGTTGCTGTGAAAAAAAAATTAAACTTAAAAATAAATTTATCATTAACTGAAAATTGCTGTGCAGGGCGGCCTTTCCCCACACAACAAAATCTCAAAAAAAAAATCAATTAAATTTAATTAAAAAAATTATCAAATTTTCACTCTACATCAGTTTTAATTTTGAGTCGACTCACACAAATAATAGAATATAACAATGAAAATATCAAAATCAACAAACAAACATGTTAAGTAAATGGAATAGAACATGACAATAATAATTTGAAGTTATTGTACTTTCCTCCTCAACTCTCACAACATTGGGGTGAGTCCAAAAAAGTTTGTAAGGTACACATGGTAGCCTACGATTCATTGTCCTTGTTATGTTATCTACAGTATGTTGCTTGAGAAAAGTACAGAAAAAAAAATCACAGTTCGGTAGGTTCTGTGACCAAGTTGTAGTTGGTTACATAAAAAAAAAATCATAGTCTTTTTAGTGCTGTGTTATTTCTGCTTCACAAACGTAGAATACATAAACATCACATTTTCTCGACTTGTTTACATATAAAGAAAATTAGTTCTTTAGTTACATAATAAAAATCACACTTTCAATAAAAATCACATTTCAAATATATAGATTGTATATAAAAATTACAGAACATATTTTATTTTTCATATAACTCAATCGCGTACGAGTTCTCAGTATATCAATTCTGATTCATTTTATCTAGTTTTCATATCTTTATTTATCTCACTATTTTTTCTTAATATCCATTATCTCCTTTATTTCAATATTACTTATTATCAACAAAAATCTCTTTTTAATATCTTTTATATTTCTTATTATTCGCATTTCATTATTTCTTATATTCATTTTATTTCGACAATATTTATTCATTCCAAAATTCTATTCAATATTCTTTAATTATACTTATTCATATTTATTCTAACTTTATTTATTAATTCTCAATACTTTTCACTTTATTTTCAAATTATTTATCTACTATTCATTTTTGTACATTTATTATAAGTTTATGTGGATCCATTTCCTTGTTTTGAAGGTACCTTGTTGTATGTGTGTTCCCCAACTCTTAGTCTCAAATTCTTTAATTCTACCTCTAAGCAGTGAGGGTTATGTTTATGTTTGTGTAACAAGTGGGTTTTCTTTCTCCATATTGTTCTCTGACTAATAAGGAAAAGAGTCTTTTTAGCCGTACAGTGGACTAACCGTGAATCTCCGACAGAATATGACTGCATTGAAAAACAGCATCTTGTATAGTACAAAGATCGAGAAAAAGGAAAAGGTGCAGTTGTCATACCTGTGGGAGTATAATATATAGAAATGGGAGGACAAAAGGAGTGGCCATCCCAGCCCTGTTTTAGTCATTACTCAAGCATATGATCTTCAGCACTTTAAGTGACTGAGTTGATGAATTAAAAACAAATAGTAAAAAAATTAAAAAAGATCTTAAACAGTTGGGACGGCATCCAACGCGCTTGTAGAGTTGGGTGATAGGAAAGTGTATTCAAGAAATAGGAAATTTACTGAAAGGTTAAAGAAGTAGAGTGGTCATAGTCGGTGTTTAAATTGAGATCCAATAAAAAATTCACATATAATAGTATTCTTAAGAAGAAAGTTTAAGTTAGACAGTTTTTTTTTTCTTTTTTATATATCTTTAGTAGGACAACACATAATTAATTATATCAATTAAAAAAAATATATAATGATGTTAAGTATCACATAGAAAAGAAAGAAAAATGGATCTAATGTTTGTCATTATTCGTGGTGTAGTTTTAAGTTCTCTGGTGCATTATAATATCTCAATCTGCAAGCATGGACAATTTCAGAATCTCGTTTAGTGTGAAAGTTTGGTCTATCAATTTTATACACAACATATGAAAGTATTAATCACACAATAATAAAATACTCCTAATACCAATAATACCAATAATAATAATACCTTAATATTCTCTATCAATTGTCATAATTTAATGTTAATATTCAAATTTCAAACTATTATTCTATTAATTGACACAAATAATCAAAATTACTTTACCAATACCCATCTCAGTTTTATTAAGTTAATCATGGTTTTTAATGTTATATATATATATATATATATATATATATATATATATATATATATATATATATATATATATATATATATATATATATACGCAAATGCGCAAATAGTTACACCGATAAGTAACATAAAATAAATCATCCATAATTTAAAGCCTAGCAGGAAACAGAAGAAGAAAACTTCATATGCAAATCAAAGTTCATGGCGTCAAAATCCAGAAAAAGAACATAAGGGCGGAAATCGGGATGTTGAAGAAACATCTAATTCACTGCCTTAACTGTGAAATCGATTGCTAAGTTATTAATTTTGAGGAAAGGTGACTTGAAAATGTCTTAACAACGTGATTTACCGGAATCCATGGCATGGCGTATTAAGGCAGACTTGAATCCCGGCAAACAGAACGTAGTGTCGCGGACGCTGTTGGAGTCGCCAGAAATGTCGTTGCAAGGTTGTGGAATCGATTCCAAGAAACAGGGAATGTTAGACGCCGAGCAGGGCAAGGTCGCGCCACTACAGCAACTGATGACCGGTATATACTGTTAACAGCTCGTCGAAACAGAACAGACAATGCTACTCAGCTCCAAAGACAGTTGCTCTTGGAAACAGGACGAAGGGTATCCAGCCAAACAGTACGTAATAGGCTTCATCAGGGAGGTCTCTATGCACGTAGGCCAATGGTCTGCATTCCGTTGACCTCACGCCAGCGTGAGGCCCGAAGAAGATGGGCTCCTGAACATCGAGATTGAGAGCAACATGATTGGAGCCAAGTGCTGTTTACAGACGAGTCCCGATTCAGTCTGGAGTGTGACACCCGACGTGTTTTGGTATGGAGGGAAAGGGGCACTCGAAATAACCCCAGTTTCGTTCGTGAAAGGTCACAATACAGACGAGCTGGTATTATGGTATGGGGTGGAATCAGCATAGTTGGACGTACGGACCTGCATATCATTCTGAATGGTACTTTGACGGCCCGAAGGTATGCAGACGAGATACTGAGACCTCATGTCATACCTTACGCTTCAGCCATTGGAGATTCCTTTGTTTTCCAGCATGATAATGCCAGACCGCATATAGCTCGTCTTGTTGAGAACATGCTTGAAGATGAAACAATACAGCGTATGGAATGGCCAGCGTGCTCTCCTGACCTGAATCCAATTGAGCATGTTTGGGACATGATCGGACGACGCATTGCTGCGAGACCAAGGCCTCCTTTTACTCTCCGAGACTTGGAGATTGCACTTCTTGAGGAGTGGAACAGTATTCCCTAAAGTCGTATCGATAACATCATCGCATCCATGGAAAACAGGTGTGCAGCAGTCTTAGATGTTCGAGGAGATCACACGCCATATTAAAAATCTTGCATCATTTCTAAACAATACTTTTTTTTATCGTTTACATGTAACCAAATTGTTGCCCTAAATCATCTTTTCATGTTTTTTCCATATTTTCAAAGAATTAAAGTTTAATTACAAATTTTTTACGTCTTTGTTTTCTGTATTGCGCATTGATACGCGTGTATTATCCATTTTATGCCAATACGTGGCTGTCTCGCACGGTTTTCATAACGTCTTTTCTTGCTCCCCTAATTTTTTTGAGCAGTGTATGTATATGTATATATGTATATGTATATATGTATATGTATATATGTATATGTATATGTATATATGTATATGTATATATGTATATGTATATGTGTATATGTATATGTGTATATATATATATGTATATATGTAAATATATATATATATATATATATATATATATATATATATATATATATATATATATATATATATATATATATATATATATATATGTATATATATATATATATATATATATATATATATATATATATATATATATATATATATATATATAAATATATATATATATATATATATATATATATATATATATATATATATATATATATATATTAATATATATATATATATATATATATATATATATATATATATATATATATATATATATATATATATATATATATATATATATATATATATATATATATATATATATATATATATATGTATGTATGTATATATATAATAACATATGCTATTTTTGGAAAGTACCAGGTCTAATTGTTTTAAAAGTATTTTAATTGGAAATCAAGTTAAACAAAGATTTTCTTAATCGCATTTATTCATGAATATATATTTTCGGTTTATACAGCGGAGATAATTTTCTCCTGAGCACCTGATCGGTTAAAATGGATGCTGTGGTCAATCCTTATCCCAGCCTTAAAAAGCAATGTTTCACGGATCCGTACAGATCCGTAGTTATAAAGTACTTTCATCCCTCGATTTACGCGAAAGACACGTTCCGCGTTGAAGCGAAACCGCATAAATTGAATCTAAGGAAATCATATAAAACTGTTAAATGTGTAACGAACCCCGATTATCTATTCGGTGCCCTTACTGGAAGCAGCGAACGATCCTCGCGGATTATGTACGATTGTCTTCATCGACACGTGACCCGTACTGGCAAACAACAACACATTAAATTACTAATATATTTCTTTTTTATCCTCAGTGAAAAGACGCTAAGGCATTGCTTTATTACATGTATTATTGAAAATTCCAGCAAACCTGAAAAAGACAGAAACGTAAATCTATCGTAATAACAAATAGAACCTTAGTCCCAAAGAAACCCCCCATTTTATAGAGGATTTTAAAGAAACATTTACCATAAAATGTCTTAAAAACGGAAGCATTAAACCTCACAGTCACCAGAAATGGTCTTCCTCTTCAGAAGAAAAGAACTAGATCTTTCCATGAACTGGAATTTTGTTTGTCATTTTTACGACAAAGACTGTATTTCGATGCCCCCGAAACCAGAATTCCTTTATGCTGTCACATACAGAGAATTCTTGCTCTACGATGTAAAATAAAATTTTAATCCATCCTCTCCATTTGCTACCTACGAGAAGCGTTTGAATTTTATTGAGGACTATTCGCGTTGAAAGAGTTAGATTCTCGTCCATTAAATAGTTTCTAATATTTGGTGACAATCTATATATCTAAAACAGTTCCGTAACTGACTGAGTGACATACAACGCACAGACCAAACCGCTGGACCTAAAGGGCTGAAATTTTACATCGCCATTTTTCCTATAGTGTAGGGGTGCACTAAGAAAGATTTTGGAAAAATGCTTCTTAGATTTTATTAAAATTAAATTTTTAAGCTGTTTTGGCGACTTTTTTTAAGTTTGCATTTAAAATAATAAATTGAGGGTTATAAAATTTATATCACGAGAAAGATCTTAAAATCTCCTTTAAAATGAAATCTTTTTCGAATTTTTACCTCAATTTTCTGAATTTTGGTGAATTTTTAAATATTAATTTTTAGAATTTAATTTTTAAATGCTGATCACGTGATTTCTTTTTCTGGTACTTTAAGGCTAGGCGCCCACTGGCAACTAAATAGTTGCTTTGCACTCAGTTTGAAAATGGATTTCGTAGCAGCTGCATGTGTTTGTGCCCTCGCTTTACGGCGAAAACGTAAACAAAGTCACAGAAGATTTTGGTTCTATCCAATAATAAGTGGATTATTTGACGGGCAGTTTTATAAATTATTTGAAGATTTAAGAGTACACCCAACAAAATTTTTGAACTACTTTCGGAATAGCGTTGAAAGTTTCGAGAACCTGTTCTAGTGGGGCCCAGTATTTCTTACCAAAATACAAGATTACGTTTGGCTATACCACCGAAGGAAAGATTAGCTGTGACTTTAAGATAAGAAAAAAGATTTTCTTAAAATTTTTTCAAGTTTATTGAAATAAAATACACTCATGGACAAAAAAATTAGCGCACCAAGAAATAATTGCGGGATCGTAACGAAACTGGCAATGAAGGTACATGTCGGGGAGATATGCAAATGATTAGAAATGCAGCTTGATTGCGCATTACGTATAGCCGGTAGAGGGCGTTGAACATCGTACTCTGTGGAGTATAAAACAAGTAACGAAAGCTTGTTTGAGTGTGCTGAATCATTTACAATGGAAGAGCTGAGATAGACATGCCTTTACGCCGTGTTAGAAGACAATATAAGCAGTTGTCGCAGTTTGAGAGGGGGAGAATCGTCGGGATGATCAAAGCTGGGTGGTCAGCTAGGCGAGTAGCTCGTCAATTAGGCCGTTCTGATTGTGTTGTGAGGAGGTGTTGGGACCAGTGGACCCGAGAGATATCATGTACACGAAGACCAGGCTCAGGAGGCCCTCGACAGACCAGTCGTCGAGAAGACCGCCACATGGTAAGAAATGCACGCGTAAAGCCAACTGCTTCATCGGCCGCCATCCAGGCACAGGTAGCACCTTCACTAGGGGCCTCTGTGTCTTCTCGAACCATACGAAGACGCCTGGCTGAAGGACAGTTGGTATCGCGGCGCCCATTACGTGTGCTGCCCTTGACGCCCACCCATCGACGCCTCCGTTTGGAGTTTTGCCGCGCACGAGGAAACTGGAATGCAGCGGAATGGAACCAGGTCGTCTTTAACGACGAATCCAGATTCAATCTCGGCAGTGATGACAATCGTGTTCGTGTGTGGAGAGCCCGTGGTGAACGCTTCAATCCTGCCTTTGCTGTACAGCGACACATCGCTCCCACATCTTGTGTGATGGTATGGGGTGCCATTGCCTACAATACACGGTCACCCCTAGTATTGTTCAGTGGCATCATGATAGCCCAGCGGTATGTTCATGAAATCCTGCAACCACATATGTTGCCACTCATGCAACGGCTCCCAGGAGCCATTTTTCAACAAGACAATGCTGGGCTTCATACGGCAAGGGTGCACAAGACTGTCTCCGCACTGTTACTACCCTTCCTTGGCCTGCCCGATCCACAGATTTGTCTCCAATCGAGCATATCTGGGATCATTTGGGACGACGAGTTGGGCATCCCACGAGTTTGAACGAACTAGAGGCAAGGTTACAGCAAATATGGAACGAAATGTCTCAAGACATCATACAGAACTTGTATGACTCAATGCCCGATCGTATCGCATCGTGCATTCGCGATAGAGGGGGTCCAACGGAGTATTAACTCCTCCGTTCTTTTGTCTTTTTTCTCTGAAATAAATTATCCTTCTTCTTTGATTTTCTTATCATTTACTTATATCAAAGTAGTCATTACGTATGTAAAATTTCGTTTCATTTTGACGACTCCTTCTTGGTGCACTAATTTTTTTGTCCATGAGTGTATTTACAGTACATTTCGGACCATAAGATGCATCTTTTTACATAAAAAGATAGACTTAAAATTTTATGGTCCTACGGTAACATTAAAATAATATGAATATTTCATTATATATATTTATTATATATATATATGAAATAAATTTTAAACCTTTTTGTCATTAACACGCTTTTTCCAAATTCCTTTATCTATTGCAGCAGAACGCCGTTCCTTTTTTCTGATTTTGACCTAAACCCAACCAAGATAATTAAGTAGTTTTTCCCCTAACGCCACGTGCGGATAGCCTTATATAAGCGTTATATAACGGACATGTTCTATAAGCCTGGCGCAATCATCATCCGATATGACGCGACATAATCACGTGTCCGTTTCTAACCAATTAGAAGTTTAATAGATTCGGACACGGGCGAGAAATTTCACGCGTCAGTAGTTTTGTTTGCCTGCTCTCAACCAGAACAGATGTAATATTTTCGTGTTGCCAAATTGTGGGCGGGGCCCCGTCCCCCGCAACGTGCGATGTGCCCGTCAAATTTGTAAACCTATGCCTAAGTGTTAAGCATAATCAACTTTGTACGTTGTCCAGCGATGGTGTCAACTAATAATTCATCCTATATTGTCAGCAGATATCCTCGACTTTTCTGGTGTTGGATTTCAGAGTTTTTCTTCTTCATCCCAGCCACTTCTATTGCCTGTTCCGGCGCAACTACATCTATGAGTTTCCAGCTCACTGGCCTTTCGCGTCGGCCGCGACAGCTTTTCATTATAGATTAGATATACCTGTCCTCCGACATCTCCATATAACATTACACACACACACACACACACATATATATATGTGTGTGTGTGTGTGTGTGTGTGTGTGTGTGTGTGTGTGTGTAATTAAGTGTAATGCTAGGAACGTAATCTATAATTAGGCTATCATAGGCAAATTAGCGGTAAACGGTAATTTACTATGAGAGATTTTAGTGTTTTTCCTATTCAGGAAGTAGCGTTGTTTTTTAGTGCAGCGGAGAATGCACAAGACTATGAGGACATCAATGATTAATTGCCTAGCGCGAGCTCGGACTCATGAAATCATCGAATGTTTGAAATCAAGAGAATCTGACTCACGCATGTCATAAGATGCTTTGCCCGCGCCTTTGCATAAGCGCGAAAAAGAACAACGCATAAATTAGAGTTGTTCGCCGTTGGATGATGTTGCGTGTCGTGAGCTGAGAGATGACGGGATATAGGGATAGTTGATTGAATTGAGTTAATTAATCTTTATAAAGTTTTGGTTGTAATTTGAAAAGTATTTCTTTGCCACAGTCCTTTGTTTAATAACTGTCTTTAAGTCTTAAGTAGTAGCTAAAAGGTTTTGCGGTGTAAGCATTTATTTATTATTATTTATAATATTCATTTTATATAGTTTTTTTATCTTTGTTACTAAGGAAACTGAAAATTTCTTTATATACCTAACAAAATACAATACATACTTTTCTAAAAATCCTCCCATAAATTTAAGGGGCATTTTATGGTGGTCTGTTGGGTCGCGTGAATTATCATTTTAACAAAATGGATCGCGAACAAACTTTGAGGACCACTGTTCTAAAAATAAAATGTCATTTAAAGCGAAACTTTTAAAGTGTCCCTTTGTCCTTTGCTGATTTTAGAAATAGCTATCAGGATATCTTTTTATATTATAGGTTACTTTGGAATCGAGACCACTAGTTCTAAAATTTGAAATTTCATCAGCTGACAAGTTGATGAATAGGGAAGATGTTTTAAGAGAAGCTTTTGTAGAGTAAGTATTAAAAAAAAAGGTAGAATGAACACATGGAACGGCACAGACAAGATAGGATATGACAATGCGTGGATTGATTTCCGTAAACATATTTCTATAAAACGGTTTTTCTGTCATTGTAGAGTAACCTATATGTAGAGAATAAAATTTTTAGTGTGTTCACTCATTCTGATTCATTTTTCCACCCACTGACCCCAGATTTAAAAAAATATATAGATTCATAGAATAAACAGATTTTAAAAAAGACTCGTTAAAAAAACAGATAAAACATAGTTCACGGACAGAGATCACAGATTAAAAAAAGTACGCACAGATTTAAAAAAAGACAAATATTTTTTTTAAAAAAATCTTGGGATTTCTGCAATGTTCCAGGATATATTAGAGTTCAAAATGTCGACAAAAACGTCACCAACAAGCCATTATCTCGCCAATTTGGCGAGATACCATAGAAACCCTACGTTAAATATAAATAAATAAATAAATAAATAAATAAATAAATATATATATATATATATATATATATATATATATATATAGACTGTAACAGCTTGGCCTGTTGGCTCACTATTAAATAAATCCAATGTGTAAGGCGAAAAGCACTAAACATGGACGATTAACATCTCATGCATCTATTTATTATATAAAAAGGACACACATTTTAAAAGTAAGTTACAATCACATCTCAGCGCGCGGAGCTGAGATACAAAAATCCTGGCGCGCGGAAAAAACTCCCAATCTCGCGCGTGGAAAAAGCTCCCAACGCTGTTGTAAATAAACAATCTTCGTCTACTGTCCAGTGGCGAACCATGGCTTTAAATTTTCAACTCTGGCGTTGTCACAAACTCCTCCCCCCTCCAGTGTTGATCTTGTCCGAACTCAGGATAAGTTCATGCTTGTTACTAGTTCAGATGCTGAAGGCAACAGATGTCTGAGTTCCATAATGTTCAGGAAATAAGCTCCAAATTTGCCATAGACAAAGACATCTCTTTTCCTAATACGGTACTGTGCCAATTCCCTATTTAAATTTTATTTAATACTATTAAGTCCCTAACAATTTAGACTACCCGCAATAGCACTTTACAATGTACCAGTTACAACATAATATAATTCTTTACAATCATATACAATTTAAAAAATTTCAATCAATTTTAAACAGAATTCCTCAAAATACTATTACATAAAGAATTACTTAAACATGAGACTCTAAAGTAGTACAGTTAAATAAATATATTCCGGCAACTTATAACTAATACAAAACAATTTGTTTACACAAGGGATCAAATTTTATACACATTACAAAGTCACATGGTTTAATAGAAACTAAGTAGGATATTGGTGCCGGCTTAAGGTGTCTACATTGCAGTGATTTTTCCCTTTCTTGTGTTGAATTTTATAATTGAAGGGTTGTAACGCCAGGGCCCATCGTAAAAGTCTCTGGTTATTCCCGGCATGGGTTTTGAGCCACACCAGTGGGTTGTGGTCGGTCTGTATTATGAACGGTAAATGACCATCTAAATAACACTGTAACTTTTTCACTGCATACACTATAGCCGCACACTCGTTTTCAGTGGTACAATATTTCCACTCTGATGGTTTGAGTTTTCTACTCATATATAGAATCGGATGTTCTTCTCCTATGTCGTCGATCTGTGCTAAAATTATGCCTAGACCGGTGTCGGATGCATCAGTTTGCAACAGGAATTCTTTTTGGTAGTTAGGTGCATAAAGCACTGGTTTGCTTGACAATATTTCTTTTAATATACGAAAAGCATCTTCACAAGCATTATTCCATTTTATCTTCCCTTTTTGTTCTTTTCCCTTGAGAGTCTCCGTCAAAGGGGCGGCGATAGCTGAAAACATGGGAATGTACTGTCGATAGTACCCCGCTAAGCCAAGGAAAGCTCGAACCTCTGTTTTGCAAGTCGGAGTCGGAAATTCTCGGACTGCTTGTACTTTTAACTCTGCTGGTGATCTTTTCCCTTCCCCAATAAGGTGTCCCAGGTACTGGACTTCTTTTTGAGCAAATTTACATTTCTTGGGCTTGATGGTTAATTGAGCACTTTTTATTTTGTCAAGAACCCTCTTCAGATGTTCTAAGTGTTCTTCCCAAGTTTTAGAGAATATAGCAATGTCGTCTAAATAAGGTATTGCGAAGTTTTCACAATCATGTAGCAAGTCCGACATCATTTTGCTAAAATAATATGGGGCATTTTTCAGACCAAACGGCATTCTCAACGGACGGTAGACCCCAAAGTTGGTTGTGAATGCAGCTATTTTCTGGGCCTTCTTACTTAAAGGAATCTGCCAATATCCTTTCGTTAGATCTAACAAAGTAATGTACTTTGCTGCAGCAACTGTTTCGACTCTTTGCTCTATGTTAGGCAATGGAAAGTATTGGGTTTTAGTAACTTCATTGATTTTCCTGTAATCTATACAAGGTCGGGGATCTCGTCCTGGGGATTCAACTAGTATCATGGGTGATGTATAATCTGATTCACCCGGTTCAATGATTTTGTATTGCAACATCTTCTGGATCTCTAACTGCAATATCTCGTTTTGTCTAGGTGACATACGATAGGGTTTCATACGAATAGGCTTATCGTTCATTAGCTCTATGTCATGTTCGACGACGTTTGTTTTCCCTGGGATGTTAGAAAACAATTTGGCATATTCTACCAGTATTTTCTGCAATTGTTCTTGCTGTTTTTCATTTACAAGCTTATCTAAAGCACTATTCTCCCTTATTTCATTGAAATCGAATATGTTAGGATCCGATTCAATCTTCGGAAAATCATCTTCAATTTCCGCAGGTTCGTTGTCATCTAAACTCCATAAGATGTTCACAAGCTCTGGCCGTTTGTAATACGGTTTTAGCATGTTAATGTGATAAACTTCATTTTTCTCTTGTCTTCCTTCTGAGCTAACAACATAATTTGTTTCTGACAACTTCTTAACAATTTCGCCAGGTCCTTTCCACTGAACTGCCAGTTTATTTGGTCTACAAGTGGATAAGATCAACACCAAGTCTCCCTCTTGAAATACTCGTTTAACAGCATTTCGATCATACCATTTTTTTCGTTTGTCTCTCATTTCTTCCATTTTTTCTTCAGCTAACTCCTGACTTCTCTTCATTCGATTGATTAGCTGAAACACATATTCAACTACTCCATTTCCTTCTTCATCTGGCTCCAACCATTGTTCGTACAATAGGGTGACCGGTGACCTTAGATTTCTTCCATGTACTAACTCGGCAGGACTGAATCCAGTACTTTCATGTGTGACAGTCCTTAAGGCAAATAGAGCTGCTGGAACATGTCTTTCCCATTCAGGAGCAGCTTCAATGCATAACACTCTCAAAATTCTTTTGATGGTCCTATGGAATCGTTCGACTGGATTAGTCTGAGGATGGTGTACAGAACTTCTAATGGTTTTTATTCCAAATCTCTGGAAAAATTCTACAGTTAAGTTACTCATAAATGAGGTCCCTTGATCAGTTTGTATTTCCTTCGGAAAACCCATACGACTGAATATCTGCAATAATGCATCAATTACAGACGTTGATCCAATATCTGCTACCGCTACTGCATCTGGATATTTGGATGCCATGCACATAGCTGTAATCAGATAACGATTTCCATTTGGTGTAGTGGGCAAGGGCCCACAAGCATCTACATTTAGTTTGCTGAAAATCTCAGATATGACAGGTACCAAAGTTAATTGGGCTTTCTTCTTGTCATTACATTTGCCGGCTCGTTGACAAGCATCACAGGTTTTGACAAACTCCTCTATTTCTTTGTAACAATTCGGCCAGAAGAAATATTTCACCATTCGGTCCTTTGTTTTGGCGACTCCTAAGTGAGCCGACGTTCCTTCGTGGCACATGCTTTTGACTTGCTCCCTAAAACATTCAGGAACCACAAGTATATCAACTTCTTTCCCCATCTTGTCGACTTTCTTCTTAACCAATAATTTATCTTTAACTATTCTGAAATCTTTTGATTCTGTCGAGGCCTTTTTGGCTAATGTAAACAACGGAGCCAGATCTTTGCTCTTCTGTTGTTCTTCAGCAAACTTTTCTGAATTGACTTTTACCAAGTCCAAAATAACTTCAGTTTCATCAATTTCTGGCAAAAGTTGAACTTCTGTACTTGGAAGATCATTTTCTTCCTCTTTCTCTAACTCTGTCTTTTTGGACATTTCAAATTTCTCTTCTTGGGATTTTGACAAGCTTCCTCCTTCAGCAAGATGTTTTCTCTGCTGCGCTCTTGTAAGTACTGCGTTCACAGTTTCCTTTTTCTTCCTACTGTCATCTTTAGTTTCTTCTAACAGAGAGACGGTTTTATTTCCAAGGATGTACCTCCCTTGGTCCAAGTTATCTCTGAGAACGGCTGCCTTAGTGGTGACATGGCCCAATTCGCATTCAATTTCAATTTCGGCCAAAGGCAAGCAAGACATCTGCTCGTTCAGTAAATGTTGCACCCATACATGTTCCCCTGTCATTCTTTGAGGCGACACATATTTCTGGCACACTACATCTACAGTTGCTCCAGTATCTCTAAGTATAGGAATGCTAGTCCCATTTATTTTACCAGGAATGGTGTATGGAGCTAATAGGTCTTCATCAACTTTATTCTTAATATAGTTTACGCTGCCTATACTGTTTTTCTTTTTGAGTTTAGGGCAATCAGGCCTGATATGTGTGGTATCCCCACATTCAAAACAATGAAACTGTTTCCTCTTATCGAAGTTGGGATCTGGTTTCTTAACCTTGTGGAAGTTTTCCATTTCTTTTACGGCATACGTATCTTCCTTTTTTTGGCTATTTCCCTTCCAAGGTTTCGATTGCCATGGTTTTTTATTACTTTGATCCTTGTAACTCATCGAAGGAGTTTTACCCCGTATGCACTTTCTCACATCCTCAAATTCGTCAATCTTGGTTACAAGTTCAACTGGGGAAGTAATGGATGTCCAATGATCCAAAAAGTTTTCTTTAAATTCATTCGGTGCCCTTTTCTTTATCTGATCAACGATCATCAATTCTTTTAATTGTTCATAGGTTTCTATCTTCAATCCATTTAGCCAGCCTTCTAGATAATTTTTCATCTCGTAGTAAAAATCCTGCCAAGTACGGTCTGGTGATTTTTGCAGTTTCACAAAATTTTGGCGAAACTTCTCTGGGTTCATCTTAAAACGCTTAAGTAATAAGGTCTTAACATATGGATACTCACTAGCCTGTTCTTCAGGTTCACGAGCTATCAAGTGAGCAATTTCTAATGGCAGAACACCAATTAATTTAGTGACCCACTTCTCTCGGGGTACCTTAAGAACTTTCGCTTGTCGTTCGAAAAGCTCTAAGAACAAACTTATCTCACCCCCTTTTTCATCAAATTTGGGCATTAGCTTTTGAAGTTCAATTTTAGAACTAAAATCTGTACTAGAATTAATAGATTCCTCAGAGTTTTTGTTTTCCTTTAACTGTAACTCTAATCTTAGTTTTTCCAATTGAAAGTCCCTTTCTTCTTTCTTTTTTCTTTCTTCTTCTTTTCTTTCTTCTTCTTTCTCTAATCTTAGTTGTTCCAACTGAAAGTTCCTTTCTTCTTTCTTTCTTCTTTCTTCTTCTTCTTTCATTTTTCTTTCTTCTTCTTTCTCTAATCTTAGCTTTTCCAATTGAAAGTCCCTTTCTTCTTTCTTTTTTCTTTCTTCTTCTTTTTCTTTTCTTTCTTGTTCTTTCTTTTTTCTTTCCTCTTCTTTTTCTTTTCTTTCTCTGATCACAGTTGAAAGAAGTTCTTTTATATACTCTTCCTCATAATTACTACTTTTCAAAATTAAGTTACGCAGATCAATTACCTTTAAGTCTTCTGTTACATTTTCCCCTAATTCTCTCGCAATCACCTTCAAGTCCTCCTTCCGGCCTTGGCCAAGATAAGCCATATTAAATTCCGAATCTAACACTACTATATTCTAAATTGCACAAATAAATTATAATACACACTTAATATCTGCCAGTTTGGCTTTAGCAGTATTCAATACAAATAAAATATTCTTTATCTTTACAAAACACAAACACAATTTACTTAAAAATCAGTTCGATTTTTAATACATGAATCGTTATTTATTTAATTATTTCAGCCAGTTTGGCATTACACAATATCTCAACTATCTTAAGTTTTAAGAATTTAAATCGCCAGTTTGGCATTAAAATTTATCCCATCTATCTCAAGTTTTAAGATATTAAATCGCCAGTTTGGCATTACACAATATCTCAACTATCTGAAATTTTAAGAATTCAAATCGCCAGTTTGGCATTAAAAAAAAATATCTCAACTATCTTAAGTTTTAAGATTTTAAATAGCCAATTTGGCATTAGATACACTTGAAACACGAACACACTTTATGTAATTCGAACTAACAGAGGATACACAATTTAATTATTACACATACGAAACCAAATCTAGAGTTTCTAGATAAAAATTAGTCAGTCTGGTACTTGTGAACTGCTATTTTAAACCGATGCATATAAGCCAGTTTGGCCCCCCAATATACATCCAAAACTTTCAACTAGTTTAGCCTAATAGCAAACACTAAGTTCCTAACTTTGCCAAGGCGGCAACAAAATCTCAGGCACGTACTGTATTAAATAAAAAGAAATACCTCCTTTTAGTTCCTCCACGCAATATTTTTTATCGCTGGATTCCGCATTCAAAATCTCGGTGGAACCTCCATTTTCAATATATATATATAGACTGTAACAGCTTGGCCTGTTGGCTCACTATTAAATAAATCCAATGTGTAAGGCGAAAAGCACTAAACATGGACGATTAACATCTCATGCATCTATTTATTATATAAAAAGAACACACATTTTAAAAGTAAGTTTCAATCACATCTCAGCGCGCGGAGCTGAGATACAAAAATCCTGGCGCGCGGGAAAAACTCCCAATCTCGCGCGTGGAAAAAGCTCCCAACGCTGTTGTAAATAAACAATCTTCGTCTACTGACCAGTGGCTAACCATGGCTTTAAATTTTCAACTCTGGCGTTGTCACAATATATATATATATATATATATATATATATATATATATATATATATATACTAGCTGAATACCCGTGCTTCGCTACGGAGGACATTTTAGAATAATTACAATGAAAAAGTAATGAAATTGCTTTTTAGAGGATATTCTTATAAACAATATTTTTTGTTTCTTCATTGGGTGGAACTAATATTACCAGGCTCATCCGCGAACGTAAGCGTGAGCAAGCTACGTAAAACTGACCGTGGGAGAAACAATTTTCTCTTAAATCTACGCCAGCATATTTTAAAGTTTGGCCTTGGGACTTATTTATTGTCATGGCGAAGCATATTTTGAGAGGAAATTACAGTTTTATATATAGATTTGATTTAATATCCATAAAACATACTAATTTGAACTAAATTTTTAAAAATTTCATTCTCAATTAGTCTAGTGGTTAAATTTTATCGTTTAATGTATTTTAATATTATCTTTGTTATGCACGTTCGTCTTTGTTATGCACGAATTTCGTTGTTATGCACGTGACGCAAAAATAATTTTAAGTATCTCAAAAAGAAATCTCGTGATCAGCATTTAATAATTTAAATTCAAAACTTTCCAAACTATTACTGTTTTGGAAGCTAATGTTCTGCTAATTTCCAGTAAAAGCTAAAATCATTTGAAAACCACACACCAGTGTTCCACTCACACGCAACACTATAAACCTCTAAAAAAATGCAAGAATAAAACGTTTAAAAAATATAAATCTATTAATTTAAATAATTAAACACACATAAATGTATAAATTACGCAAAAGTTTACTTAAATTCTTTAATCTGTCTACATCTCCAGTATAGAAATATTTTCGGGGCATTTACAGAACATGATATATTTCACTTTTGAAAACACGCATTAAATGAGCATCGTCGATAAAGTGGATATCGGTTTTGTCCTGTTTGCGGGAGACTGTGGCATCTTCAAAGAAAAATGCTAAGGACATAAAACATTAGGCACAAAATAAAAGCAAATAAAATGAAAGACCCTTAAATGAAACTGAGATTAATTTCAAAACTGCAAAATTACAGAAAATGAAATAAAAAAATAGAACCAAATGAAATAGCAAGCAACGGTAGTTGAATCTGCAAAGAAAAAAGAATTCAGTTACCAATACAAAAAATTATTTAAAAAATCAACACATTAAAACAAAATCTCGCCAAAACTTTCCAAATGATTATCTTAAAATTATTATTTTATATTTCTTATTAAATAGTATGTTTCATGAATGAAAATAATTATTACTTCGTTAATATAATTGTTGAAAGTTGAAATCATATACAATTGAAATTTTACTGATTAGAAACATTAATTTGAAGTTCATTCCCGTCGCTGCCGACAGATGGCAGCACCATACTGGGATAATTTGATTGTTTCCTCTCGGCGGTGGAGTTTTAGAATTAATATATCTGTTAAACTTTTAAAGTAACAGAATAACTGTAAGCAGAAAAAATTATCAGTTTTCAAAGTTCTTTCCAAATATGTAACATTAATGTACTTTCATGAAAAAAAAATGCATCGATTTTGACATCTCAAATATGGTCTCTGCGAAGCTGTTCTATTTTTCGGACTCACCCTTCAAAAATTGTTGGTTTTTCATTAATTAAAAATTAACGGTAATAAAATTTAAAATTCGGGCTTCGAGGTTAACATGTTCAGACTCTTCACTACCCGTGTGCCAAATTTCACAGTTATAAGATTTATAGATTCGTCTCTAGGCCGCACACATATAAACACACGGATACTTGCTTTTATTAATATATATATATATATATATATATATATATATATATATATATATATATATATATATATATATATATATATATATATATATGTGTGTGTGTGTGTAACAAGAAAACTCGTCTTCCTAAATTACTTTACTTTAAAGCATGTTCTATTGTTAATAAAGTACGACCCCTTTTCCAAAAGTTGCAACCTAAAAGTAAAGTAAGTATATTTTATATGAGCCCTGCAGATCATTAAGCAGGCATGTGAAGTATCTGAACTCAATAACATCCCCAGATATGAGTGTTCGAAGTTTATGAGATTCCGAATGTCAGTATAGTGTCAAAATTCTTGAAGAGCCCTCGAGCCACTCTGAAGTTATGTCTTTATAACGTCAAAAACCCCTTTGCAAGAACTTTATGGCCACTTATCCTACACCCTAAGTGGACACGTGAACTCCACGAATCTAAAGTCGCCCAATTAAAAATTAAGTAGTTTAGGCCCTCTGGCGTCAATATCGCAAAACACCCATTTAATATTGCATGAACAGAAGACTTTTCTCTCTCTTCGTTTCTAACTCGTGTTGTTGTCGGACCTCCTGTCCACAGTTCGGTGGCGACAACGTTCTTCTCTTAACTCTCCAATGTAAGCACTGCTGTTTTTACGTCCCGTCCTGGCATGGAAGACGGACAAGTCATGTGGCCACTGCAGCTAATACCTTCGCGATGCTTCATAATTGAATAAAGGTGATTTCCTGGATATCGTCGGAAATGTGTGTTCCTCGTCTATGGCTCTGCCTGTGTTACTCTCCTAAATTTCGTCAGTGTTTTCCTGAATGAACACCACTCAGCCCGACTGCATCACTCCTCGTACCGACTGCATCTCCCAGAAGTTCTACGCGTCAATCCCCTCGTGCATCATTTTCCAAATGTGATTATTATCACACACACACACACACATATATATATATATATATATATATATATATATATATATATATATATATATATATATGCACTTGGTCTCGAATACTTCAGGCCAGGGGGTATAGAAGCATTAACAACAATGGTGGTAACAAAGCGGTAGTAAAACCACTTAAATATTCTTTTCAAATGTAGGTACAATGTGAAGCTAGGATAGCATGTGTAACATTTGAGATATCATTTTAAAGGAAAATTCTCAAACTTCTATTATTTTAATAATGAATGTAGAATACGCAGAACTCAGTCTCCTTCATAAGCCACTAAAGTTTACTCTTAACTACTCAAAGAGAAATACCAGCTTGTGAGCGTAAATAAATTGTTGTATGAGTCTTTTTATTGAATAAGTTATAAACTAATTATTTCGCCTCTAGATGTCTCTAATTCGTATCATAAAGCTTCTTACAACATCTTGAAGTATAATATATTGCCGTTGTCGTGGTAACTATTTATTAAGTTAAGATCGGTCTGATGTACAGGTCGTATTTGATTAATGTCTAGATAACTTTAGCTAAATTAAACAGAAATTTTAAATAAAGTGCTGTAACTGCATTTTGTAGAAAAGTAATCTTGTACTTCTTTGGATTAAATAAATTGTGCATAATGCTAAGTAGACTGAAGTACAGCAGGCGTGTATCGACACGCCTTCTATACTGCAATACCGATAATTATTATTTATTCTGAGCGACAGGGAATGCTTGAGTATACTTCTTTTTAACTTTTATAAATGTGAGAGAACAGGTATGTACGATGTTATATTTTTTATTTCATTCTATACCATTAAAATGCATTATTTCATAACTTGAAAAGGAGACAAATATATCTATTGATTAAATGCGACATAAAAATTGCAAAATTTTATAAGTACATCAAAGAACGCGAACGGACATTAAGAATTCACATACCACGCATACATAGGTTTGGATACAATAAAAGAAAAAAATCTCAAGGAATTTTTGAATAAGTTATATAGCTGTTTGGATTGATTGTGTTAAGAAAATGTCATATCTCTGTTTATAATTCTATCATTCCATACAAAAGATGATGACAAAGTCCTATGGTAAAGTTACCATTTTATTACTCTTGTTTTTAAGATGACATATATCAAAATTATTATAATGACATATATCATAATCATACTGTCTCTTGCAGTACAATTATTCCATACAGTTCTGATGAAAATGTCTATGTGTCAGAGTTGAGATGCAAAATACATTCCATCAGAATGGGATCGTCAAAACTAGGCTGAAATCTTCTTAAGATTCTTTGTAGTATATTCATGTTTCTAAAGTTCGAAATCGTTACCAACCATATATCTTGAAGTGTATGGTAGGAAATGCGTTCTGTGGGTTGAACATTAAATACCACCTATCATATAGGGGAGAGTTGGACAAAACGGGATACCATTCTTGTTTTTATTTTACTACGGAAAATATGTTGAAGAAAACCACACATTATTTTTTTTGTAACTACAACATTTATTGAAGCACACAAAAAACATATTTTTAACTAATTTTAATGACTGTGAAATAGTAAAAAAAATATATTTACCAAACAGTTACATATCCCGTTTTAGCATACCTGGGTTGGACAAAACGGGATAGAGATTACATTAATTTTTTGTGTAAAACTAACTGAAAAGCATAATTAACAGACAGAAAACTGTAAAGCAAAATTTCCGCTTGAAAGAACAATGTCTTCAGTAGTCAGAGACTTAAAATAAGAGTTTTTTTATGTTTTTATTTACAAAATGGGAAAGAAGACCTTTTATTTAGGCCATGAAGCTACAGAAGGAGCGGAAGCTTCAATGGGGAATTTTTCGAAAAATGAACCGATTGTTGTCGCTCACCGGTAGAGGGCGCGACATGCGATCGAAGTGACTATTTTACATTGAGTTATACGGCGTGGTGGTGAAAGTTGTTTTATAAATTTTTAAATTTATTATGCGTGGAGAAATATGCCAAACACGTGTTTTGCCCCGGGTTGTTCTACTGGGGGCTATAGATCAGTCTTAAAAAGAAATAAAGAAACTGGACAGAGAAATCCTAGTATATTTGCTGCTCCTAAGGTAAAAACATTATTATTGTTTTGTGTTAATATAAGATGTATAATAATGAGAGAAAAGTACAGCTGCTGTGTTTTAAGTGAACGCAAAGTTAAGACATCTTAAGTTCTGCTGGAAATAAGCGTGTTTTATTTTTCAATCATCCCTATATCCCATCAAAAATAATCATCACGTGTTCACAAAGCTCTATTGTATGTAAAAAGATGTAAATAATTACTCATACTATTGCTCTAAAGGAAATAGCTCATCAATAAAAGATGTACGATACTTACGTATATAATGAAGCATTAGTTTTTGATGGTTTTCAAATTTTTAATTACAAATTTACCTTCATTAGCGATTGTAATTCATTTGATATCTTTGTGGTATGTAACAAGTTATCAGAGAGTGAATTTTATACCAAGCATACAATTTTCATTTTATAAATATATATTGATTGTGTTTGTTGTTCATTTCAATTCTACTCATTCCAGGATAGTGAACTTTTGGAGAAATGGCAAAAAGCCATCCCCAGAAAAGACAAAGTTTTCAGTAATCGTGACAAGCTCTGTGAGTTGCATTTTGAAAAAGAGTGTAGAGAAACGTCATATGTGACTAAACTCACTGATGGAACAATATTTACTCTAGAGAGAGGGTCACCTCTTTTAAAAGCAGGTTCTGTACCAACATTATTCCCAAATTTACCAAAATATCTGTCTGTTAGAACATGCAAGAGAAAAGCTCCAGCTCCTCGTCATTCTTCATTTGAAAAAAACAAAAGGCCTAATATAAGTACAGATGTTGAATCTCATACAGAAGCTGAACAACAGCAAAATTATTATTCTACATTTTTGATTCATTTAGAAAATATACAAAAACCAGATTCATGGTGGACAGTAGCATCTACTCAAGAGTATCTGATATGTTCAAAATGGAATTCTAAATATTCTTGTGAGCGACGAGTCATTATTTGTCAGGATTCATCTGTAAAAGTATGTACAGAATATTATTGTTTAAAAAAGTTGAAATTGCAAAATGGTTAATGGTTAATTTTAAAATGTTAAATGGTGTAAAATAATATTCTAAGTATATTACTTCCACTTAACTTTTAGATATAAAAGTAATGAACAGTTGTTTCCAATTGTTGTGTTGATTAATGTAATCATAAGTACTTTTTAAACAGATTTCTTTACTTTAAGAATACATGACATAATGAATTAATGCATATTGATTTTAATCATTAAATATTACTAATAATAGAAATTGAAGTACACTGCTTTTCGAATTTCAGATTTTTTTGGGAAATATAGAAATATCACTGGATGTTGATGTGCATGATATTGAAAGCCTGTCATTTTTACTACAGCGTGTTAATGATTTAGTAATTTGCAAAAATGCTGAATCAGTGTAAGTTTAATTTTAATCTGTTTCATTGGGTGGTAACATTTGTTCTTGAACTTTACTTATTGTTTTGATCAAATTTATCTATAGTAAATTGTATATCACACATTTAATTTTTATTTTATAATAATGTATTAATAGTGTATGTTGTTAATTTCAGTTCTTTATAATTATGAAATACTTTTCTTCTATTCAATATATTTTGTGGTTATGGCAAATTGAGCTACACGTCTGAACTAAAGCCATCATTTTTTTTAATTGTGCACAGAAATAAAATATTTCCAGTTAACTTTTCTTAATATTGAATTTTATCACTATTAAGTTAGTTGATAAGTAAATAAGTTTTCATTGTGTGTTAAATAATGTTGTTACTATAAATGCTTATGCAAAATCTGTTGAGTATAATTTTTAAAAAAATTAATATTTTCCTATATTTTTACTGTGACTACAATGAAACCCATACTTTGTGAAAATACGAAAATATAGCTGATTTGTCCTTATGAATGTTATTTGGGGATTTTTTCTTTTTAATTTGCTGAAAATATTTGTAATCGATAATTTACCAACTTGAAGGTAATTCCTGACAATGCTGGAACCATAATATTGAATTTAATCACTATTAAGTTAGTTGATAAGTAAATAAGTTTTCATTGTGTGATAAATAATGTTGTTACTATAAATGCTTATGCAAAATCTGTTGAGTATAATTTTTAAAAAAATTAATATTTTCCTATCTTTTTACTGTGACTACAATGAAACCCATACTTTGTGAAAATGCGAAAATATAGCTGATTTGTCCTTATGAATGTTATTTGGGGATTTTTTCTTTTTAATTTGCTGAAAATATTTGTAATCGATAATTTACCAACTTGAAGGTAATTCCTGACAATGCTGGAACCATAATATTGAATTTAATCACTATTTAAGTTAGTTGATAAGTAAATAATTTTTCATTGTATGATAAACAATGTTACTATAAATGCTTATGCAAAATCTGCGTACAAAATCTGCTTATGCAATTAAATGCGTACTTTGTGAAAATTCAAAAATATAGCTGATTTGTCCTAGTCAAAGTTATTTGTTTTTTCTTTTTAATTTGCTGAAAAAATTTGTATTCTGTAATTTACCAACTTGACGATTATACCTCCAGTTTTTGAAAGTGTAATCTGAGATGCTTTGACTGATTTTTTTTTTCCCCAAAGGAAGATATTTTAAAGTATTGTCTGATTAAATACTGAATTGACTTCCTATTTTATTAGTCCTGATAAGAATTTATTTGGGATTGATAGAAAATGTTGCTTTTTTTTTTTAAAGGCCTGTTATATATGATGTATTATTCATACTTATCTGCAAATAAAAATATTCTTATATTACTATGTGTGTGTGTGTTTTGGTTAATCAGTATTATTTCTCACAATTTTTTTCCATAAGAGATTATGAACAATGATAAAAAACTTTCTTCACAATTCTTTTCTGTAATTTCATTTCCTTAATTATTAAATTATTACAGAATTCTGAACTAATTTATTCTGAAACCAATACACAATTATTCTGAAAAAGTTTATTTACTCATTTCCTTTAAGAATTTTATTGAATTGTAGCAAAAAAAACACTTGAAATAAAGATTTTGAATGAAAATAAAAAATTGTTAAATTGAATAAATAAATTCATATTAAATACGCACTAAAATAAAACAACTTGTTTTCGCTAGGAAAAATACGAAAAATCCATATTAAAGCGTATGGTTGTCCGTGTCTAAGCCGACCGCCAGAGCACGCGAGCGCCCTCTAGGGGCGGCGACAAAAAGGGAGACACATTTTTAACACTGAGCTGCGCCTCCTTCTGTAGCTTCATGATTTAGGCCTATAGCAGAACACAAGTCGCATAGAAAGGTGTTGCTCTCTTCTTCGGCGTGAGAACACGCTTAGTGAGCCCATTCTTGGCATCCAGAACACTGGATCCAACTGTCACCAGCCTTAGAGTCGACGTACAGTGCATTACAAAATATGCAGGTTTCTCCTCCGTCTGTTTCATCTTCAGACGATGACGACATGCATTCTTGGCTGCTTGCTGAAGGTTTATTACACTTTTCTATGTTTTGACTTTTAACATCAGGATTAGGCACTTCTTTGGATTCTTTTGTAGGCCTACTTTCAGGTTTGGCTGGACCTGGTAGCTCTTTTTATCCTTCTTTTCCATTTCCTTTTCTTACAAACTTCTTTTTTGGAATTTTGAAGAGGGATTTCTTAGCAGCCTTTTTTTCAATTTTCTTGGTTCTTTCTTGTAGTTTAATCGTTCTTTCTTTTTCTTCCATTTCTAACTCACTCTTATATGGAGATGATGTTATTACTACAGTTTTCCTCTTTCTCTTATCAGCCCTTTTTTTCTGGGCGAGGTTCTTTTACTTTAGGTACAGGTAGAACAAACTTTGAAGAGATGGAAAAGGGTAGCTTGAGTCGATAACAAGAGAGTTTTAATCCTTTCTCCCCTCAGGATGTTGTAGGTTGGTCTGGCCGTAGGCTGTCTCCTGACAGGTTTATTGGTTGGTCTACTCCTACGATGTCCCTTGAAGAAGTTGAAGGGTGCTCTTGGTCTTTGCTCACATCAGTCTGGTGCCCATCGCCTGGAGGTTCTTGCTGCAGGCCTGACGTAGGGTGGTCTGTGGTGACAGAGGGTGCAAAGAAGTGATCTGGGAAGACATCAGGATTGTAAGGATTTATGCCAGTTTCTCTAAACCTTTTAACGGCAGTTTCTGCAACAGCTGCCCGTGAATAGGCTGCGTTGAACAGTTTTGCAACTTCGTAAATTGTAACGCACCTACCTGGATGATTGAACAGCCACTTTCGAACTTCTTGTTCATAATACGTGCTAAGTGGAGCCATGAAACTGGCATCCCGGGGCTGAAGGCGATGAGTTGTATATGGGGGAAAGGTTAGGATGATTACATTATTTTCTCTTGCCAAATTTTCAAACTTTTGGTGTGATTGTTTTAAATTTTTCAAACTAAAAACTAAATAATCTATAAACTATAATCTATAAACTATATAAACTATATATCTTTTTAAAATTAAATTTTTCAAAAAGATATATAGCTAATATAAATAAGATGTTCAAAAGGCGTAGGCCTACATTAATATATGGCTATTTTAGAAAGTAATAGGCCAACGAATAAATAGGTGGATAAAACGGTACTAAAGAAACTGTATCCCGTTTTATCCAACTCATAAGCGTACCGTTTTGTCCAACTCCGACCCTTTTCAAAACAAACATGGCTGCTGCCTAAACGTGAAAGGAAAATCAGATAGACTACACATGAGAATATTCGTTAATAAATGCTTAATCAAATGTAATACTCACCGGAATTGTATTCCAATATGTGTAGGCAGTATAATGTAGAAAACAACACACGTAAATGTAGAAAGTGCCAACAAAACAAAGTAAAAAATTCTAAGAGCTACAAATTTCCATCAACTATTGGTCTCGAGGCGGGACGAACTGAGAATGATGTAATGACGGCCGAGAACAAGTTTCTGCCGTCGTCCGCTTGATAGCAGCACTTGTCGGGTCCCTAGGCGACATATCCCGTTTTGTCCGACTATCCCGTTTTATCAAACTCCCCCCTATCTATGGTGCCCGATATAAAGGACATTTAGATATTTGTCAGTATTGAAACAAAAATCAAAAAATATTTTGACTTGTATAAAAGGCGATTTTGTAGACAAGAGTACATTTCTTTGTACAAAAAAACTCAAGACAAAATTATTGTTGTGCGATTGGTATAAAAGCCTATAACTTGGTATATTTAAATCACTGTTTTTGACTTAAACCCTTCATACCGGGCACCATAGATATTTGACTTTACTATCAAATGGTTGTCACGCCCACTTCGCATGGCAGATAACGTCTCCGCCTACTATACCGTGAGCTTCAGTTCGACTCCGGAGTAAGGGTCTGTTCACATTGAATCCGCCAGCGTAGATTTTTAACCAATCACATACCAATCATTGACCCATTTAATCAATAAGCGCCAACGGAATCTTTAACACTGACGCTAACGGATTCTATGTGAACAGGCACTTAGGCTCGGTTGTCATCGGGAGTAAAGTTAGTCCTCCGCCTGAAATATGAACTCCGTCTCCGAAGGGAAGCTATGAAAATACCATTGTCCATCGCCGGGGTTATCATTTGTAAAAGATAAATAATTTCTGTGTCTGTGCGTTTCTTTTTGAATATTGTCTTCTTTCTCTTCATGTGTACTCCGGACTGGGGACCTTGTCTACTGAGGCTTCAGAGGCATCATCAACGAATCTCTACCATCTCTCTGGCACCAGAAGACAAATTTGAGATCGTGCAAAATCAAGCTCTTTACCAGAGAAGGGGCTCAGTTAATACATTATACATACATACATAGATATTTGTTATGTATCACTTTATAAAATAAATATACAGATATTCCTCGACTTACGACCGAGATAAGGACCGAGACATTGGTCGTAAGTTGATTTGGTCGTATGTCGAGATTCAAACAATTTTTTTTTGTAAATGTACATACATATATTTTTTTACATTCATACATACATACACAATTGAAAATATATTGTGTTTTATTTGGAAAACATAAATTATTCTCCACCATCACTACTTATTATGTTAGTACAATTCAATGGTTCAGAATTTGCGACAGAAGGTACGTTGCAAGTTTTTTTTTTCATAAAGTTATCTAAGATAGTTTTTAATAGTCATGTGATACATATAGATATGTACTGTACATTCTAAGGACAAAATTTTTGAGAAAGAGATAAAAATGTGTATAAATAAGAATAAAAAATTCGGTCGTTAGTAGGACATTAAAGTCGAAGTATACGAAGTACTGAAAAACACCCCGTAAATGTAAATTAATTCTAACTAAAAGTGATTTCAATTCATACTTTTAATCCTTTGCTTATCTCAGATTGTAAGCGTAAATTATTAACGTGTGGAGTTCAATGCTTTTTGAAGGTAGGCCAAAAAGTTCGTTCAGTTTTTAAGTAAAATTAAAAGCACATTTTAATTTTCACCATTAACTTTATTGAGAAACATGTTCACTGTTTTGTTCCACTACCCTCTGCTATCGTTCAGGCAAGTTTATGATTTCTTCTTTCAAAAACTTACACAGCACATTTTTTTTCTTTTTATTTTTGCATATTAGTGTGTTCACTTTTCTAGAAATAGACATCCTTGCTCTTTCAATCTCCTTCTTTTTCTGCAGATCACATTAGCTTACCACTGACCTAAAGACCGTCTTCCGAGAGCGTGGCCTAGATGACGTCGTTGCCCTATGTTACCTAAAGGCACCTCGAAATAAAGCGTAATATGCCGAAAATGTTGCTCATTTTCTTCTATCTTCAATACTAACGAGGATACCAAACAATCCCAAATTTTGATAATATTTCCTTTAAATTGCTCCCTTAGATGACAGCTGTTACAACACGATCTAAATAAATTGCTTCTAATAATGTTATAGACGACTAAGCGCTACTAGAGCCCCCATATTAAACTCTCAACGAACTTTTAGGCCACCCCAATATACAGTGGAATCTCGATCGATCGTTTTCGGATGCATCGTTTTTCCGTATGTGTCGTTCATTTTATCCAGTCCCAACGATCATATTGCTTTGTTATGTTTCCGTATCTATCGTTTTCCCGCATTTATCGTTCATTTCAATCGGTCCCTTGGAAAACGATAGATCGAGATTCCACTGTATTAATAATAGCATTCATGTGTCATAACATGCTTTTTCGTTTTTTTATAAAATATATAGGCTGATAGGTGATACTTTTCTGCATGTTCATTTTAAGGTTTTCTAATTTTGACGGACCACCAATTCAAGAGATGACTTCTAGACTTAAATGCCAACTTACTATTTAACCCTTCAGCAGGCGCGCCAATATTTTGAACAGCAGCAGGCGCGTGTGTCACAAAGTACAACGTTTCTTTCAACCTTGTTTATACATTTTGTAAAAAAAAATTTTTTTTTTAAAATAATAATTCTTCTTTTTATTCCAAGATATAAAATGTTGATAATATTGAGATATATTTATAATTAAAGGCCAAAGAATGCAGATACAATCGCCGTATTTCAAAACTGTCCGGGGGTCTAAGGACAACTTGCGAATTGATTCCTATTATGTCCAAAAACCTAAAAAACGATAAGAGATTCCATGTTCATTTTATTCGGGATACAGTGTAAAAGCTGCACATTTGATCGACTACATAAATTCCTGCTTTTGTCGTATTGTAATCCAGTATAATCGTTGGTTAGCTACGGTTAAATCACAACTAACGATGAAGGGAAAAAAATAGAAGGGTCAGAAAATCATACCTTAGATAGAAAGGGTGTAGTTATAAATAGAAACTGCTTAGTACATTCAACCCTTACATAGAAAAATAAAACCATTCAAAATTACGAAAATGTTGCACTTTATACCCGGGCTGCGACCGCTGAAAGGTTAAATATGTGTAAAATTAGTTATAGAATGAAGAAAATGTCTCGGTTTTACAAAAATCAGAAACAGAAATGTGTGCATGACAATCTTTGACAATAAACTATACAGAGAAATTACTTTTTTCTCACTCAGTTCCTTCTATTAGCTTCAATAAATGTCTCTTGTA
This sequence comes from Dolomedes plantarius, assembly GCA_907164885.2. NCBI lineage: Eukaryota > Metazoa > Arthropoda > Arachnida > Araneae > Dolomedidae > Dolomedes > Dolomedes plantarius. The sequence goes on from OU015490.1 coordinate 85,504,949, forward strand.
GCTCCAAAGGTTAATTAATCCTCGTTGTCATAGTGACAATTTGCGAGTTTAAACGTTGCGGCAACGAACGGAATGTTTCCTATTAATCTCTGAATCATTTCAACTGAGGTAAACATGTTCAGTTTCGACGAATTTAATTTGATTCTAGTTCACTGTCTGCCATTTTTCAGAGAAAAAAAACTCGTTTATTATCTTCTTTCTTTTCTCCTTTTCAAAGTGATCTTTGAAATTCTTCATTTAACCACGTAACTCGATGGAAATAAATGAAATTATTATTTAGTGATTTCTAAACAATTTAAAGTAATTTTGTTCTTAAAACTGTAACAAACAGCAGTGTCTCAGCGTGTTGCATAAAAAAATGATTTTCAGATTTTACCAAACTCTCGGTAATCAGATTTAGTTGATTAATGGGTTTGTAAAACAAAACAGAGAACGCAATCCGTGAAAGACTGACAGATGAGAACCAAAAGCACCGAGCTGTTGTAATTTAGAATTTAGAAGAGATGGATGGGAAAATTAAAAATGAAGAAGGAGACCAGGTTAAATAATGAAAGTGTCTTCAGGACGCCTACACTGCTTACGCCTATACGCCTTTATAGTTGCTTCTAAGCATAAAAGACCTACCTCATTTTTTTTCTCCATTTTTGTGGTTTTTCTTGTTTGTGATCTACCTGCCATTATTCCTATGCCAGATATCCGTATCTTATTTAGAAATAGCAGAAATTCATTAAAGGAATAAGATGTATCTAAAAAAACTGTTGAAGTCCTAAGGGAATTGGCCATATTTCAGTCTTTTTTTTTCCCAGAAAAAAATTGAGATACGTCTTTTATGCTTAGGAGCGCAGTAAAGTATTCCCTTGGATCGTTGTGAGGGAGGTTAGCTATTTCTTTGTTGGATAATGAACATAATCTATTTTAGAATTGAGTTGCGAGATCCTTAATATATTGCTGAATGGGTTGGATTCTCAGATCCCTATTAATAAGCCCGTTTACGACTGATTTACACTCCTCCTAGAAGCTACTAAACTATTATTATAAACGCTCTTGGTATAAAACTATTAAGGTAAATTGGGTATAATGAAATCATGCATTGCGTTTGCAATTTTTCCTTCCCCGAGTTAATACTTAAAAAATAAACTCCTAACATATTTCAGTTTAGATTATCTCTGCACCACCTGTTCTTTTGGGATTAAACTTAGACGGTGGCTTGCTTCAGACCCAAACAACGAGCATTTTTTATCACCTTTGTTAGTTATTCGACTTTTTTTTTTTCAAATGAGCTGCAAATGAATTTTTAATGGTACCATAAGTAACACAATACCCAGGCCATTTCAACGGTATAGATTTTCATTTGTCAAGAATATTTTTCTTCCTGTTAAACTGTTCCATACTCCATTCGCTTAACAAATATTAGACATTTTATATGTTTCTTTTAATACTCTTTTGTATTGTTTCATTTTGTAATTTTGTCCACATTATATTAATAATTTCTATAGCATAAGGTTTTTTTTGTTCTCTTAGACATGATTTTATTTACAAAATTAAATCAAGACTCGTAAAATACCTACTTTTTCAGTCTACAATCTAAATCATAATCAGAAAATCAGAACTAGAGACCATCTTCGGTCTTACTTAATCAATCTTCAAACCCTTAGTCTAGAAAAGGAAAACAATTTTAGTTAAAACCAGAGAGTTCATTAGATTTTCACACGTAAACATCAAAGTGGGCGTGGTATTTAAAGAGACATTGAAAAGGAGAGCCTAGGCTAATTAATCACCTCTCATTTACTGTATGTCGGATTTACAAAATATCGATATTAATAGTCCATAGATGTAAATTTTACTTTTAGATGCAAAGGCTGACATCTATTTTAAAGATAGATTGTACGCTGCAGATGACAAAATATAGCAAAAGAAGCTTTATTTTCAGCTTGTTTACCTGAAAATGGTACATCCCACCGATTGATATAAACGTGGCGATATGTAAACTCTAATCCTACGTTAAATATCCTGATATACAATATCTTTCATAGCGCCTGGCAGTGTTGACAACTTGGGGGTTTTTCCCCCTAAATTTGGGGGTGTTAGATGAAAAGGGGTGTTTTTAGGGGCATTTTGTGGGAGGGGGGACTTTTTTAATATTTTGTACAATCGAGACGCGTTTTTTTATTAGATTATAAGTTCCATACATATGTCATATGTAAATAAACCTACACTTCATTATGTAACTGTGCATTTTCTATTTATTTCAATTTATCTCTCAAACAGGATGCCTATTTGGAACCACAATTTCTTTTAGGAAGGTCTAGGGTGATCTCAAGTTGGTGCTAGGGGGAAAACGGGGATTTCGAGATGGCGCTAGGGGGAGGTTCTTCGTAGAGGTTGGCAACACTGGCGCACCCAGGGGTAGGCCAAAGGGCCCTGGCCCCTCCCAAAGATATAGAAAGTGCATTATGAATATTGAATTTTCAATATTTTTATCCGCTTAACTAACCTCCTCCCCCCCCAAGATTAAATCCTGGGGGCGTCACCACTTAAAGCTGATATTTACTATCAAATGTCAAAAACGACATCATATTCTAATCAATCGAGTTTGTAAAAATTCAGCAGAAAAATATCTACTTAGGTAAAACAAAAGCAAATTAATCCTGTAAACTTACTGGTAAAACCAAAAAAACAAGAATTATAAAATCATTTTTTATATTCTTCGCGTTTGAAAATTTTCTATATTAACTAAGTTCTCTTGGATGGAAAATTTCAATTTTTTTGATATATAGATAGTGTTAGATCGGTTCTTAATATGTATGCTAAGTGTCACAGACATTGCTGTGTGCAAAATACTTTACTCAATATAATCCACTCTTCAAAGACAGAAAGTGGAAAAATTTTAGCTAAAATTTCTCTTGGCTCCTTTTTTGACATCATAACCTCGAGAAAAATAATGGTTAAAAAAAATCTCTCACTGAGATGCTCTAAGTTTGTTTTTGGACACATCACTGGAGAGCATCTATCTAGTAAATAGCATTTCAGGGTCGTTTTCAGGTGTTTGGTTGGTTAGTAGGTTGAGAGCGGACACCGTTTGCTACCCAAGGGCTAATTACACTGCTGGCCACCCAAATTGCAACACCAAGAAAGACAAGAGATATAACAACAAAATTTATTTTGTAGATAACATGTTGACCAAGTATCAAATGATTAAATTTATAGACTTCTGTGAAGTGTGGTTCCTGCCAAAATCAGTAGCCAGAGTAACCGCCATTGTTGGAGATCACCGCTGCCACACGCCTCGGCATTGATTCAAAAAGACTTTGGATGAGTTCTTGGGGTACAGCAGACCAAGCAGCTTCCACACGTTGCCAAAGTTGATCTGCTGTGGCAGCTGGGGATGGAATCTGGGTCAATCGTAGAGCAACCATGGACCACATGTTTTCTATCGGCGAAAGATCCGGAGAGCGAGACGGCCAGGGAAGCAATTCAATCTGGTGATTGACGAAGAACCGTTGGACAATGCGTGCCACGTGTGGTCGCGCATTATCCTGTTGAAATATGGCTGTGGGCAAGCCCTGAAAGTAAGGAAGGACAATTGGCTCCAACACCTCGGAGATGTAGCGCTAGCTGTTTAAAGTACCGGCAATGCGTACTAAAGGTGTGCGAGAGTGATATCCAATACCACCCCATACCATAATACCCGGTCCAGGACCAGTGTGGCAGTGCATAACGCAGCTGTTCAGCATCCTCTCTTCACGGTGTCTCCAGACTCGAATGCGACCAACGTGGTGTTGCAGACAGAAGCGTGACTCGTCAGTAAAGACAATTTCATTCCATTCTGCCGTCCACATCCTTCTGTCATCGCACCATTGGCGGCGGAGACGTCTGTGGTACTGCGTCAAGGGTAGACAAAGCAATGGACGTCTTGCGGACAGACCACTCTGCTGTAAACGCGTCGAATGGTACGCGCAGACACTAGATGATGCGTTACAGACTGCATGTGCTGTGCTATGGTTCGTGATGTGACTGAGCGATCCGTCACTGCCATGCGCACAATTTGCCTGTCATCACGTGAAGTGGTGCGCTGAGGTGGATGCGATCGAACACGCCGGTCCGTCGTATCCTCCTGCATCCAACGATCACATATCCGTATTACAGTTGTTTGGTTTCGTCCAACACGACTACCGATTTCCCTGAAAGATAATCCACAATCTCGGTAGGCCACTATCCTTCCTCTGTCGAACTCGGATACTTGATCAAAAGATGATCGCTGTTTTCGACGAGGCATAATTGATCGTTTATTTGAAAAACCACAAGAAAAACACAATTGCCGAACTTGAAATCGTCGAAATCTCCAAGCCTTAAATAGCGCTTTGAAGTGGCGCCACAGGCGCGCGTGATGTGCGTCTGCGTTGAAATTCTAATCATTTGCATATCTCACCTCCGCTAATGCATGTTGTAAATTTGATGTTATTTGCATGTTTCCTTCAGGGTGTTGCATTTACAGTGGCCAGCAGTGTAGATTCGAACCTACTATTTATAGCCGATTAAGAACGGCTACAAACACTTCTTCCAAAATGGAAAACAAAGCACTAATACTCCATATAACTCATTAGAAGTATCTCAACTTAAAAATAATTAACCAAATTTTTCTAAAATATCAAAAACCATAAATGAAATCCAAAGAGAATTAGCAGGTATGTCATTCCAAAAATTACTCGAAACATAAAAGTTAACGCTAGGTGATATGACAGATTTATCAACGTTAGAATATAAGGTGCTTGCAATGTTACAGCAACTCCCCAAATTACGCTTATTCTGAGTCAATAATGGCGACTCATCTTGCCTGCTTCACCGTTTTTAATTAAAAAATTGAATTTAAAAAAAAGAGAATAAAAATAAAAATTTTACAAGTGTACTTACTGCATAAAGCATAAAATCTTCTCCAAAAAATGATACGTAAGTCATCTTCCCATAACTCATGGTAAAAAATATTTTTAATTCTCTTCTATTTTTTAACATTTAAACTGGTTTCCAATTTATTTTCTTCCTTCAATCGTAGAAGTTCAAGGATTGAAATTCCCTCACTTTCCTATCCCTTTTACTAAAAATCTCGTTTCTGTTGACGTTGAAAGTTACACACACATATATATATATATATATATATATATATATATATATATATATATGGACTAGGTCTTCACGCCCATATTTTAAACTTGTCCGAACTTCTTTTTTAGATTATGTTGCAGTCGATGGTGGTCCGATGGCTAGGAATTATGAAGAATCTCAGCAATAGTTGCAGACATCTCACTTCTCAATAGAATGACGACAAATCCAGTATCTAATATATAAAAATGAATGTTTGTATCTCTGTAATTGTATAGAAATCCACAGTTTAGGAGCAACGATCGTGAAATTTTACATACAGGCGTCTTTAAACACAGCCGAGGGTCTGAAGAACTTCAAAATTCGAAATTAATTACCGTTGATTTTTAATTAATAAAAAACCAACAATTTTGAAACTAAATTTTGAAAGCTGTTACACTTTGTGGAATCACCCCTCTGAATATGGCGTCCACGTTAGGGTTAGCTGGCAAACAGCGAGCGAAAAGATAAAAATAAATAAAATCAAAAAGTTTCAAGTTATATATTAAACCAGAATAATAAATGAAAATAATAATCTTTCAAGTCAGATTTTATACTCTAAAATAAATCGGATCCAACGGCATATTGACACTCTCACACGCGATGTAAAATTCGAATCAACCACGCTAAGTGTCACGATCTTTTTTAACCTTTTACACGCCAATGTTCCCAAATGGGAACATACAGTTTAAAATTCAATTAAAAAAAAAGTTTCATTATATCAGTCTTGTAAAAATTTCTCATTACAAATAAAGACATACTTGATTTTTTGACATAAGAATTATGTTCCAAAAATAAAATCAGTAGTGTACAGAAATTCGCAAAAAACAGCTTTTTTAGGACTTTCGACATGGCATTACTTAAAAATTCTCCAAAAATAGAAAAATAAACTAAATTTTTTAAAATAACGTAAACTATTCTTATAAGGGTTCACTTTAATGATAAAAAAATAGATATCGAAATTCGGAGAAAAAATGCGCTTTATATAAGAAACCAAAGTTGAATGTTCCCAAAAGGGAACATTGGCGTGTAAAGTAGTAGAAAAGTACATGTTTTTTAAATCTCAATGAAACTGTTGAAAAGTTTAAAACTTCAAATAAAGTATTACGTGGTTCAATACACTATGGAAAACGTGTCTAGTTGTTGTTTCATGTTCCCCTGTGTCTCCCCACACCCACGTCTCGGGGGAGGGGGGGGGGTTTGGGCGGAAGGGGTAAAGAGTGTTTATGGCTGCAGCTGTGAAACTCTTGTTTATTTCACGGCAAACTTTGCTTTTTATATTTTCTTTTCTCCTATCATGGAATAGGACATTTAAGAACAGCGTTCATGGGGAAACCTCGTGATTGTTTTTTTCTTTTCTCTTTCTAAATACACCGCCACAGCATTTTGGAATCTATACTTCTCTGGGTCGGACATGCCGAATCCAAAGCGATTTTTAACTGTTGAAGAGGCTTTAGATTACCTGGAAACTTTATCAGATGACTCTGATGGAGATGTTATTGATATATGCCAATTCCCCCCTGAAGAAAGTGGATGCATCACAGATGAAGAAGATATAAATGAGGAAACTTTTGAATGCGTTATGCCTGCAGATGTTTGTTGAGAAGTTGAAGTTTTCGCGAACATTTCGGATAACGATTCCATAGGATATGCGGATGTTCCTTCAACTTCGAAAGAACAGCCAAAATCTAAGAGAAAACGATTATCGGGTACACAGAAAAGCACCGACTATCGCTGGAATAAATCTACAACTTTTGAAAAGAAAAGTGTGGAAAATGCAGGCATTGAAGATATATGTCAAGTTTTCCCAGAGATTGTTACCCTTTCCCCAATTGAAATTTTTCATAAATTTTTACCCATAGACTATTTCATTCATTTGGCGAAAATGACAGAACTATATGCCTTACAGAAAGGTGAAACACTGGATTTGGATGAAAATGATATAGGTCAGTTTTTCGGACTACTGCTGTTTAGTGGGTACCATAGCTTACCAGGCGAGGATTTATATTGGAGCACACAAGACGATCTTATGGTTCCAATTGTGCCATCTGTTATGCCAAGGAACAGATTTAGAAAATTAAAAAAATACTTTCATATTGTGGATAATACAAAGTTGGTTCCTGGCGATAAAATGGGAAAAATTTCTCCCATTTATGAAGAACTTCAGAAAAATTTTCGTCAGTTTGGCGTGTTCCACGATAAGTTGAGTATTGATGAGTCGATGGTGCCTTATTATGGTCATCATTCGGCCAAAATGTTTATCAAGGGTAAACCAATACGTTTTGGTTATAAAATTTGGATGCTTTGTTCTGCAAGTGGTTATCCCTATGCAATGAATATATATAGTGGAAGAAGTTCTGAAAATGAAAATTCACCACTTGGATCACGAGTCGTATGGGAACTTTTATCCCATGTTAGAAACCCTGAAAAACACCAAGTGTTTTTTGATAATTTTTTTACTTCACATAAGCTCATGAGTGACTTATCCGATAAGGGCTTCAAAGCTACTGGAACGATTCGAGAAAATCGAACAGGAAGATGCCCTCTAGTATCTTCTAAGGTAGTTTCAAAATGGCAAAGGGGAGGGTTTGATTTTCGAAGTGACGGCAAAGTATACATGTGCCGTTGGAAAGACAGTGCTGTAGTAACTATAGCATCCAATTATTCATCCCATGAACCTCTAAGCAAAGCAAAACGCTTTTGTCGAGTTCAAAAGAAAAAAACTGATATCCCTCAGCCACATCTTATAAAGATGTATAATGAAGGAATGGGAGGCGTCGATTTATTAGATAGACTTCTTGGGACTTACAGACCCCAGTTTCGCAGCAAAAAATGGTACTGGAATTTGTTTAACAATGCCTTGAACATGGCTGTTGTTGCTGGATGGATTCTACACACATATGCACACAAGAACACAGCACAAGTATTGTCACATCTCAATTTTCGGAGAGAAGTAACTTTAAATTTACTACGGATGAAACCAAAAATTCATACCATTCCTGGACCTCGTGTGCATCAGTCAAAATCTTTAAGAAAATCTGATGCACATTATATTGTAGACTTTTCTCAGGGACGTTGTGTTGTGTGCCAAAAAAACACAAGAAAAGGGTGCTATGAATGCGAAAAAAGATTGCACGTAAACTGTTTTCCCCAGTACCACGGACAGTAAACAAAATTTTTTTTAAATGTAAAAAAAGAAAGTATCTTGTGAAACGGTCGGTAAGATTGTTGTTTTTCTATTTCTTATATTTTAGTTTTTATACTTATTAGTTTTTATACACTAGTGTGAAATATTTCCTGTAATTTTAGTCTATAATTGCATCTGCTTTCATATTTTTTCATTTCTACATTTTTTTTGTAATTGTATTGATAAATAATTGTATAGCTAAATTTATGTATGATATAAATTTAACTTGTGTCATTTTTATAATAAACCTTAAAATTTTATATAGAACTGTTTAAAATTTGTATAGAAAAACCTGTGTTTTCATTTTTCTTATTTATATTTTCTTTTATAGGTACATTTAAAAACAAATTTATAATATAGTTTATAGATTTTTTAAGCTTAAAATGTGTAATTCTATAATAAATTAAAAGTTTATAGTTATAACAATTTAAATTTTGTGTAAAGAAACTAAGTTTTAAACCGAGTGCTTTACGACCGAAAACATGTTGAAAAGTATAGCGTTACACGCCAATGTTCCCAAATGGGAACATGCTGAAAATCAGGGATAAAATTTTTTTTTCCGGAATTTTTTTCTTCCATAGTTCTTATAATTGTCTCTAAACGTAATTTTTATGAATTAATAGCACTGATTGATCTCCGATCATAGTGCGGCGTTTAAAAGGTTAATCGCTACTGCAACCCCCCTAGCTTATGTCTTTGTGTCTATTGAAGAGTTAAAGACTAAGCTTCTATCCTGCTAACTTATTTCTTATTTAAAACTCCTCTTACTCCATAAATGTATGTATATTCACCAACCCATAGCAACTTTCCAAAAAACTCATTGCGTATATTTTTTACTTTACTCAGCAGTGTTGTGTATGATCGTGGCGCGTTCGTTAAAACTGTTCATTTGGTACACCGTAAGACTCGGGTTCGAGTCTGGGATCGTGCAAATTTTGCTAAACCTGTATTTTCAGCTTTTTATGAAGTTTTTTTTATTTTAGCTTTTATTTTATTATTTTTTTAATTATTATCTTTATTTTATTTTATTATTTTTTAAATTATTATTTTTTAAATTATTATTTTTATTTTATTTTATTATTTTTTTAAATTATTTTTATTTTATTTTTTTTTCAGCTTTTTTATGATGAAAGACCGAATATAGCTGAAATCTGAGGAGTTTATTATACATTTATATATTTTTAATTGGTTTTCATATTATTAATGTGTATAACATTTCGTATGCTTTTTTTTCTATGTTATTTATACTGTGTTTAGTTTTTTAATGGATTTTGGTAGGTTTATTATAAATTTATATATTTTATGTTTCACTTTCAAGGATTTTTTGCTCCAATGATAAAGGCTAAATCTTTTCTATGTTATTTATACTGTGTTTTATTTTAAAATTGATTTTGGTTAACAAACATTCATCAATAATTTATTTTTGGGCATTGTATTGCTAACAATTAGGATAACGAACAATTTTTGACGGATGCGATTCTCGATTCATAGATGTTCAATAGATGGCGCCACTATTTTAAACTTTTAGTATTCCATAAACCAACACTTCCTAAACGTTCGTTTAGGAGGTGTTCCTAAACGAACGGTACGTTCAAATTAAATACAATGTCAGTGTATGCAATTCATGCCAATATATATATATATATATATATATATATATATATATATATATATATATATATATATATATAATAAATACGACGATCAATGTATACGATTGATGTAAAAAAAACAAAAAAATATATTAATAAAAAATCGTAAGGGATATTTTTATAGACAAAATAATGTAGAAGAAAATATTCAAATTAAATCTCATAGGACATACTAAAGAATATAGTACAGTTAATGTAGTACAGTTTGAGGAACATATCTTTTACATTATTTTAATATTTTTTTGAATAATGTCCAATCGTCTGCCGCATTAGCAAGAAAAAAAGTATTTTTTTGCCTATTTCGTTGTTATGTGAAGATAAATTTATTTAAAGTAACAGAAAAAGAAATCACGTGATCAGCGTTTAATAAATTAACCTTTTACATGCCAATGTTCCTTTTTTGGAACACCATCTTTAATATTTTTTTAAAAATAAACTGTGATATCTGTCAGTTTAAAAAAATTACCGTATATTATAGAAGGCATGATTGATTTTTTGACTTTTTTTTTTCAAATATGAATATTTTAGCGTAGAAAAATTTCTAAAAATCAGCTTTTTTCACAATTTTTACAGTACGTAAGAAAAAAAATTCTATAAAATTCCTAAAAATTCAAATCCACCCAAAAATTTCCCCATCGTAGTTGCAAAGGACAAGTTTAACGAGTTAATAAAATAAATTAAAATAATAACAAGAAATATTTCCTCAAGACTGCGTAAAAATGCAATGTTCCAAAAAAGGAACATTGGCATGTAACGATATACAAAAGCAGTGATATCACACGTGATCAGTGATTCTGCCGTCAATCAGTGATTCTGCCGTCTGATTACGTAGAAAATTCAGCCGAACTTACAAAGCTGTACGCCCTACAAAAAGGAGACTCTTTAGACGTCGACGCAAATGACATTCGGCAGTTTCTTGGATTACTGTTGTTTAGTGGCTACCACTCAGTATCTGATGAAAATACATATTGGAGCTCTCAGGAAGATTTGCATATCCTAATTGTTAACAATACAATGCCCAGAAATAAATTTCGGATGTTAAAAAAGTATTTCCACATTGTTGATAGTAGTAAATTGGAACCAGGCGATAAATTAGGAAAAATTTCTCCCTTTTATAAAGAGGTTGGAAAAAATTTCGTCAATTTGGATTTTTTCATGAAAATATGAGTATCGATGAATCCATGGTTCCGTGTTATGGGCATCGTTCGGCTAAGGTGTTCATAAGTGGAAAGCCAATTCGCTTTGGTTTCAAAGTTTGGATGATCTGCTCAGCAAATGGTTATCCTTATGCTATGTCTATCTACGGTAGAAAAAGTTCGAAAAATGAAAATTTGCCACTTGGATCAAAAGTTGTCTCCGAACTATTATCTTTTATTGACAATCCAGAGAAACGCAAAATATTTTTCGATAACTTTTTTTACATCGTACAGTCTGCTGACAGATTTATCTAACAAAGGCTTTAAGGCAATCGGCACAGTGCGAGATTCCAGAACGGGACAATGTTCTCTTAAAACAGCAAAAGAAATATCGAAATTTCAACGTGGAGAGTTTGATTACCGATGCGATGGAGAAGTTTATATGTGCCATTGGAACGATAGTTTTGTTGTAAATATTACATCAAATTTTATCACTCACGAACCATTAGGAAGAGCAAAAAGATATGTCCGAGCTAAAATAAAAGTCGATTTTCCTTAACCTTACATTATAAAATTATATAATAAAGGAATGAGTGGAGTACACCTGTTGGACCGACTTCCTGGAAGTTATCGACCAAAGTTACGCAGCAAAATATGGTACTTTATTCCTTGATCATAGTGTGGCATGTAAAAGGTTAAATTCTAAAAATTAATCTTTAAAAATTCACCAAAAATCATAAAATGGAGGTAAAGATTCGAAAAAGATTTCATATTAAAGGAATTTTTATGATCTTTTTCGTCATATGAATTTTATAACCCTCAAATTATTATTATTTTAAATGCAAACTTAAAAAAAGTTACTAAATCAACTCAATTATTTAATTAAAAAAAAATATAAGGATTTTTCAAAAATCTTTCTAAGTGCACTCCTACACTATAAGAAGAATCGCCATGCAAAATTTCAGCCCTTTTATTTCCCGCGGTTTGGTCTGTACGTTGTATGTCAGTCAGTCAGTCAATCAGTCAGTCAGTCACGGAACTGTTTTATATATACATATTATTGTTACTATTTTTATATCGTAACGTTAACTTCATGCGCAAGCATTATTTTCCTATCTTTTTTGGTCTTTATAATAGCGTAATTTTCATATGATTTTAAACAACAATAATTTTTAACTGGCATTCAATTCGCTGTTAAAACTTTATATTTACACCCTATTTAAAAGAAGTAGGGTGTAAATTTTTCAAAGAGGATGTTTCAACACCCAACTTCAAAGAAGTAGTGTCAGTCTCTCGTCTCCCATTCCTAAGTGGAATTGATAAACGTGTGTAATAGCGTCTTCAATAAGCACCAAAAGAAACGAAAACAGGTGTCGAGAGCCATACACCTTTGGAAACCCTCGAGAATAGGAGGTAGTCAGCTTATTTAGAATGATTAAGGAAACACAGCGGCGCACGTCATCTAAGGTAGGAACGGTGGACAATGAAATCCACAATAGGTGGTCTGCGTAGCACGGATAAAAAAGGCCGATTGTCGTTCGAAAAGAGAGGAGAAGGAGGCATAAAAGACAGACGCGAGTAACGGACGAGGAGAATAGATTTGGACTGTTGAAAGGGTCAACACGCTTACGGAGGGACGGGGAGCTCGTCGGACTTTGAAAGAATGAGCCCGGCTCTCACGAGTATTGTTAACGTTCGTCGGAACGAAACTTTGTAAATGACGTATTTAACCAAGATTTTAATGTATTAATAAACCCAGATGTAAATAAGAGTTGGTGCTACAGTATAATTCCTTCTACATGATAATGATTTGTCGGATCACGACTATAAAGGTTAACAAGTAGGGTGTAAATTGTAGGGTAGAAAGTTGGTAAAATCAAAATTTTGTGCAATGTATTTAATTTTTCGATTAAAAGTAGTTTTTTTCTAAAAATTAATTTATTTCGCTTGAAAAGCTAAATATTTTATGCACGCGGTTTATATTATTATTACTATCTTTATATCATAAAGTTAACTTCATACGCGAGCATTATTTTCATATGCTTTTTTTATTATTATCTTTATAATAGCTTTATTTTCATATGCTTTTAAACAACTATCGTTTTTATTCATATTATGTTGGTTTTTTATTAATTAAAAATTAAGGGTAATTAATTTCGATTCCGGAAGTTCTTATTATCTTTATTTTCATATGCTTTTTCATTTACGAATTATTCAAATGTTGGTTAAAAAACTTATGTAATTCATACATTTGCGTGAGTTTAATTATTGTAATTAATAAATTTATATTTCTGGAGAGGATGTTTCAGGTTTTTAGTTGTACTATGATAAAAGGCTGAATCTACCAAAATTCTGAGGAGTTTATTATGGAGAGAAAAGGAATTTAATATGTAGAGGATGTTTATAGGAGTTTAATGGGGAGAGGAGTTGAATGGTTTCCAGCCCTCAATCAAACACTTCATTTTTTAAGAGGCAACGCTAGAGTCATATCATGGTTCTATTGGAAATTTCAGCTAAACCTGTAATTTCAGCTTCTTTTTTTGCCCAAATGATAAAACGCTAAATCTAGCTGAATTCTGAGGAGTTTATTATAATTTTATATATTTTTTTATTGGGTTTTCATTTTATTCATGTGTATAAGATTTCACATGTTTTTTTCTATGTTATTTATAACGTGTTTAGTTTTAAATTAATTTTGGTTAGCAAACATTAGACAATTTGACATTTTTACTTTTCAGATTTTAGTGCTTCAATGATGAAAGGCTGAAATTCCTGAATTCTGAGATGTGTATAACATTTCACATATACTTTTTCTATGTTATTTATACTGTGTTGATTTTGGTTAACAAATATTATTAAAATCCAGTGCAATGCCGGGTACTTCATCTAGTATATATATAAAACAGTTCCGTAACTGACTCATTCATTCACTCACTGACTGACTGACATAGAACGCACAGACCAAACCGCTGGACCTAAAGGGCTGAAATTTTCCATGGCGATTCTTCTAATAGTGTAGGGGTGCACTAAGAGAGGTTTTTCAAAAATTCTTCTTAGATTTTTTTAAATTAAATTTTTAAGCTGTTTTTTAAACTTTTTTTAAGTTTGCATTTAAAATAATAATTTGAGGGTTATAAAATTTATATCACAAGAAAGATCATAAAAATTCCTTCAAAATGAAATTTTTTTCGAATTTTTACCTCCATTTCCTGATTTTTGGTGAATTTTTAAAGATTAATTTTTAGAATTTAATTTATTAAATGCTGATCACGTGACTTCTTTTTCTGGTACTTTAAATAAATTTATCGTCACGTGCATAAAAACTAAATGGACAAAAAAAATATTTTTTTTCTTGCTAATGCGGCAGACGATTAGACATTATCCAAAAAAATATTAAAATACAGTAAAAGAAATGTTCTAGAAACTGTACTATATTAACTGTACTATATTCTTTAGTATTCTTTATATTAGATTTAATTTGAATATCTTCTTCTACATTATTTTGTCTATAAAAATATCCCTTACGATTTTTTATAAATATATATATATATATATATATATATATATATATTTATATATATATATATATATATATATATTTATATATATATATATATATATATATATATATATTTATATATATATATATATATATAAATAAATATATATATATATATATATATATATATATATATATATATATATATATTTTACATCAATTATATACATTGATCGTCGTATTTATTATATATATATATTGGCATTAATTGCATACATTGACCGATGTTTTTACTTTGAATGTACTCCGTAGCGAAGTGCGGGTTTTCAGCTAGTTATTTAATAAGATTTGATATATATCTTTTCAAAACTCTCAGCTCCGTAATTAAATTTATTTCTATCCCTATTCAAAATGCGTGCCAGCCGAACGCGGTACGTCTTACTCAATCGGTAATCATATTGCCTCTGACGTTTCAACTCATTGTTTCAAGGTACGCGCAACGCTCCGTGACGTTTAGACCGAAGATGAGCCCAGGGCGGAGTTATCTGCTGTCAATCAAATTATAACCTATTATTTGTTTTCCCCGCGGTGCTTCTTTCTGATGCCTTGTAAATTAGTAGTATAAAATTGATAATTCCTAATTTCTCTAGAAAAACCCGATTTAAAAGATTCTTACGGTTAGCCCCCCTCCCATAATAAATGCTTACGTACTTAAACACACACACACACACACACATATATATATATATATATACAGTGGCTCCCAAAAGTGTTCGTACACTTACGATTTTCAATGAAATAGGGGTCTATCCATTAATTAAAATGAATATTTCAGAATGGGTATTTAATAATAAGATCTATAATCTATTCTTAACAAAACTACATAAAATATTTTGAAAACATAGTAAAACTTTATTTTTAAGAAACTAGTTATCAAAAAGTAACAAAAACTTTATCTCACAAAAGTCATCGTACACTGAAATATTTTCGGATAAATTCATAATTAAAATTATCGTCTGGCGCTTTATTTTTATTTTTCAATTGTGGTGGCATTTTAAATATCGTTTGGCTTTGATTTTTGCTTGCCTACTCCGCAATATTCTATTTATTATTTAAAAATGGCTCGTAGTCGTAAAGAAACAACAAACAGCATTCGAAAATTGATTATTTTTCATCATAGTAGTGGTAAATCAGTTCTAAATATTGCTAAATTACGTAACGTAAAACATCTCCAGCCCCCCACTCCATAAGGAGTATCAGCCATTACATTACTAAAGACCGGCCTCACGATCGCAATCCCGCCGTTAGGTGAGGAACCGCAGGAAAGAGGGTCGTGAATAGAATTACCACCTCCAAATCAGACTCCCGCCCAATTCAGTCAACAAAAACCGCCCAGAAGAAAAAGCAACAGCAGTTAAAAAAAAATAAATAAATAAAAAAAAATATTAAAAAAATAAAAAAAAAAAATAAAAATAAAAAATAAAATTTTTTTTTTTTTCCCTTTTTGATTCTGCTAAGCACCATAATGTGCAATCACCATAATGTTCCCTATTCAAGTTATCCTGTGCTCCGTCTCAAACCTTCCTTTTTTTTTTTTTTTCAAATTATAAAGTCAATACATAGACATTTACAATAAACTTCAACACAAGTCATTACATAGATATTTACATACATAATTATAAATAATTGCGCTATATAAATGTATATTCTCATAATTTAACATATGGGGACAATTACATACCCATAACATGGGCACATAGCATGAACAATTTCACCCATATAAATCATTTGGGGTAGTTGAGCTTCGCAATTTCTAAAGCGTAAAATACCGCCCCGTGGTCAACCGTAAATATCTAGCTCACTTTGGTTACGGCTGGCAATATTATCGCTAAAAGTGCATCCAAGCAACATTTTTGCGTAATTAAACCTGAAGAATGCCACGCGGCGACAATTTACCCAATACTGAAATTTCCCATAGGCAGGGGCAAGAATAGAAATAGTCCCAAGCCCTTAATCGAGCACCTAACAAAGATTAAATACCACTCCAGGAGGTAAGTAGTGATTATTTTATGTTAATAAGCTTTACTCCGTTTAGCGTTGAAAGTAAGTATAAGCTAGTAGAGCCCCAAGTTATTTTAAAGACCCTAAATCAACCACAGCAAGGAATTAGTTCTAAAATAGTGTAAAGTATTTGTATACGAAATAATTTGTTTGTATTATACTTAAGTAAATGTTATAAGTATGTTTACCAAAAATATGTTAAGACTATAGTTTAATTGTAAAATAAGTATCATATGTTGTTTGTTTACCAAATGTTAGTTTAGACCATGCAATAAATATCCATAAGTACTGCATAAAGTAATCAATAACATGATTAAAATGAAATTGATTAGGACATAATATAGAATGCACTATAAATTAATCTACTTTAAGTCCGTGTAGTTTGAATTACCGGTCCTAAATAAAGTTGCACGCTAGTGATATTTACATCAGTAAAAGTACAGCAGTATAAAATCATAAAAACATGAACAACCAAATAATTGATAGTACGCGACAATAGTTGTTTGATAAGAGTTTGTATACTTATAAAGTGATAAGACCTTATTTTTACCATATTTAACAGTCAATTTAAAGGCCATAAATCGACAATAAAATTATAATAGGAATTCTACTAAAGTGGATTGTTAATCCAATTGGACATGTAAGCTAAATTAATTACTATTGTTAACCATATGTTGTCGCGACAATAGTTGTTTGATAAGAGTTTGTATACTTATAAAGTGATAAGACCTTATTTTTACCACTTAGAAAGGAAAAAAAAAAGAGAGAGAACTTTAACCCGATTTAAACAAGTAGCTATTAAACACCATATTTAACAGTCAATTTAAAGGCCATAAATCGACAATAAAATTATAAAAGGAATTCTACTAAAGTGGATTGTTAATCCAATTGGACATGTAAGCTAAATTAATTACTATTGTTAACCATATGTAGTAACGACATTACACAGTCTGAATTAGCTTTACCTACACGATTGCACATACCATCAAACAATTCCCGTAATTACACAGTACATGCAAGATAAATATCGTTACTGGTTGACAAATACCACAAGTACTAAAAATATCTAATTGTTACAATACATCAAATTAGTGTAATTTGACTTTTACATAGTTTATATTTGATATACATAATGTTACTACACGATTGCACATACCATCAAACAATTCCCGCAATTACACAGTACATGCAAGATAATATCATTACTGGTTGACAAGTACCACAAGTACTAAATATATCTAATTGTTACAATACATCAATTTAGAGTAATTTGACTTTTACATAGTTTATATTTGATATACATAATGTTACACATTTTTTTTGTTTACATATAATAGCATTTTTTGTTTACAAAATAATAGCAATGAGTAAATAGCAAATCTCGTATACTAAATAGATAATTATTGAGTACGTTTCCTCTGTTTGACAATATTACGTTTTTAATCTGGATCAAACACTGTTTCCCTTTTCTTTCCTTTCCCTTTTTTTTCTCTTTCTTTTCCATTTCCAGAGTTAGTCCGATCACCAGTCTCCCGGAGAATCGACTACAGCAGTGCTGAACCCGAAGCTCCAGACGAAAGTTTCAAAAATGTTCACCAAGTCGTTTAATCAATAGTACCAAAAGAACCCTAATTTTGATCTTGCTTAGGATTTTTTTCTTTAATTTATTATTATTATTATTTTTTCAACACAATAAATAAACAGTTGCGACCTACAAATTTTGCTGTCCTTATTTTCTTTTCCCGAAAACAGCAGCAGAAGCAAATCAAGTAGAAAACACAATTCAAACAATTCCTAAGTACCAACCGGAAAGTGTATCTGATGTAAGTGATGAACCATATTAACCAAATATTTTTTGCAATAGTAATCATTATAGAATTTATTTTTAGACCACTCTGAGATATTGTCTGGTAGTTTTTTTCTAGTCTCTTCAAAAATCGGGCATTCGAATATACAGTGATCAGGAGTTTGTATTGCCCTGCATTGACATATGTTTGTTTTATTAAAGAATCTGGCTTGATGGCTACCAAACGACCCATGTCCCGTGATCGCTTGGTTTATATAAAAATCTGCCACTAGTCTGTTCTTATTTACTTTATTATATATTCCGTAAACTCTTCTTCCCTTATTACTTTGGTGCCATACCTTTTGCCATTCTTTCATTTCTTCTTTTTGAAGTAGATTCTTTATCTTTTTCTTGTTCCATTTATAATAAGTGCCTATTTCTTCCATTTCCGTAGCTTCTTTGGCTGTCTTATCTGCTTCTTCATTTCCAATTATCCCGACATGGGCTTTAACCCAGTGGAAATAAACTATTTTGTTATTGCTTTTAATCAGTTGTTTTATATTACGTATAATTTCATTATTATTATTGTATGAGTTTATTGCCTCTAAAGCACTTCTGGAGTCTGTATATATGTCTATTTCTCCCAGTTCACTGCTGATCATATATTGAATAGCAATCTCTATGGCCCTAAGTTCAGCCGTATAAGAATTGGCCCTTTCTATTCTTTCCTTAATTTTTTCAATTAATAGATTATCTTTATAAATAACTATTCCTGAGCCCGTTTTTTCATCCTTTTTTGATCCATCAGTATATATTTTTATATTTGTCATATTTCTATCATCATAACTCCAATCAATTTTATAAAGTTCTTCTATTCTAGTTATACGTCTTAACCTTGTTTCGCTGTTATAATTGTTATAATTTTGTTCTTCTATTTCAATTTCCTGTTTTTTATCATAAATTTTAAGGAGTTTTTTTTGCTGATTTGGCTCTCAAGTAGAGTGGGGTACAACCTGCCAGTATATTAAGAGTGTCGGTAGCCACAGTATTATAACATTTAGTGATAAATAATAAAAACGGTCTTTGTAGTTGTTGCAATTTTAGGTTAAATTTTATCGTATCTCGGTACCAAATTTCAGCAGCATAAAGCAATATTTTCTCTGTGACTATTTTATATAATTCTTTGTTTATTTGTGATTTAATTCCCCATATTTTTTTTAGATATTCTGCTTAGTTTATAATAAAGTTTCAAGGCTTTTTCTTTAGTCGTTTTGATATGTTCGTCAAAATTTAGCTTGGAATCAATTTGGATCCCAAGATATTTCGTGGATAGACCCCTATTTCATTCAAAATCGTAAGTGTACGACACTTTTGGGAGCCACTGTATGTATGTAAGACTATAAAATATGGGGGGAGATCGCGCGACCTTAAAACGGGATATTAGTTATTAAAAATAGGATTAACAATTAAAGTCTGGGAGTTCAAATCAGCGGTGTAATGTAGTGTAGTGAAAATAGCGCTTAAGGTTCGACTTGATTCAATCTCCGAAGACCCACATATCCACAGGGAGAATTTTTAGAAGACCGATTAGCCTTGAGGAGTTGGCGCTAAGAAAGTGCATCAGTCAGCAAAAGAGCATGTACGTTATGACGACATGAATAATTAATGAGCGTCGGTGTGCATTGGTTAAAAGGTTGGGAACAAAGGATTTATTTCAGAGTCATGGATAACTAAGCAAAGAAAAGACGTGTGCCGTTAGGCGCACGGATTTAAATTGGGTGGGGTTATTAAAAATAGTTTGATGGAGCTGAGTAATTAATTAGAAATTTAATAAAGATGTTTAGGAAAGAGTACCGAATGATCTTTGTGTTCTTCAAGCTTGGATTATTACCTTTTAGAGAGTTTAAAGTATGACGAGTGTCCTCAACACCGGTTCACCGACTGCATCACGGTTCTCAAGTTTCGGATTAAGATATATTTCGATCGGGCGTGAAGCATCAACGTCCGACACACACACACACACACACACACACACATATATATATATATATATATATATATATATATATATATATCCGACTTCCTGGGTTCGTTAGGCTTGAATAAAATTTTCCTCAGAGAGTTCGCACTAGATAAATTTATTATTTTCTAAATTCTTCAGGCTTATACACAAATTCGAACATAAAATACGTAACAACTGTCTTCTATACAGCGGAAAATTTTAAAAACAGAAGTCAGGATAACAGAATTTTCAATACAATACACGCCAATTAACGCAGTTACAACACACAATTCTCACTAGGAAATTGAACAGAGTTCCAATGCCAATGTCAGGTATATTTATAGATTTCGAAAGCGCTCTCTGTAGGTGAGTCACAGCTCCATATTTCTGGAAGCTTCCAGAAATGTTTAGTCGACAAGGTAGCGAAATATCGCCAAATCTGGCGACCAAAATAGTCACAAAATCCATCGCCAATTTGGCGATAATTCTCATATTTGGCGAGAAACGCATAGACTCCCATGTTAAATACAGGAGTTCTTCCATACAAGCCATTTTAACGATACATAATGCAATATTTACAAAATTTGTAACAATATATATTGATGTATATATTGATGTATATATATTGATGTACAAAATTTGTAACAATATATTCGATGTATTTGTAACAATATATGACGTGATAAAAGATTTGCGCAAATTAAACTTCCATTCAGCTGGCGACGTTATACATTTCATCAAATCATTCCATCATTTTTCAAATTTTTTCCCGTATATAATAGTGCGACTGATTGATGAAAAACATATCCTATCGAGAAAAGCCCAAAGAAAAAAAATCTTACAAAAATATTTGTTTTCTGTAATACATAAACGACGTCTCATTCTTTCCTCAAGATATGTATTAAGAATAATTGTTATCTCTTCGGAAATGCTTACATAAATACGTAACCGAAATACATGTATAACTGGAGACTGCATATACAGTGATCAATATTCGGATGCTAAAGGAAAATAATCTATTTTCTGGGACGTCCTCTCTGATATATTATTGGGCAAATTAGAGACAAATTACACAGTTAGTTTTGGAGAATGTTACTTACTCACTCTCTCTCTCTCTCTCTCTCTCTCTCTATATATATATATATATATATATATATATATATATATATATATATATATATATATATATATATATATATATATTCGATGTAAAGGTTTTCGATGTAAAATTCCAAAGCCTCGTCCGATAGAAAATCCGGAAATATTTGTAGTTTTTCTTCTTCCGTCAATTCAATAGTCTTTCTCTCGAAGAATTTCAACCAGTTATTAATTTTGACCATTCCATTAGGATTACATTTCGGGAGATTACTTAATTGATTTGGTGAAGATATAGCACTGTTTTCCAATAATTGTTTGTCGTAAACTCCAGAATTATCCACTTGTTTTTCTTCAGGTTGGTCAGAGTCACGATGATCAGCCAATTTTTTATTTAAATCTTTCTATGTCATTTTCCTTTGCTCGTTTCGAAAAGCGAAATCAAAACTAGGTCATTTCATTTTCAAGTGTTACGCTGGCGAACTCCTATTGCTCTTCTCTCAAGGTCGGTATTTCACGCGCACACACATAGTCCTAGGCAATGGATTCGAAGTCCGTTGGGGTTGATTCGAAACATGAAGAATCGCTTTCGGCTCTATGTAATACACTGCTGGCCACTGTAAATGCAACACCCTGAAGGAAACATGCAAATAACATGAAATTTACAACATGCATTAGCAGAGGTGAGGTATGCAAATGATTAGAATTTCAGCGCAGACGCTCATCACGCGCGCCTGTGGCGCCACTTCAAAGCTCTATTTAAGACTTGGAGATTTCGATGATTTCAAGTTCGGCAATTGTGTTTTTCTTGTGGTTTTTTCAAAAAAACGATCAAATATGCCTCGTCGAAAACCGCGATCATCTTTTGATCAAGTATCCGAGTTCGACAAAGGAAGTATAGTGGCCTACCGAGATTGTGGATTATCTTTCAGGTAAATTGGTAGTCGTGTTGGACGAAACCAAACAACTGTAATGCGGATATGTGATCGTTGGATGCAGGAGTGTACGACGGACCGGCGTGTTCGATAGCATCCACCTCAGCGCACCACTTCACGTGATGACAGGCAAATTGTGCGCATGGCAGTGACGGATCGCTCAGTCACATCACGAACCATAGCACAGCACATGCAGTCTGTAACGCATCATCCAGTGTCTGCGCGTACCATTCGACGCCGTTTACAGCAGAGTGGTCCGTACGCAAGACGTCCATTCCTTTGTCTACCCTTGAAGCAGAACCACAGACGTCTACGCCGTCAATGGTGCGATGACAGAAGGATGTGGACGGCAGAATGGAATGAAATTGTCTTTACTGACGAGTCACGCTTCTGTCTCCACGATGGTCGCATTCGAGTCTGGAGACACCGTGAAGAGAGGATGCTGAACAGCTGCGTTATGCACGGCCACACTAGTCCTGCACCGGGTATTATGGTATGGGTGTCATAGGGACATGACAGTAGTGTTACGGCCAGGGACAGGAGCATGGAAAAAAAAATACAAAATAAAATAAAATAATTGTTAAATGCAATAAAGAAACAGGGCAATAAAAGAGAAGGGAAGAAAGCCATAGACCGGAACGAAAATTAGAGATAATGTTCGTAGCAATAAATAGAAGTGGAAGAGAGTGAAAATAAAAGAAAATTTATGATGGCTATAAAACGGCCCACCCAACTTGAATCCAAAGCATGGGAAAAAGTTAAAATTGAGGGAGAATTTATAAATCCCGCCCTCGACACGCATTGGTAAAAGGGGATTGATGAGTGACAGCACGGACGAATGGCGATGGCATGATAATTTCCAGATAACCAATGGAAATTATAAGAGGCGGAGACATTAGTAAGAAAATATATGAAATAAAAAATAGTGTGAAGGCAGAGAGAGATAACCTGGGAAGTGAGAGTCAGTCAGAAGTTGTCGAGCGCCCAGTGTCCCATGCCGAGTGTCTGCGATAAACGACGGAGCCGTGTTCGAGTGCAGTAAAGTTTAGAGAGATAGAAATTGTCGAGCGCCCAGTGTCCCATGCCGAGTGTCTGCAATGAACGACGGAGCCGTATTCCGGATAAAGAGATGCCCGAATTACGTTTGAGGATAAAGACGACGAATTCATCATTACGAATGCCAGCTGCCCAGAGGGATTCAACCGTCATCTGCTGAGGTACCGACTTTGCATTTTCCTTTTATATTGTATCATTGCTTCTCAGTGTATAGCCATAACGATTAAGATAAAGCGCGATGAATATAGATTTTGAGTATAAGATGTTGAGTAATAGACCGATAATTCGTACCAACAATTTAATATAATGTTTTGCATATATATATGAATTAATTTAGTAGGAGTAAAATTGAAAATAATATGTATAGAGGCAGTATGAAATATTGTTATAATAAGTGAATAAATCAAACATAGGTGTCGTAAAGAATTAATTTAGTAGGAATGAAGTTATTGCGGTAATAATGTGTAAATGCCGGTGGAAATATTGAGTAATTTTGGAGTGTATTATCTATGTGTGTTAATATTCAATAAATTGATTTGTCAATATAACCAGAGTTAATTTCCATTATTTGGGAAGCACATCAATGTACTAGCCACAATCATGAACCAATAAGTTACTAAATCAAAATCATAATTAATAAATATAATTAATATAAGAATAATATAATAATTCCCAATCCCAATAATTTCATTTAAAATAATATAAACAATTTAAAATTACGGTTACAATGGGGCGGTATTGGATATCACTCTCGCACACCTCTAGTACGCATTGCCGGTACTTTAAACAGCCAGCGCTACATCTCCGAGGTGTTGGAGCCAGTTGTCCTTCCTTACCTTCAGGGCTTGCCCACAGCCATATTTCAAGAGGATAATGCGCGACCACACGTGGCACGCATTGTCCAACGGTTCTTCGTCAATCACCAGATTGAATTGCTTCCCTGGCCGTCTCGCTCTCTGGATCTTTCGCCGATAGAAAACATGTTGTCCATGGTTGCTCTACGATTGACCCAGATTCCATCCCCAGCTGCCACAGCAGATCAAATTTGGCAACGTGTGGAAGCTGCTTGGTCTGCTGTACCCCAAGAACTCATCCAAAGTCTTTTTGAATCAATGCCGAGGCGTGTGGCAGCGGTGATCTCCAACAATGGCGGTTACTCTGGCTACTGATTTTGGCAGGAACCACACTTCACAGAAGTCTATAAATTTAATCATTTGATACTTGATCAACATGTTATCTACAAAATAAATTTTGTTGTGATATCTCTTGTCTTTCTTGGTGTTGCAATTTGGGTGGCCAGCAGTGTATATCCATTACATCTCGTTCTTAAAATGCAACCTGAAAAGAAAAACTAGCTCAAATTTACATGGCTGGAGCTAGACTCAGCCTGAAAGGAATTAAAATTTTGAAGTAGTCGGGTCGAATCGTTTTATTTAATCGACAGAAAAATACGCCCATTCATTTCAGATGCTCGGAGCGAAGTGTAATATCACCTTTCAACCTTGCGCGCTAGAAGAGAGGTACATGTGCCTGTTATTTTGAAGTGTCAGTGGAATTTGGGGCTGGCGATGCGAACCCACGCCTTTCTCGAGACGTATACACGTGTAGAAATGCAATGTTTGCTGTTTTATGGGAAGTTCTGTTGCTATGGGTTTTTAAAGCGCTAAAGTAATGTTACTGGGGATTGGATTTAGGAAAGGGAATTTAAATGATAGAATGGAGGGCCTAATATTCAATTTATTACATATATATATATATATATATATATATATATGGAGAGAGAGAGACTACAACTCGATGTGCTTTTTCCTTTTCCACTATTTAACCCCTTAACCGGTTTGCCTGTACAGCGTACGGGCATCGATATTGTCTCACTACCATGTTTTTATTAACTAGCTTTCTTTTTTGTGTGTATATTTGTCTAGTTCGAATTATGCAATGAATTTTTAACTAACTTCCCGACTAGCTAGACATTTGAAACTTTTGAAATAGCTCAGAACACGATGACAATGCATTATTTTAATACTTTTAGCCATCTTTAAGAAGTATTGGGTGCATTTTCAGTTCATTTTGTTTTGTAGACTGGTGCAGCCATCTATCGACCAGGACGGCAACGAAAAGTTAATCGCATTTTAACTTCCAATTAACTTCATTTTCTATAAAGTTGATGGGATAATTCATCAAAAACATTTTTAAAAAGTATTTATTAATACATAAAATTATCAAGTTTATATGATTCAACAGAAAATTTAAAAACATGGTATATAAAAAGTTCTTTTTATCTTGTAATTTTTTTCTCTTTTGGTTTGTAAATTTTTTTAGTCTGTAAAAATTAATACTGATGCAAAATCTATTACAAATATTTTCTAGTAGATGGCGTAGCTTGTCCATATCACTTAAATTCTTTTCAACTGGTTTTTCTTTCTTAAACGGAGGCGGGGGGATTTTTGTTCTACTGCTCGCAACACTTGTGAATTCATACCACTACATTTTCTTTTTAAATTATGGATGAAATAAACGACGAATATACTTTCCTGTTCGATGATGGATTCAGATATGGAATTGTCTTCTAAGTATCAGGATTATTCTTCAGATAACTCGTGCATTGAGCTCAGCTCTGATGATCTGAATGAAAAAAACAATCTCAATTCAATTATTTTCTATTTTAACTAATGGCAATTTTTTTAATTAATCCTTTGAAATTTGATTGATTGGTTCATCATATGCATAATTATATGTATAGTTCATCATATGTATGTTATAGTTTATAATGGGATTAATTAAGTTTTTCTGGTTGCATTGCATTGGTGTTTTGATGATGAAGTTAATATATTGTATTGCTTTTTGTTATTTGATATTGGTCTAGGCTTCTACGCTTCAAATAGCTAATTCTTGGTAAAATTTTACTTTCACAATGACTTGTGATTAATTTTTTTGCGTGTCAATTTTGGAAATTTTACTCCCACATCTGTGTTAGGGGACCCCATCCCGAGTTGAGCCTATAGTCAAGAATTTTCCAAATCGGGCCCTGGATGTAAGACTTTTATTACACCACTAGAAGGTAACCCGTCATTTTGACGTCATAATACTAATAATGACGTCATAATGGAAAAAGTATTTGAAAGTTAAAAAATATACCGAATTATCTAACAATATTGCATTTTATCCACACCTTTTAAAAGCAAACCCTTTCAATATTTTTTATTTATTTAGTTTTTCATGCGATTGGAGTAGTAGACTGCCATCCAACCCGTCATTTTGACGTCATAATACTAATAATGACGTCATAATGGAAAAAGTATATGAAAGTTAAAAAATATCCCGAATTATCTAACAATATTGCATTTAATCCACACCTTGAAAAAGCAGACCCTTTCATTATTTTTTATCTATTTAGTTTTTCATGCGATTGGAGTAGTAGACTGCCATCCAGTTTTTTTCAGCTCACTACGAGATATGAATACTTGAGCTACTTGATTCATTCACATTCAAGTTTGTTTACTTTCAGAATTCATCGCAAAAGTAAACAGATTTTTAAAAACTGTTAAATATACAGCAAAAAACATCCAATTTTTTTTAGTTCTGAATGTTTTATAGAAAAATAGGCTGAACAAACGTGATTTGAGGGAGAAGATATTGGTTTTTAGGTAAGAAAAAATTCTGATCCACATCTCAAATTGAAATTAAGCCTAACCGGCTGTTTGTTTACTGAGGGCTTCAATTGAAAGATGAGTACAGCCCGGAAGTGTTATACAGAGACAACGTCTATTATATATATAAAAGCTTCAAATTGTACCACACACAAAAAAATACCTTTTAACAATTTGCAAAAGTAAAAACTTACAAAAGTAAACACATTTTACAGTAAGTACGAAAGAAATTTTTGTTAGATCTGTTAAACAATCTTCATTGCGTGCACAGTTCTTTAGCAAAAAAAAAAATTTAAGGGGTTTAGTGTTCCGATATTTAAAAATAAAAAATAGTGTAAAATCATTAAAAGTGATTTTAAAAATTTCACTTTCTTATTCTATTAAATATGGTGTTTAATTATATGACAACAAAAATATGCCTTTTTTGTCAAAAGTTCTAGAAAAAAAAATTGATCAGTTAAGGGGCTAATCTTAAAGTAAAGTATCATATCTCTAAAAAAAAGTTTATAACCAGGAAAGAAAGACGGAATTTTTTTACCTTTCTCAACACCTTTTTTTATAAGATTGTATTACACTAAATAAACAATTTTTATTCCATCAAACTTTTTATGGGGTTCATTATGAGTACACAAATGACAAACAAATGGATTAAAATTCTGAAAAAAACCGTACAATTTGAAGATCATGTTCCTTTATAACAGAGGCTTTTTTATATACATCACAAAGAAGGGCCACGTGGAATTTTAATTAACAAAGACTAAATCTCTCCTGAGAATGCAGTTCATATCTTATTTCATAGGCCATAAAAATTGTTTCGTGCAATATATCTTTTCATTACACAGTTAAAGGATAAAATATTTAAGTTTCGCTCTATTAAACGTTGAAGGTTAGTATATATATATATATATATATATATATATATATATAGCCAAAAATTACCACCAGTACTTGGCTCCACGCTTATTTATAATTTCATAGAATTCTTGTCTCGTGATCAAAACCTCTGCAATTATTGGATACCCAGAGATCTGGGCTCGGACTCCTACGGGAAAATGTGTCATCTAAGCGCCAAAAGATTGGGGAACAACACACGGGTTGTGTAGAAAATGCCTAAGTACAAGACCTGCCTAAGTCAATTTTCTTCAAGAGGACTTTGTTTGCTTATGTATCTTTAAAAAATGTTATTTTCTATGTAAGAAGTACCTAAATCTGTCCAATGCTTTAGTAGTGTTTTCTAAACCATTGTACAGACTTCTTACATTGAAAATATTTTTTTTACGACACATAAACAAACAATGTTTTCTTGGGGAAAACTGAGTTCGGCACTTCTTGTAGCAATCCACGGATATATATATATATATATATATATATATATATATATATATATATATATATATATATATATATGTATATATATATATATATATATGTATATATATATATATATATATATATATATATATATATATACATATATATATATATATATATATATATATATACATATATATATATATATATATATATATATATATATATATATATATATATATATATATATATATATATATATATATATATATATATATATATATATATATATATATATATATATATATATATATACACATATATATATATGTATATATATATATATGCATATATATATATATATATATATATATATATATATATATATATATATATATATATATATATATATATATATATATGTATGTGTGTGTATGGTATCAAGGGGTTATATGGTTTCAAGGCTGTTCCAAAGATACCGAAGAAATTTAAATAATATTAACTACACTGCATGGCCACCCACACCGTATAGTGGTTAGCGTCTTCGGCTCCCACTTATAGAACATACTATGAGATGGGGAGAGACGAGATATATTTCTTTACTCTTGGTATGGACATGAAGGACAAAGCTTTTATAATACTTTACTACGGAATTTACCTTCATATAAGCTAGCTTTTTTCGTTTCGGAGATCTTTCCCAATGTTTTTGAAAAAATTTAAGTACTTCTTAAGAAAGTTACGCACATCGGTTAAGTTGAAATAAATCTACAGAATGCAATTAAAAAAATTACAGGTAGATTCAAATGAACTGCACTTTGAAAAGCCAATCTTCTTATTTGATTTACAATTAAACAGTCTACTCATATGAATGTGGATATATATAATTTATATCAGGAACAGACAAATATTCTACAATATTTGATATTACATATTTTAGAGTGCAAGTTTGCCAAACAAAGTGAAATACAAGAACATAAAACATAAATATGGCAGGGAAAAGAAAGCGACAAAATCTGGTAATAAAAAAGAAAGTCAAGGGGAAAAAATAAATTTTTAAAGCCTCACTTTATTAAAATGTGTGGGAAATAAAAAAACTACCGCAAACGGGAAAGCGGATACTGGAGGATCGTAAAAGTAAGTTAGAGATTCAGGAACTTTCGTAACGATCATAAAAGTTGACATTACGAAAGATAATCTTGAGACCATATCGATAAAATAAACTGAAGCAAGGCAGTTAAAAAAGGGTGTTATTATATATATATATATATATATATATATATATATATATATGGATTGTACGGTATCTAAGTATGTTTATAGCTCAGATCATACTTATTAGAAACTGCATTGGTTTTTAGACAGTATCGGCACCGCTGAAGACAAGATGCTTTCTAAAACCTATTTTTCACTTTTTCATGGTTATCTTTTCATGGTTTTAGTTCCTGGCCCTTGTGGTTCTGAGCACATACTGGTTTTTCACTTTCAACTGTGTCTTATATATATATATATATATATATACAGGGTGTTGCTGAATACGACCGACAAGTTCAGAATGGTGATAGTAGACATCATGACGAGCAATAATCGCTTAGGAATGTATGACCGCAAAAGCAAACCTGACGCTGGAGGGCACTGTTTACTTTATATATATATATATATATATATATATATATATATATATATATATACACACAGCTCAAAACAATTAGGGGAGCACATGGTTTTAACGAAATTACGCAAATACTTACACCGATAAGTAACATAAAATAAATCAACCATAATTTAAAGCCTAGCAGGAAACAGAAGAAGAAAACTTCATATGCAAATC
This sequence comes from Dolomedes plantarius, assembly GCA_907164885.2. Classification (NCBI taxonomy): domain Eukaryota; kingdom Metazoa; phylum Arthropoda; class Arachnida; order Araneae; family Dolomedidae; genus Dolomedes; species Dolomedes plantarius. The sequence goes on from OU015490.1 coordinate 85,535,283, forward strand.
AAGTTCATGACGTCAAAAACCAGAAAAAGAACATAAGGGCGGAAATCGGGATGTTGCAGAAACGTCTGTTTCACTGCCTTAACTGTGAAATTCGATTGCTCAGTTATTCTAAATGAGAAAAGGTGACTTGAAAATGTCTCAACAGCGTGATTTACCGGAATCCATGGCATTGCGTATTATAAGCAGATTTGAATCCGGGCAAACACAACGTAGTGTCGCGGACGCTGTTGGAGTCGCCAGAAGTGTCGTTGCAAAGCTATGTAATTGATTCCAAGAAACAGGGAATGTTAGACGTCGATCAGGGCAAGGTTGGCCATGCGCCACGTCAGAAATTGATGACCGGTATATACTGATAACAGGTCGTCGAAACAGAACAGACAATGCTACTCAGCGGCAAAGACAGTTGCTCTTAGCAACAGGACGAAGGGTGTCCAGCCAAAAAGTACACAATAGGCTTCATCAGGGAGGTCTCTATGCACGTAGGCCAATGGTCTGCATTCCGTTGACCTCACGCCACCGTGCGGTCCGAAGAAGATGGGCTGCTGAACATCGAGATTGGGAGCAACATAATTGGAGCCAAGTGCTGTTTACAGACGAGTCCCGATTCACTCTGGAGTGTGACACCCGACGTGTTTCGGTATGGAGGGAAAGGGGCACTGGAAATATCCCCACATTCGTTCGTGAAAGGTCACAATACAGACGAGCTGGTTTTATGGTATGGGGTGGAATCAGCATAGGTGCACGTACGGACCTGCATATCATTCGGAATGGTACTTTGACGGTCCGAAGGTATGCAGACGAGATACTGAGGTCTCATGTCATACCTTACGCTGCAGCCATTGGAGATTCCTTTGTATTCCAGCATGATAATGCCAGACCGCATACAGCTCGTCTTGTGGAGAACATGCTTGAAGTTGAAACAATACAGCGTATGGAGTGGTCAGCGTGCTCTCCTGACCTGAATCCAATCGAGCATGTTTGGGACATGCTCGGACGACGCATTTCTGCGAGACCAAGGCCTCCTTTTACTCTCCGAGTCTTAGAGATTGCACTTCTTGAGGAGTGGAACAGTATTCCTTAAAGTCTTGTCGATAACATCATCGCATTCATGGAAAACAGGTGTGCAGCAGTCTTAGCTGTTCGAGGAGACCACATGCCATATTAAAAATATTGCATCATTTCTAAACATTACTTTTTTTTATCGTTTACATGTAACCAAATTGTTGCCCTAAATCATCCTTTAGTGTTTTTCCCATATTTTCAAAGAATTAAAGCTTAATTACAAATTTTTTACGTCTTTTTTTTCTGTATTGCGCATTGATACGCGTGTACTATCCATTTTATGCCAATACGTGGCTGTCTCGCACGATTTTCTTAACTTCTTTGCTTTCTCCCCTAATTTTTTTGATCAGTTTACATATATATCCATACAATAACAATGTAAACTTTATCTTTCTACTATTTCATAATTAACTTTGAATTTCTGGGCCTCTTGATGAGATGAATTTAGGTTATAACGAAAAAAAACTTCAATTACGATTGCAGACATCCGCCGAAGACTAAAATTGAATAAATATCCATATTTTAGTCATCTATTTTATGTCTCAGAATCACTCTCAGTGGTGTAATATTGTGGGATAATAAATATTGTGTGAATACGTGGGATAAGGTAATAAATCCACACACTGTTCCAAAGTTACATAATAACCAAATTACCGGAAAACAAACTGAATTAATATCCAAAATCTGTTTCATGTGAGTGATAGAAGATGTGTTACATCTTAGATCGTGGAAGATGCGTAGATCTGACCAAAAAAGTAAATTAAGAACCCTTTCGGAAACAAGAAAAGGTAAAAATTGAAGAACACATTATCCTACGCACATTATAGACATGATCCTGATGTTGAAACTCAAATACTGAGACCAGAGGGCACTGCGTGCAATCTGTCTTGCTATTGATGTTTCAGCTTGTAGTTAGAACTGGTTCTGAGAACGATGTGATAAGGTATGATATCATATTCTTTGTGTTGTGTTTGTGAAGTAATAAAACTTGGATTATAAACGATTAAAGTCTGGATTGACTTTTTACCGTCGGACAGGTAAGAGAACTTTAAAAATTCATTTAAGAAGAAACATAGCGAATCCATGCGAAATAGAAGTTGTTTCATCTTGTTGCCGAAACCCGGGAACCAGGAATTTGGATAAAGAAAATAGCGAACTGAACAAATTTAATAAGTGAACCGAATATTTTGAATTTGTCTAAATAGTCTAACAAATTTGGCTAAATAGGACTTTGTCATGTTCTGAACTTGTGCAAAGAAGAGGAAATTGAAAAAGAAATTCGGAAACAACAAGAATACAAAGACAATATTATAACGTCAAAAATTCGTGCGAATAAAATCTTACAAAAGTCTTGCTCGTAACTTTTAATTCTTTGTCCTGGTCTTTGTTCGCTCAGTGTCTTTTCCCCCCCGTGTTTTACCTTTACTTGTTCTATCGAAGCTTTTTGTTTTCCCCACATTCTATTTTTCTTCATACTTTCGTTTTTTAATGATCACTGAAGTTTTATGCATTGCTATATCATCCTACAGTGGAGGGACCGGTCCATGTACTGTAGTTACCACTACTCTTCCTGAAGGTCCTGAAGATCTTGCAATAGAAAGAATATAAAATCCAAAAATGTGAGAGAACGAATGTTGTCGAAACTAAAAGTGAGCAAGAAAATACAGCGAAACTCTCTCTACTACAGATACCTCAGTGCAATGGAAATATATTAATGTTTACTAAATTGTATTCTCAGTTTCCTTGCAGCGACCGTTAAACACCACATTCGAAAATATAAACAAGAGCGCCGCGAAACTTTTGAAATGCTTAACTCGACACTTTCTGTGGATGATCTATTGTACGGTGCAAATACAGTAGATAAAGCTTTAGAACTTTCTCAGAGCTCTTTAGACATTCTTAAGGAAGCTAACATGAATTTAAGTTTAACACGAATTCGAATGAGTTACGTAGTTTATGGCAAAAAAAAAGGGAATCGCTGAGACGAGGGAAGCAAACGAAGGCCCTTTGAAAGTGTTAGGAATAATCTGGAACACTGAAGAAGACAAGTTTAAATTAGATGTGCAACCCCTTCTTGACATGATGGGTGATTTCAAGAATTCAAAAAGCGGCATACTGCAAACGGCATCGAAAATATTCGACTCAGTTGGATTTTCTTCATCTTTTATGGTCCTCATAAAATTTTTAATTCAAGAAATATGGAAAATAGATTAGGATGGTACGATGAACTGTCTACTGAATTGAAGTAAAAATCGGAAATTTGGTGAGCTCAGATTTATTATTTGAAAGACAATTGAAAGAAAATATTTCTCTTTTCCGTTGGAGCTAGCGAAAGAATTAGAACTGCATATTTTTTACGACGCTACTCCCAGAGCGTTCGGGACAGTTGCCTATTTTCCCTACGAGTCACGCGATGGATGTATTTACACGAGTTTCATATCAGTGAAATCTAGAATAACATCTCTTAAAAGTTAACTCTACCAAGACATGAACTGTTGGGAGGTATGATTGCTTCTAGAATTTTCCAATATTTGAAAGCAAATTTCAAATTCATAGTTTGTAAAGCATATTTGTGGAGTGATTCCTTAATCACTCTTCACTGGATTAAAGGGACAGCTTCAAAATGGAAACCCTTTGTCGAACCTCCTCACTTTTACGGGTTCACTTTGGTTCGTTTGTCATGACGTTTTCAATGATACACAAGTAAATTTTCACAGCATAAAGTTCAGTACACACCCGTGAATATTCAAAGTTTTATTTCTTTCGCAAGCACAAACGCAGCTGTCTACAAACTTATTTACAGTATTATACAGTCAATTAACTATTTCAGTCATCTCCCAATGACTGTTACCTAACAAAGACCTAGTGCGTCTTCGGGGTCTCAATACACCCCCGCACCGTATTCGTCTGCCCGACTCTCTCAAGAGCCAACACCGCAGACAAAAAAAACCACACGCCTTCTATCTCGTGGGCACAAGCACTCTCTCCCACTTCCCCCTGACTTCTCCCGGGGCACCGTCAACAATCTCGAATCTCTTACCGAGCCGGGGTCATTGCCCTACCCCCCCCCCCTGCTTTCTTGAGAGGAAAGTACAGGGACAAAACAACAGGAGTTGACGCGGCAGACACGACACCCTTCGTTTCAAATAGAGTTTCAAAAATCCAGTCCGGAACTGATCCTGCTAATTGGCATCACTGTAAAGTTAAAGATAACACTGCAGATTACACATCTCGAGGAGCGACCGCTTAAAGGCTTATGTCCAGTCCGGTTTGGCTTCAAGGACCGGAATGGCTTCGCCTGACGAAGGACAAAGGGACAAATGGCTTTAATTACGAACTTTCTCCAGACGTATCTTGTGAAGAAGAACTGAACTAGATGAAATATCTTTTTTTGTTTGCGAATTTCAATCAGATATGGCATTAGTACTTGACCTGAAGATGTATGGTGGCTTGCGAAAATTATATTGTGTTACATGTTGGGTACTCCGATTCATCTACAACACTAGATATAAAAAAACGATGCAAAGAACCAAGTGCTGAGGAACATGATGGTGCCGAAAGGATTTGGGTAAAAATTGTTCAGCGAGAAGTTTTTACTGAAGAACTGTTCTGTTTAACTGAAGAACTGTTCTGTTCAAAAACTTCGTTGATTTTAGAATTGAATCCCTTCTTTGGGTAGAACGGGATTATTAATATTAATTGTTTTTATTCTATTACTTTTTTTATTTTAGCTGATACACTTGTCGTGTTGACATTCGCCTATATTTCACCGCAGTTTGCTAACCATTCTATTATGGAGGTACCATATAGGCGGACCAGCACTACCCCCTATGAAGGGACGGAAGAAACATAGGTATTTAGTGGCGCGACGCTGGGATTCTATCCGAGGACTAAGAATTTTCGACGAAAACTAGTGGATGTCAATACAATGCACAGATGAAAAAGATTAAAATTTCCGAACAACTGAAGGATTTTTTCAAGAGTTTGATCGTTACAAAGTGAGGAAGTTGATACCGCGTTGGTTCACCTCTGGACTGTCTGCAAGCTGTCACCCGGAGTGGCATAGACTGATAAAGTTCCCGGATAGTGTCCTGCTGGATTTCTTACTAAATTGTCTCCAACTATTGGCCTAAATCGGGAACATTCCTGGATGGTTGCTATCACCTTCCTATCACGTCTCAAATGCGTTCAATTGGGAAGATCAGGTGGCCAAGGTGGCCAATAAAATGTTCGGAAAGCTCTTGTTGAACAGTAAGTCCGGTCGGCCTAATGGGAACAGCAGCAAAACAGGTCGTAGAATGTCGTCTACGTATATCTGTTCTGTAAGTGTGTCCCTAATGATTTCTAAAGTGGAACGGCTATCAGAGCAAATGTCACCCCAGACCATAACGCCCTGTTATGGGCCTGTGTGGCGAGCGATAGTAAGGGTCTCCAGACACGTCCTTGGTGATCGTCATTACACAGTTGGAAACTGGACTCGTCACTAAAGACTATTCGTCCCAAGTTAGCACAGTTCCAAGTTGATCGAGTTAAGCACCACTGCAATCGGACTTGCAGGTGTACAGTTGTGAGGGGTAAGCGACCTAGGTTCCGCTCTCAGTCGTCTGTTAATGGCAATATTGGACAAATGATTGCAGGTCACATGTCGGATGGTTGATGACGACGAATACGGTGCTGTGAAAGATGATCGGACAAACTTTCTGTCCTCTCGTTCTGTAATGATCATAGGTCGACTGCTGCCGTCCTGACGATCAATTCTACCATTGTTGACTCACTCTTGCCAGCATCTTTCAGGTTAATCGCTGCATAGCTTCGACCCAGATGTCGAAAGATTCTTTGACTTGCCCGACCAGCTTCTTTCAATCGGATGACTCGACCTCTTTCAAACTTCTGTAATGAGCACGAATCCTTCGGCGAAGAATTGTTACGGTCGACATCTGATATCTGCAGTTGAAATGCAACAGAATTGTAGAACATGAGATCGAGAATCGCTCCTTTTATACACCTGCTGAAAGCGCAGTTCCGATTTGCTGGAGAGCCCACTATTTTATTAGACACCAAATTTTAATCATTTGCATCATCGGTCGAAACATTTTCGTGCACGAAATTTCATTACAATCGGACAACTCATTCTTGGTGCTTCGATTTTTTTTGTCTTGATTTTTTAAAATTGACTCTTTATGATGCTGATCCTTTATAAGCAGTTTTACAAAACCATTTTTTACACGATGTGCATTATATAAAAATTTAATCAGCCCCAAGTGAGGGAATTTTTCAACTTTTCGATATAGGTATTTATTTATAATACAAAGGTTTTTTACCTTCCATTAATTTCTGGAATTATCATAAGCTATTACAAAAAAGATTATTTTAGCTGAAGGTATATAATGCAATTTTAGTTATTACGTCATGCCGGAAAAGAAATAAAATTATATTATAGAATTCATTGAAGTGCTTTAGAAAATAAATAAATTTTAATTTACGACGCAAAATACTCTTACCAAATAATTAAATACCTAGACTAATTAAATGAGATGAACTGTTTTATTTATTCATTTTTTAATTTACATCTAGTCGGTAGAAAAATGCTTAGAGCAAAGTACTTAAGAGGATTATAACTGTTGAAAGCCTAATATTTTCCAATCTTAGCAAATTTTCCTTTGTGTCATAAACGCATAATTTTTTTTAATGTGGAGGAAAAGACGGCTAATTTTACCTTTTTCTACTTCGTTTAAATCACATTTTTCAGAAAGGAAGGACATTTATGTTTTGTATATATATTTTATGTTTTGTATATATATATATATTATGTTTGTTATATATATTTTTAATTGAGACAAAGGATAGTATATTTACTATAGATTTACTAAATTTGACAATATAGCAACCTGACAGAGTACTAAAAAGAGCAAATTACAGGTAAGCGCCTGTTTGGTGTTTTGGCAACATCAGGCGAAAACTTATTGGGAGGTATCGGGAAGCGCTGTGTCTAAACTTCATGACAATGTACAACGTTCGTGGCAAAGCATTGTTTGTGAGACACAATTGTGGATGGAAAATTAAACTCACTGAAGGCAATTTTTAACTCAAACAGAAATACCACCAGTGAGAAAGGAACTAACTGTAAGCAAAATATTTTCACCAGTAGATGCTTTTCCAGCGCTGTTTGTGTCACACGTGAATGCGTAACGTAGACAACCGTGAGGTCAGAAACAAAAGAAATGGAATGCTGGTCAGTGGAAACATATATTATATCCGGATGAATCCGCCTGCACACTATTCCCCACCTCAGGACGAGTTTATGTGCGAAGAGCACCGTCAGAAGCTTACATTTCATATTAACTCCTTGTACCAACAGTACTCGACTATGCTTTACCTTTCCAACAGTAAAGCATAGTCGAGGTTGAGTCATGCATTGGGTGGTCATATCATGATTTTCTGCAGGTCCCACCATCATCTCAAAAATAAGGATAACTAGTAGTGGCTATTTAACCATTTTGGGCGATGATGTCCATTCAACGGCGCAGATATTATTTCCTGTAGAAGATTGCATTTACCATGGTGATAGCGCCCCTATTCATAGAGCAGGAACTATTGAATCGTGGTTTTGAGAACATGATGATGCAGTAGGATACCTTCTCTTACCTGAATAAACACCAGATTTAAACATCCTCGAGCCACTGTGTTATGTATTGAACTAAAGAATGAGATCCCGTTATCCTTCTCTAGAATCTCTCAAGGAATTGGACCAGTTTATTCCTGATATACCTTTTTTTATTTCCAATGCAGCAGGCGATACAGACATTATCCTAACGCCGTACAGAGATCAATACACAAAAGACAAACATGCATATAAAGTATACTGTTATACAAAAACTCAAATACACGAACAAAATAAACAGTAAAACATGAAACACACACAGAAAGAATTAAGAAGAAAAATTGTTCAAAAAGTCTCTGTCTTACCAGTATTGCGAAAAGATGCAGTTATTTGTGAGGGCTGAACAAACGAGGAGATGATCAGCATTCATCGCCGCACCACTGCAGCAGAGGGGACAGGCAGGGCTATCCACTATCTGAAGTTTGTAAAGATGAGCATATAAGCAATCATCATTAGTCGTAAGACGAAAGACAGCTACTGCACTGCTTCTTGGACAATCGGGGATATTCTGAATGGAGATTCTCCACGATTTTTCTTTCGTACGTTCTTTTAGTAATGACATGTACTCTGTCTTAAGTACTTGATTGATCAATGCCGAGGCGGACTTATAGCTAACCAGGTTACATGGGGCTTGAATAACATAACAACCTTTTTTGACCAGCTCATCCGCTTTTTCGTTGCCGGGAATACCACAGTGAGATGGGATCCATTGTAAAACAATCTTTTTATGTTCTTCGTGCATCTCTCTGATTATGGATCTACATTGCATTACTGTCATAGAGCTAGGGGCTTGAGAGAAGTTGGCAATGGCCAGAATCGCAGCTTGTGAATCTGAGAAGATAACAGCCTGGTCGAAAAGATAAGGACAAGCATTCAGATGAGTCAGAGCTACTCTAATTGCCTCAACTTCGCCATCAAATGCGGTCCTGGCCGTTCCTAACGAAAGATAGTGGGAGAAAAGTTCACAATAAATACCAGTTCCGGCCACACCATCCATCTCAAGCTTTGACCCATCAGTATATATGTGCAACCATGCTTCAGGGGGAAACCGATTGTAAATAGTCTCCATACCCACGCTGAACAAACCTGCAGTACAATCCCGGGATTTTGAAACAGGATTCAGAAGGTCCAGATGATAATATATTCTACTAGACTCCAGAGGATGTATGGGAGGTAGCAAAGGTTCAACTTGAGATGGTATACCAAGTCCGTCCATCACTTTTAGAACAGCTTGAAGAAAGCCATCCTGAGTCTTCAGCCTGCGAGGTCTATTTTTAACCCATATATCACTGTGAGGTAAACGAATTAATTTCTGATAGAGCTTCAAAGCTGATTTCTTTATTTCATATTGCATAGGGGTTTCATTGGTACACAACAGCAGAGCGTCAATAGGTGTAGTTTTAACAGCACCAGTGACAAGACGAAGTGCATTATTTTGCAGCCGTTCCAATCTATTTATACCTCCCTCAGATAATGTAACAAGAGGAGCGATACAATAGGTCATGACAGGTTTTATAAAAGTCCTATGAGTAGCAAGTAGAGTTGTGGTAGCACAGCCCCACCTGACTCCTGCAAGACGTTTAAGCAATAATATACGCCTCTCAGCCCGCTGCCCAATATCATCAATGTATAATTTCCAGGTAAGTTTGCGATCGAAACCCACTCCCAGATACTTGGTACTCTCACTGCTAGGGAGGTTAATATTGTTATATGATATGTGCAGTTGTAATGGTTGTTGGCATAATGAGAAAGTCTGATAAGTTGTTTTCTCCGTGTTGACAGTCATATTGTTTTCTAAACACCAGGATTGAAGTCCGGACATGGCATTATTTAGGGAATTTTCAAGTCTCTCCTTTGCTCTGTTCTTAGGGCTAAATGTCCTTATGACAAGATCGTCAGCATACATGAGTACACAGATATTTTATCAATCAAAGAGTGTATTAAATCATCAACATAAACATCGAACAACAAACAGCTCGACACAGCTCCCTGGGGAAGATCTGTTTGTAAAGTCCTAAAACTAGACTGTGCGGCTCCATAACGGATATTTATAAGACGTTGGTCAAGAAAGTCACTAAACCACTGCAGCTTATTACCTGATATATGTTTAGTAGCTAGTTCATAAATGAGCCTATTTTTCCAAACTATATCATATCTCCTCTTTTAAAATCCACAAAAACAGCACCTACGATGTTACCCTTATCAAGATTGTCCTTAATACTCTGAGAAAACGTGGTGACAAATTCCTCAGTGGAACGGTTTTTCCTAAAGCCACCCTGCGAATTATGCAGGAGTCCCTTAGTTTCAAGATGCCATTTTAATCTATTAATGACAATTCTCTCCATTAATTTTGCCAAAATGCTAGTCAAAGAGATCGGCCGATAACTATTAAAGTCAGAAGCTGGTTTATATTTCTTTAACAGAGGGATGATTGTGGCCTTTTTCCACAGGGATGGAACCGCATGAATTCCATTCCAGATTTTATTAAAAAGCCTCAGAAGCGTGTTTCTTGCTTTTTCTCCAGTATAATGAATGAACTCAGCAAAAACAAGGTCAGGGCCAGGAGACTTACCCAGCTTCAGCTGGGAGATAGCCAATTCAAGCTCAAACTCGGTAAAAATATTATTACATAAATCCTCCGCAGAATCATCTACAGATTTGGCCAGAACACTATATCTTTTAGCAAGTTTGTATCTTTGCTTCATGTAGCCTGATTTCCTTTGTTTTGAGGCGAAAAGTTTTACAAAGGCATTTGAGATCTGGTCATCACTACATAAAAATTTATTGTTTAATTTCATTGGCTCCCTAATCTTCTTATGATTTTTTGATCAAAGTCTATTCATGAATTTATAAGTCTTCAGTGCTTCTGTTTTATAGTTTACTTTGGAAATAAATTCACCAAAGGCAGCTCGCTTTGCCCCATTGATCTCTCTCTTCAGGGTTGCATTGCTCCTTCTCCAATCAGTCACAACCTGGGGATCTTGCGTCTCCTGGGCTTATCTCTAAGCTCATCTCGTACCTTTTGGAGCATTGTAAGATCATCTTTCCAGAAGCAGCTAAAAGCCTTCTGCCTACCACGAGGGATGAACTTCTTGGCAGCACCAATAAAAATGTTGTTGACACCAGTAACAATTTTGTCAGGATGTTGATTAAACTCTATTTTTGATTCATCCAGGTTATTCTCTAAGAAATCTTTAAAAGCTGGCCGATTAGCTTTGCGAAAATTCCAGGACACTCTGTTGCAGGGGCGCAATGCCATGTTCATTGGAAGATCAATATTAGCCAAAACCATGTGGTGACCACTACCGAAATCTTCCATCACAGTTCTGTGAGTAGTGTCAATAATGTCGGATGAGACCATCAAGAGATCTGGATTGCAGGACATACCATTACAGTGTAAAAAAGTCGGTTTTACTTGATTGTCATAAACAAGCTCCAAATTATTCGGACACAAAAAGTCCTCGACAACATCTCCTGCCAAATTTCTATCTTTATAACCCCATTTTCGGGAATTAGCATTGAAATCACCAATTACAATAGTCCTTCTGTTGACATCAATTAAATCGAAGTTGGGTTTGTTATTGGGTGGATTATATACAGAAACAAATTTATAGTGGCAGCTATTAATCCAACAACTTAATAAAGCTATTTCTATCTTATCATTTGTCTCACCCATAGGTTTCATAGTTTCGAAGCTCGAGGTGATGGTATTCTTAACTCCAACCAAAATACTGCTGGCTATCCCTTCTCCAACAGAAAAACATTATAGCCAGGGAAGGCAAATCTCTCCATATTCTTTTTTACCCTGTTTGCCTCCTGAATTGTGAATATATCTACTTTCTTGTCATTCAGGATTTTCAAAAGTTCAGACCTTTTAGTTTGGGTAAGCCCACCTGCATTCCACTGCAGAACGTGCAACGAATCTTGCCTATGTCTCATATCAATTAGAATCCAAAGCGAAAAGCGAAAGACGAAGAAAAGGGAAGATCTCGGCTGCGGAAAACTGTTACTCATTTAGCACCACCCGGGAGGCACGTGTAGCGTGAGGAATGCTACGGATGCGAGTAACGTTGCCCCCCCATTCCTGATTAACCACTTACCACCATCCAGCACTCTATGCGTCCATTCCAAGGAGGATTCAAGCAGTTTTAAATGTCAAATGTGTTCTAACACCATATTAGGGGTGTAAATGCTGGTTTTGAAAGGTGTTTCCGTTATCATTGACAATCCCTGTGTATACACTAATGACCCCCACCCCCCCCACAAAAGAACTGGTACAGGCGTACGTATGCAAATAACGGAGATATTCAACCAAATGGCGAAACACGATGCGGTCGGCAGTGCCTACATGAGACAGCAGGTGTCTTTGAATCTGTTAGATCGGTTCCTTCTGCTACAATGGCAGGTTATCACGATTTATGTGACTTTAAACGTGGCGTTATAGTCGGCACACGAGGGATGGGACATATCATATCCGAGGTAGCGATGTAATTTGGATTTTTGCGCACGACCATTTCACAAGTATACCGTGAATATCAGGTATCTGATAAAATCGAATCTCCGACAGCGGTGCGGGAGGAAAAAAGACTTTGAAAGAGCTGAGTCGTCGACCCCTGACAAGAATCCTTAAAAGAGATATGCGTGAAACACTTCTTCAAATTGATGCGCATTTCAAAGGTGGGACATCAACAAGTGTGACCGTGGTAATTGTTCAACGGACCGTCATTGATATGGGCTTTCGGAGCCGCAGGCCCACACGTGTACCGTTGCTTATTGCATGGCACAGAGCTTTACGCCTCGTCTGGGCCCACCAACTCTTCCATTGGACTGATGATGACTGGAAATACGTTTCCTGGTCTGAAGAGTCTCATTTCCAATTATATCGGGCGAATGGACATGTACGGGTATAGAGACAACGTCATGAATCCATAGACCATACATGTCAACAGGGGTCTGTTCAAGCTGGTGGAGCCTCTATGATAGTATAGGGCATGTACAGTTGGCATGCTATGGGAGGGTAAAACGTCTAGAGATGATTCTGACAGGTGACGGGTACATAAGTATCCTGTCTGATAATCTACAGCCATTCATGTCCATTTTGCATTCCGACGGACTCGGACAGTTCCAGAGGAACAATGCGACGCCCCACACGTCGACAGTTGCTATCGAGTAGCCCCAAGATCAATCTTCTGACTTTAGACACTTTCATTGGCCACGTAAATCCTAAGACATGAACATTATTGAGCATATCTGGGATGCCTTGCAACGTGCTGTTCAGAAGAGATATCCACCCCCTCCCCCTCCAATGGATTTGTGGACTGCCCTGCAAGATTTATGGTGTGAATTGCCTCCACGATACCTTCAGACATTAGTCGAGTCCATGCCACGTCATGTTACTGAACTTCTGCGAGCTCTTGGGGGGCACGATATTAGGCAGTTGTACTAGTTTCTCTGGTTCTTGAGTGTGTGTTTATATATATATATATATATATATATATATATATATACAGGGTGTCCAAAATTAAAGTCCCACTTTCAAAAGGCAGCAAAAAAGAACCACTGGTCAAAATGACTTCAAATTTGAACTGAATATACTGGAAGAAGAGGGAAACGATTCGGCATAATAGAAAAAGTTCCAAAATGTATCAATATATGGCGCTGTAACATTTTGGAACTTTATTTTATTATGCCAAATTGTTTCACCCTTCTTCCAGTATATTCAGTTCAAATTTGAAGTCATTCTGACCAGTGGTTCTTTTTTTGCAGCCTTTTGAAAGTGGGACTTTAATTATGGACACCCTGTATATATATATATATATATATATATATATATATATATATATATGTGTGTGTGTGTGTGTGTGTGTGTGTGTGTGTGTGTTACTATTAACAGCTGAAGGTAAACAAATGTATGTTTGTTAGTGAGTACACACAGGGACGGGCTAATCTCGCAAACCGAGCATAGCAGGATATCACGACTGGTACCGATGGACACGCACGGATGAGACGCGTGCACTGATGCCATCCTCAACTTTCACAACTGTAAACTTTTTTAATTATCAAATTAAAACCACCGAACTCAAAAGAAGCGGACAACAGAAACAGCTGACATTCCGGGTGAGCCAGCTCCTTTCCGTTTCGCATATTTCCACTAATTTCATACATGCAAAATTCAACTTTTTCCGTCCTCCAATCAACAATTTTTTTTATTTTCATGTGTTCTACAACTCTTCATCTTTAAGGATATGCACATTTTTATAAGGTTAAAAATGTTTTTCATTGCAAGCGAAACTTTTTCCCCAAAGCAGTTTTCCGAATTTCACGAAATCAACAATTTTGAAGGACAAATATTTTGGTTTTCTGCACCTATTAATGTCAATTTTACGATTTATCGGCATTTGTGAGATGCTCAGCTTCTAAAATATACCAAATACATTTCATGAAAAAAAGTTATTTAAAAAAAAGCGTACTTACAAAACTCACTTTTGAAATTTCCCTCGCTGATCGCCATAGTTTCTTAATGTAACTGAATGCCGAGTTCGTAATTTTTCGACTTATTATTTTGCTCGCTTATAATTCTAGCAAGTTCGTGAAATTTGTTTCTAATTAATGAGCAACTGATGAGGATTCTTCCGACACAAATTTTGAATTCATCAGAAATGTCTTTGTATTTTTTAAGCATTTTTTCCGCCATGAGATTTAACATTTACATTAGGCCATGTTGCCAAGAGGAAAAATGATTAGTTGAGAACGAGTCTGAGAACGAGTCCTGTAATAATTGAAATCCAGAAATAATTTTATAGTATCAGAAATAATTTTAGTTTTAGGAAATGAGAAGTTAAAACCTTTAGAATTTCTTCTAATTGAATGAACTTCTTTTTTGTTTAAAAAGCAAAATTTGAAAACGGAAATTTGAAAGAATTATTTCGAAAGCCAAAAACCAAAATTTTAAAAAGAGCATTTTAGATAATTATTTCGTTTTTTAACAATTCTAATATTTTTTTAAAGTGATTAAACAATTTTTAATCTTTAAGAAATAAAACCATTTCATTCTAAATCGAAAAAACAACACATCGGGTTGCCGCTCAGCTAGTATATAGTATATATTCACTAAATTTAACTAACAAAATTAATGTAATTTATTATTTCTATGTCTTCTAAAGCATTGCTATTTCGTAAAAACGCTCTTGTGGAAATCTTAAATGAAAAAAACTGGTTTACTTTTATAAAGTCTAGAAAATTAGCTCCAAGTACATAATGCTTAACAAAGAAAATTATCGATTCACAGTACAAAAGAGAAGTGTAATTAATGATAATTCTTTATAATTATTCAGGGAGATTACTAAAAGTTAAATATACGTGTTCATTAATGAGATTTAAATATTCTGCTAATGTAGCTTGAAGTTCGGTTTTTATCCTTCAATTATTAATTAAATATATGATTTTTCCTTATGTAAAACTATTTATATCGATAATATATATTGTATTTTCAAAACACTGAGATCATGTTTTACGTTACTTCCGACCAGCAAAATTGTGTGAAAATTAGTTACTTTATGGTATTTTGCAATTGTTACTTTTAAGAAATAAATCTCTTTATTAAATTAAACCCGTTTTTGAATGGTTTTCAATACAGTCAACGAATTCCTCATTAAAATATTCATATGAGCTTAGCAAGACATGGATTAATTTGTCGACCCCGATATTTAATTAAATATTTTAACAAAAATTAATATTCTTAAAATATTCAATTAAATATCGGTTTGATGATTGAAACTGTTGATTTTTCTCTTTGCCAGATAAATTAAGATTTCGGACTACTTTTAAAACATCGATTTTAATAAATATTGCGAATTTAAAAAAATTATTTCTGTTTCTTTGATAATGTGAATTTCTGGAAATCTGCTTTTTATCCTGTACGATCATTACAAATATAATTAGTGATGTATAGAAGAGCAGCACTTGTTAATATCAGTACAAGTGAAACCTTTAACCGTGTTTGCTGAAGAACTTATATTTCGTCAAAAATGTTTACTACTCTTGTGCCAACTCAAAATATGAAGGACTTATTCGAATAGTGGTCCAACTCCACTTTTAAAAAAAATGGAGTTAGCCTCACTTTCATGTACATTCAAGTCATTTCTATCTTATTTTTAAACTGGTACACCTCCAGCTTATTTCTGCTGCCAACAGAGGGCCTTACAAATTAGACTTCAGCGGTTATTTCTCAACACTCATTATACTTTAATGCTCTGTATCTCAAAATGAACAAGAATGGAGTTGGACCACTATCACAGATCTGCATTTAAAAAAAAAATTAAGATCTGCTTTTGTTATCCCACGTTATCTTTATATTTTTCTGTACGCTGAATCTGAAAATGACCTCCGTTTTGTCATCGGACATCACGTTTCCTGACAATTCAGATAACTATGTTAAATAAGGCAATACTTCAAAATAAATGAAAATAGACTTAGAAAATTAATTTTTAATCACAAATTTTACATGAAAATCATTTTTTAACTGAAATGAGCTCACTAAAACACTCTAAAATTGTTTCTTTTTCCCTGTGAGACTCCTCTTGGTGCATTTACGCTTGTGCGTAGCTCTCTCTGAAGCATCCAGCAGTAGTCTGCCATCATTGCAATGCTCCATTTTCCCTGATATCTTCTTTCCATGTCTTTAATGTCCTGGTGGAATCTTTCACCTTGTTCTTCACTCACAGCACCCAAATTTTTAGGAGTAGTCAGTGTGGGATTGGAGGGAATGCACTTTCAAACTCATCAGGCAACCTAAAGCTTGAAATGCTTTCAGCATTCGTCCGACGATCTTTTTGAATTCAGGATTTCTTATTGCCTAAAAATTTCTCGATGACCTCCTAAAATGCAATCCACCCTTCTTTTTTGAGAATCCGTCATGGTATTGACAAACTCTTGATCATCTATAAGCCTTCTAATAACTGGTCCAACGAACACACCTTCCTTCAATTTTGCCTCCGAGAGGCCTGTAAACTTGGTGACCAAATATCTGAAGCATTATCCATCTCGTATAAATGATTTCACGAATTGCTTCATGATCCAAAATTTTATAGGGAGAGGTGGTAGAAGAACTTTATGTGGAGGTACCAAAGTTTCTCGGAGGACATTGTTTTAACCGACTGTGAACACCCTCAGCTGCCAATTCTTCTTGGTCCAGTGATTTTGTCGATCTCGATATAGGCGGACAAGCATTACCCCTATGCAGGGACTACCCAAACGCAGGCCTTTTAGTGGCGTAACACCGGGATTCGATTCCAGCACCCTCAGCACCGAAAGCCAGCGCGCTGCACCACAAGGCCACCACAGGCCCATTTTTAATGTTATGATTTTCAATATTTGGCAATGATGTTTTGAGTATAATTTGTGTATGAGTACGTTTATTTACTATCCAGAAGTTATGGTTTGACGGGTACCCACTAGTTGTACTTATTATTATTGAACCCGTCTGCGTACCATCTCAAACACTCTAACGCAGGGGTTCTTAAACTTATGTACTCCGAGGACCACCCCCTTGAAAAACATTTCTTTTTGCGGACCCCATCCCAACTGTTGGCATCTAGGCAAGTCGTTTTTGAGACTTAATTTCTGGCTCAATAATCTCATAGGCAATACGTTATTATAAATATTTGTAAAAATGTATCACTTGTTATTTTAATAAATGGTCTTGCGTATTTATAGAGACGAACATTTTCATTAGGACATAGAAAGATAAACATAAAAAGAATAAAAACAGTAGTAAAAAGAATTTTAAAAGTTACAAATCATAATACACTGCTGGCCACTGTAAATGCAACACCCTGAAGGAAACATGCAAATAACATGAAATTTACAACATGCATTAGCGGAGGTGAGATATGCAAATGATTAGAATTTCAGCGCAGACGCACATCACGCTCGCCTGTGGCGCCACTTCAAAGCGCAATTTAAGGCTTGGAGATTTCGACGATTTCAAGTTCGGCAATTGTGTTTTTCTTGTGGTTTTTCCAAAAAAAAAATGATCAATTATGCCTCTTCGAAAACAGCGATCATCTTTTGATCAAGTATCCGAGTTCGACAGAGGAAGGATAGTGGCCTACCGAGATTGTGGATAATCTTTCAGGGAAATCGGTAGTCGTGTTGGACGAAACCAAACAACTGTAATGCGGATATGTGATCGTTGGATGCAGAAGGGTACGACGGACCGGCGTATTCGATCGCATCCACCTCAGCGCACCACTTCACGTGATGACAGGCAAATTGTGCGCATGGCAGTGACGGATCGCTCAGTCACATCACGAACAATAGCACAGCACATGGAGTCTGTAACACATCATCCAGTGTCTGCGCGTACCATTCGACGCCGTTTACAGCAGAGTGGTCTGTCCGCAAGACGTCCATTGCTTTGTCTACCCTTGACGCAGAACCACAGACGTCTCCGCCGCCAATGGTGCGATGACAGAAGGATGTGGACGGCAGAATGGAATGAAATTGTCTTTACTGACGAGTCACGCTTCCGTCTGCAACACCACGATGGTCGCATTCGAGTATGGAGACACCGTGAAGAGAGGATGCTGAACAGCTGCGTTATGCACCGCCACACTGGTCCTGCACCGGGTATTATGGTATTGGGCGGTATTGGATATCACTCTCGCACACCTCTAGAACGCATTGCCGGTATTTTAAACAGCCAGCGCTACATCTCCCAGGTGTTGGAGCCAGTTGTCCTTCCTTACCTCCAGGGCTTGCCCACAGCCATATTTCAACAGGATAATGCGCGACCACACGTAGCACGAATTGTCCAACGGTTCTTCGTCAATCGCCAGATTGAATTGCTTCTCTGGCCGCCTCGATCTCCGGATCTTTCGCCGATAGAAAACATGTGGTCCATGGTTGCTCTACGATTGACCCAGATTCCATCCCCAGCTGCCACAACAGATCAACTTTGGCAACGTGTGGAAGCTGCTTGGTCTGCTGTACCCCAAGAACTCATCCAAAGTCTCTTTGAATCAATGCCGAGGCGTGTGGCAGCGGTGATCTCCAACAATGGCGGCTACTCTGGCTACTGATTTTGGCAGGAACCACACTTCACAGAAGTCTATAAATTTAATCATTTGATTCTTGGTCAACATGTTATCTACAAAATAAATTTTGTTGTGATATCTCTTGTCTTTCTTGGTGTTGCAATTTGGGTGGCCAGCAGTGTACATTAAACTCATACAAACATTTCTTGGTCAAATATTGGTCAAAATAGATCTATCTTATTAAAATATATATTGTAAATGATTTTTGCTTAATGAGATGGGTGCAGTGGTTCTCTTGAAACCAGAACCGCAATGTCAGACTCTATGTTGGAAAGTTTCATTCTGAGGTCCGCTTCTACATTGAGTTTGGTTCTATACTTTGATTTCATATATATAACAGTACCGAAAAAGCCTGTATACATAAATATGTTGTGAAGAACGGAATCAAATGTTGGAGGGCTTCATTTGCAAGTGCAGGGTAATCAGATCTGAGAAATAACCAAAAGTTTGTGAGTTCAATTTTGTTGAATTGTAGTTTCAAAGACGTATCGCATGAAACTTCCACGAGAAAATCTTGTTGAAGTATAGATTTTTAATGTCAAAATTGTTTCATGGACCCCTGGTAATGGCTACGTGGACCCCCAGGGGTCCGCGGACCACAGTTTAAGAATCTATGCTCTAGCGTACAACCAGTGGTACGTGTACTACCATTTGGAAACCATTGCTTTAGATGATGTATTAAAAAACACGGTGATAATTTCTGATGGTAGTTTTCTCTAGCAAATGTCTACTAGATAACTGTAAATCTCTATATTATGTATCACAAAGGTCAACATAATAGCTCTAAATACATTTCCCATTAATTTAATACCGTGGAACCTCGATATATCGAACCCCAATATAATTGAACTCCTTGACAAATCGAAGTTTTTTCCTTTCCCTTTCAACCTGCCTAACACTCCCATGTCTTTATTAAATCGAACCTCGTTATATCGAAATCCCGGATAATTTGAAGTTTTCTCGTTCCCCTTCAGGTTTGATATATCGAAGTTCCACTGTATATTATATTTTTGAAAGACAAGAAACAATGCTAAATTTCTAGTGCAGCAGAATTTAATCATGGCGTCAATATCTTTATTGGTCGGTAATCAATACCCTTATGTGTATTTTGTAAGCAACACTCAAGCAAGGATAGAATACTGTGAAATTAAATTCCTTCCTAAAGTAAAGCGAAAAAAGAATCTTTT
Organism: Dolomedes plantarius; assembly: GCA_907164885.2. Taxonomy (NCBI): domain Eukaryota; kingdom Metazoa; phylum Arthropoda; class Arachnida; order Araneae; family Dolomedidae; genus Dolomedes; species Dolomedes plantarius. Next base: position 85,555,289 of record OU015490.1, read on the forward strand.
GTATTTCTTTCTTTTTTTTTTCGAAGTGGGAAGTTTAAGAAATCGCCCAGCGTTAATTACCATGCAAATTAGCTGAGAAACTTTAGTTAAGTACATTATGTGACGCTTTAAAAGGAGTTTATAAGGCTGAAAAAGCTTCATTAACCTCACTAGGAGAACTTTTAAAGTATATATTAAATATCTGCATACATTATAAGTTAATCGGATATTATATTGAAGATATATCTGGTAATATGGCCGTTTTTTTCAAGAAATATCTTATGGATCGCAGGTTTTTTTAAAACCCAAATAACGCGTTATGTATCCTCTGAGGTTAAAAAATTAATCTAATAATTATTTATTTGTTATCATTTAGGATTTAAAAATTATGCCCTAAAACATGCTAAATAACGAATTATTAAAATCATTTATTATTCATAATAAATGCAAAATGTGTTGAGTAATTTAATATTTATTATTAAATTAGCAAATTATTCAACTTGAAAATATTTTCCAAAGTATTTTGGCATGGAAACTGCAAATCATAGAATTTTTGAGAACAACATGGGGACTAACTAAAGCTCAGAATATTTGTATACACATAAAAATTTTTCAGGTAGTCTCTTCTAACAAAACTACCACGGGTTATTAACGTAGGATTACTTATCGTTGCTTACCTCATTTGTATGTATGTGTTATGTATATATGTATCTATATATATGTAAGTAGGTATATATATACATATATGTATGTCAAAATTTTGACGCATTTTGATACTTTTCTGTTTAACTGTTTAATGCTTGCCCAAGCGATACAGACTGGGTTTGGCGCGCTGACAAAATTATAACTCCTGAGGACGGACGGACAGTTTTAGCGTCTGAAATTTTGCTTCCGAAGGACCGTTATGGAGGAACGTAATTCTCGCTAAAAATTCTTTTTGAATAAAATATAGAGTTGACAAACTCTTCATTTGCTTTCTTGTCATAACTACAAGTACTGTAGTGTCGTGGCCCCACAACTAAACTTCACGATTCACGAAAAGTTGCTTTAAGAAAGAGGAAATAGCCTTTTACTAGAGTTAAAGCTCTTCATTACATCCCTTCCTAAGTTTATTTCCAGGTGTAGGTACAACACAGTTTCGTACAATATCTAAATGCACCTCCAGATAATCGACATCATGCATTGTAACGCAGAATAGCAGGTCTGTCAATCCTTCCTCTAGCGACGACCTTCGGTGCTTTATCAATTTCAGAGCAGCAGCTCACCTGTCAGTCTCTCTCGTGGCAAACGTCTTCAATAGAGACTTCCCCATGGTGTTTAATGACTCCGGTTTCTAACGCCCAAAGTCACTGATGGAATTCCAGCACCTCATGGTTTCTTTAATGATTCTGAGGCTAGACCGCACTGCACAACATCCGCTGCTCATTTTCTCGAATGAAAATAACAATTATGCACACATTTATATGAAGACCTTATTTGAATAGTGGTCCAACTCCACTTTTAAGGGGACTCACTACCCTTAAATCTTTAAAACATTCGATTTTTTGAAAAAAAATATATGTTAAAGCCTGATCATTTCTGAACAAAATAAAGCAAACAGCATGAAAATATTCTGCTTAGTTCCGGAGATATTGATATTCTAAATATTTAATTACTGATCAAGTTTATGGTAAGAAAAATTTTAAACTCATTTTTCTCAAAATGTAATTTTGCATCCTTCCGCAACTGATATTTCAGAATCTATGAAACATAATTCCATGAAATTTTTATCACTGCATAATCATGTTATTTTATTGCGTCTGAACTAGAATTATTGCAATCACTGCCCATTTTGTTATTTTTTCACGGGTAAATTAATGCAAAAATTTAAGGAAATTTTAAGTATATTTTGAGCAGTTTTAAAAGAATTGAAAAAAATTTTTAATGTTGAATGTTTTATGTTCAATTGTATTTTGAATTATTTATTTTAAATATAAAACAGGAATTATACATTTAAGTGTAAAATTAATTTCATAGTTCTGCGCGGTAACCAGTATACAATAAAAATACTTAAAGAACAATGTATATCTAATGCATTTAAAAAAAAATTATTCAAAATTATTTTGAAAGATGAAAATTTGTTTATTAAAATAAATATATCAATTTATCATATACATAAAATTTGGAAAAATTGAAAGTAAATTGAAATAGTTACAAATAGTCAAAAAGTATGAAAATGTGCCTTATTTCCTCGACTTAAGAGTCGTGAGTCCCGTTGAAAAAAATGGAGTTAGCCTCACTTTCATGTTCATACAAGTCAATTCTATCTTATTTTTAAACTGGTACACCTCCAGCTTATTTCTGCTGCCAATAGAGGGTATTACAAATCAGTCTTCAACAGTCATTTCTCAGCACTCATTAGACTTTAAAGCTCTGCATCTCAAAATGAACAAGAATGACCAACTTTGAAATCAAAATGTTTCGTTCTTCCGAGAAATAAAAATACTTTTTCAAAACTTTTTAAATTAAAAATAATTGATAAATTTATCTGTAATTAAGATTTTAATGATAGGAATGCCATAATACATATTTGGTCATTTTAATTATACTTGTTTATATTGCATGTGTTTAATATTTCATGAAATTCTAATCAACTATTCTGGTGATATCATGTGCACAGTGACATAACGATGAAAAAAACCAATGGTTGAAAATTTAAACAATTTAAAAAAATGTCTCCAAGCTAGAAAAATTTTATATATAAAGAAGAAAAAGTCTTTAACTTACAGTCAAATTTTCATATTGCTGAATAAATGATTTTCATAACTACTAATGATTGAAAATGGGGGTATGTTTGTCTAGTCTCCTAGCTTTTAAAAGATACCTGACCCCTTAAAGTTATTTTATTTAATTGTCATCAGATTGAGTCCATTTCCTCTTTCACTTCCAAATTAATTTTCTGATAATCTTTCTGTTTTTTTTCTTTAGTGCGTCCTTCTTACAGTGTACAACATACAATTTCTATTACGTGTTTTATCAGTTTTGCTTCAGAAATCCAGGAACAATAATTTTGGTGATAACTGTTGTCCGCACGTGGCTTTTAGGGGGAAACCAATAGCTTAATTTTGTATATCTAGATCAAAATCAAATTGAAACGATAAACCTTCCCCTTCATTAACTTTGTCTTACCGCAACAGAATATTATCCCCCAATTTGATTTTGATCTAGATATACCAAATTAAGCTATTAGTTTTCCCCCTAAAAGCCACGTGCGGACAATAGTTATATAAGATCGAATGTCATGGAACATTCGAAAACCATCACCCCATATGACACGTTAAAGTCAGGTGTCAATTTTTAACCAATTAAAAGTCCAGCGCGCCATTACTCAGGGCGTGAACCTAGGGTTTTGGTGGTCTTCTGTGTTCGGCTCTAGTGCGACAAGCAATTAGTTTTGCGCTGCGGGATTTTCCCGTATGTCTGGCGATTTCTGGACGATGTGTTGAGATGTATAGATCTGCGGTATTTTAATTTCGAGTAAAAGATGTCGAGCAACATTTCCAAGAATAAAAAAACTGTACTATGACCAAACCGCCTCTTCCTTTCTGGCGTCGGATTTTATATGACTCTACATTGTGATTCCCTCCACTCGTCGACCACTTCTACTGTTTAATTCTCCGACGAATACAAATACTATGACTTCATAATGTGAATTGCGGTCTCCTACCTGATACCTGGATTAGTTCGAGTTCACCTGCCTGTTGAGCATCACCCCGTCAAGGATATCACTTACACACACACACACACACATATATATATATATACATACATACATACACACATCTACAAGTATACCTTCTTTCCATCAGATTCTTACTAAATTGAATTGTGGAAGCGATACGGTTTTACGCACTATATTTTTAATACAATAGTCTCTTGCCGTCGAAAACTAAAATATTTATTAGAATCGATGTTAGAACCATAATCCCTCAAATTAAAGGGAAGGAACGTGATTAAAAGTTACAATGACTTTTTACGTCTATTGCAGGAATACCCAATATTTTTATGTATGGCTGCACCCTTGAGACTTGGGGAACCCTTGCTAGAATTTTAGTTTTTTCGTTTTTTTAAAAATAATAAATAAAAGTGGAATTTATTTCAGGAACATATCAAAGTTAAGTTCAAATAAGTACTTACTCCACTGCTAATTTTATTGAAAGATATAGGTAACAAACACCAGAATAGGCCATAACAATACAGTTTCTTTAAAATCAAAGTACACATGTTTTTTTTTCGAAATCAATTGTACTTACATATTAAATGAGGGAAAATTCCTAAAATGAAAACTAAGAAAGGATTTTTAAAAGACTCCAGTTTCTATAACTTCTTTTCTGAGCTAACCCATCGTTTGTTTGTTTTCTTGTTTACAAAATATCACGCCAACTTTACCAGCGAATCAAAGTATTACAGAGAAAACTGCGTTCTCAGTGACATCGTCCTAAAGAAACAGTCGCAGTGAAAAATCTTGCTGTTGTTTTTTTCCCAGTTTCTACTTTAGATTTTTTTTTCTTCCAGCCGTGTGACTCTTTTCTGCATAAATACTCGTGTATATGCTGCAGTGTATGTTTAACGTTGTTAAAATGTTTTATCAACTACTTCACAAACAAATCGCCCGAAATCCAAAACATTTCTTTTCGGCGAAAGGAAAATTCGTATATAAACTCTGGATACATAGTTTTTGAGAAGTTTTTCACTTTACTTTAACTTACTTTTGGGGGGAAATGGAGAAAAGCGTCTTACTTTACTTGTTTCTTTATTCGACGGTTGAAAACTGCGTTATAATAAATGATTGCATCACAAGCTTTCACATTAATTGTAAGATTCGCTTCCTTTTCAAATAAATACTAAATGGGCCCTACGCTAATGCATAGACATATGCTGTGCCTCTCTTTTTTTCACAAAAAAAAAAAAATAAAAAATAGGTTGGATATGCTGTGTTTCGTCAAATAAAGTGTGCAATTTTTAGTACCGTGTTTGCAATTTCAAAAGAAATTTATGGTTTAGAAAGATGTTAAAGGGTTATTTTTTTCATTTTTGTACTTATTGGAGAAATTTGATAAAATAAAATAATAAATCTATTTATTCTAATTCTATTTATTGTGACAGCGATCGTATAGTGGGTATTTTATTATGTTATAGGACGGCAATCAATAATTACTCTTGGATGAACAATATATTGATTTATTAACTTTACGACACACATATATACATAATAATATCAAATGCATATATATAAACGACATATATAATTCAACACAATTAACTCATGATCCCCTCTTTAAATTCAATATATCAATAAATCACCAACTCAATAATTCACTAACTCATTAACTCTTGTTATATTTAAGTAATTCATTAATTTATACACTTATCTCAAAGAGGGCAAAAAGAGCATTTGAATGAACAGGTTAGATAATACAGATTCATAGTACCGTTGGTGGATGTGGGCGTTGGGTACTGCTGGGAACTCGGCATCTGGTAGTAGTCTGTGGCCTTCTGGTAGCGTTGGAAATCCGGAACGGCATAAACTGATTCTGGGGCGTTAGTTTGGAGTGATGCGATCTTTCATATTGCCCGGCATTCATTACACTCGGCCATTGCCATCTGTCATCATCACTCCAAAGCACGAGATGGGACCCACCATGGCTTCGTAGAGGCCCTCCGAGTATGGATTCCCATCTCTGAGGATAGACCGCAGACGATGGCTACTCCGCGGACGCACCGAAACAAGCTCCCACGTCAGGGCCACAGAGACAGCGGAGATAGAAGCGTGAACCGCTCAGATCAGCAGGTTGAAGAGGCCATTTAAGATGGCAAGCGAGGCCATTTAGGATGGCTCAATAAGAATTTAGAATAGCACAAATGTAGAATATATTGCCCAAAATAGGATGCTCTAGAGATGGGGAAAAGAAGAACTCAACGACACACAATTAGTGAGGGTGGAGCGAAAATGCGATACCAAAAGAAGCACACAGCTAACAACATTAAATGGGTATCGAAGCTTCGACTATCTAGGAACCAACTCAACCTAAATTGGTAACTGGTCAGCCTACAATGGTAAATGGTTGTGGAGGCGACAGCGTATACCCCGGCCCGTGTATCGCATGTTTACAAAAAGTTCATCGACGCCCCTGCGTCAGTCGTAGCCCGCCCCTGCGTTGTTTCCCTGTGAAGTGGCGTGCTCAAAACTCCTTCGGACTATCGCCTTGTCCTCCGGAAAAGGTGTAGCCGGAAAGTCCTCATCGTCACTCGGCTATCTTCAGCGGACATTATCGCTCGTCTACTTCAGCGGCATTATTGCTCATCTGGTTCGGCGGTATTATTGCCCGTCTGCTTGAGCGGCATTATTGCTCGTCTACTTCAGCGGCATTATTGCTCGTCTACTTCAGCGCCATTATCGCCCGTCTACTTGAGCGGCATTATTGCACGTCTGCTTCAGCTGCATTATTGCCCGTCTACTTCAGCGGCATTATCATCATATTACTATCAGCGTTTATCAACACTCTACTTTCAGCGATCTATATCTTAGCTATCTACATATCTTAATCTCCTCTTATCAATCTGACTTCCACGGCTTAGCTGATCTCGGAGGCAAAAATCAATTCTAAAGTCTCGAAGCCATTCTGGAGCAAATCTAGGCAATTCGTGAAGTCTCTCAATCTTATCTTTTTCTCTCTTAAATATAATTATTCAATTTCTTCAACTCCCTTCCCCTGGGGATTTCATTGGTACACTCGTGTACCTTTCAATCCTCCCTCACTTCTACTATTCGTTAGAGGTTATAATTACATTCTTACTTCTGTCCAATCCTTCGTGAGCGGTGAAACCCTTCTTTCTTCCCTCAACTTGTTTTCCCACGATCCCTCGATTTTTCTGACTTGTGACCGAAGACTCTCTCTATGTGTGGTCCCCTACTTCATTCATAAACTACACTCACTTCTCGATTGCTCCAATTTATTTTATTACAGCTATGCTTTATCGCTTCTTCATATCTTTCTACTTCTTTATGAATAGCCTTCTATTCACGATGTCTTCTTTACAACCTGGGATTTTACTATATTTATACCCTTTTTTCCATCATGCAATGTCACTACCCCGTGACATTTATTGATTCGGAGAACTAATTAACATTTTAAAATAAATAATTTGTTAATATATTCAGGAGGTTCAATGTCTCGATTTCTTTTGTTGTTGTTGTTGTTGTTGTTGGTGGTGGTGGTGTTGCTTATGCCCCCTGGCTGGAATTAATTCCAAACCAGGTCCATATAGGCTTCGGGCTGAAGTGTGCTGCTCCGGTTTGAATAGCACCACAAGGGTCGGAGTCTGACTTGGCTAGGTGCCACCACAATTTTGACCGAGCGACCCCAGTGGCGACATCTAGTGAGATCGTACCTTTTCCCACCCTCTCTGACCTACATAGGGAGAATCGATTTCTTCCTTTGCTATTAGCATCTATTGCTGAATGATGTCCAAAAAGCAACCATGATTCTACATATTTTGTTGGATGGAACGGACCAACAGGATGTCCGATAATTTTGATGAAAATCACTGCTATGTTTTTTCAATCAACAATGAAGTTCTTAAAAAAACCTTTCACATTCACTTGAAGATATTGGAATTATATCGAGATGCTGCATTAATTGAAATATTCCTTCTGAAATTATTTTTTCATCCATGTATTCTCCGAAACTCTGTATCATCTCCCTTTCATTCAAACAAAGTCTTGTGGTTAAATTCCTTATTTCTGCCTCCCTAAACGTCAAATGATTTTGAACTTCTTTTGGGCACTTTTTTGCATCTAGCCTTGTGGCCCATTTAGGTAAATCATCTCCTTTATCATCTAGTAATCTCTTTTCTATACATATTTTCAGATTTTCATTAAATGAAATAGGACATATTGGTGGGTCTTCCTTTCTACATTTCTTCTATATCGGAATCTTCTCGAAGATGCGATACTGGCTCGCTCACTGTATTCTGCAAACTTTTCCCGCTACCCCTTTACAATGCACATCCCTCTGCAAGAATTCCTAAGGATCGATGTCTTGGCAACTATACCGCCATCTAGGAAACTACGATAACATCTATGCTTATCTATGTCATACGCCGTTGCACCTTTGTCTTGTTTCTTTTCGCAGGAAATCTTTATCTGTTCATAAAACAGAGAATGAAACACAGAAAAAATAAACATTGATTTACGAGAATACTTCACAGGGGAACTTAAAACTCGCAATTAAAAAAATCACTTTTGTTATATATTAACAATTAATTCGTCAGTTTCTTAAAATTTCGGTTATGTTAAGCTAAAATAATGATTAAAAAAGGTGGGGACATTCTGTATCCCCGCGTACCCCTAGAAAAATGCATTGTATATATATATATACCGGGTGCCCCAAAAATGACCGACGATTTGAAAAATCAATTAAAGAAAAACGGATGGTGATAGAAATGTGCGGTTTGCTGCATTCTGCTTAGGTAACCAGAGAATTTATTCTCTCCAATTTTGAAAATTAATTACAAAGTTCGTCAACAGATGGGGCTGCTGACTGAGAAAAACTATAAAACAATATTTTCAAAGCAAGAAGCATATGCAAAGTGACATGGATTGGCCTCCCTATTCGCCAGATTTCACGCCATGCGATTTTTTTTCTTTGGGGGTACTTGAAAAACCAGGTGTATCGTCACAATCCATAAACTGTAGATGATATGGAATACATCTCTGCTACTTGTCAGATCATTCAAACTGAAATGTTTGCACGGGCGTCTGAGAATTTTGACCTCAGACTGCGCCATGCTGTTGCTGCAAACGGTGGTTATTTTGAAAACATTGTTTTATAGTTTTTTCTAGTCAGCAGCGCCATCTGTTGACGAACTTTGTAACTAATTTTGAAAATTGGTGAGAAGAAATTCCCTGGTTACCTAAGCAGAATGCAGCAAACCGTATATTTCTATCGCCTTCCGATTTTCTTTAATTGATTTTTCAATTCGTTGGTTATTTTTAGGACACCCGGTATATATATATATATATATATATATATATATATATATATATATATATATATATATATATATATATATATATATATATATATATATATATATATATATATGTGACATGGGGAGAACGGCCGTCGATCATTAAAAAGAAGAATGCCGCAACCCCACATCACCGTCATCTCTGTAGACACTGGAATGGTAGTCTGTCCGAAAGAACCAGTCGTCGACACAAGTCTTTACGGGAACATTTTTATTGAGATCACCGACCGATCCGTCGGTATGGATGCAGCAAGAGAAATTACATAAATCCGTCCTACTTCCGGCCGTCACGAGTTATATAAACTTCACCCCATCACGTGATTAAAGGGTGTGTCTTAATGGTTGATTGGTTTAAAGTTGTTGTTGATGTGCAGAACTGATTTAAACTCTTACTGACGCCGCGCCGAGTCCTTTTAGTTAAAAAAGACAGCCATCTTGAATGATTTTGCCTAAGGCTGTAATAATGGAATTTAACGCGAATGCCCAAAGGAATTAAATGTTTTAAGGAATTAGAAAAGGGTTTGTAATTTGGAATAGTAAAGTGAGGAATTAATAGTTTTTAAATGTTAAGAGTGTTGAATTAAGAAATTACTAGTTTTTAATATTATATATATATATATATATATATATATATATATATATATATATATATATATATATATATATATGTATATATATATGTATATATATATATGTATATATATATATGTATATATATATATGTATATATATATATATATATATATATATATATATATATATATATATATATATATACTAGCTGAAAACCCGCGCTTCGCTACGGAGTACATTCAAATTAAATACAACGGTCAATGTATGCAATTAATGCAAAAAAAATAAATATATATATTTATAATAAATGAGACGATCAATATATACAATTGATGTAAAAAAATATTTATATATATATATTTAAAAAAAATCATAAGGAATATTTATTTTTTTGGATAATATCCAATCGTCTGCTGCATTAGAAAAAAAATGTTTTTTTTTTGTCTATTTAGTTGTTACGCACGTGACGATAAATTTATTGAAAGTACCAGAAAAAGAAATCACGTAATCAGCATTTAATAAATTAAATTCTAAAAACTAATCTTTAAAAATTCACCAAAAATCAGGAAATGGTGGTAAAAATTCGAAAAAAATTTCATTTTGAAGGAATTTTTATGATCTTTCTCGTGATATAAATTTTATAACCCTCAATGTATTATTTTAAATACAAACGTAAAAAAAGTTTAAAAAACAGCTTAAAAATTTAATTTAAAAAAATCTAAGAAGAATTTTTGAAAAATCTTTCTTAGTGCACCCCTACACTATTAGAAGAATCGCCATGCAAAATTTCAGCCCTTTAGGCCCTGCGGTTTGGTCTGTGCGTTGTATGTCAGTCAGTCAGTGAATGAATGAGTGAGTCAGTTAAGGAACTGTTTTATATATATACTAGCTGAAAACCCGCGCTTCGCTACGGAGTACATTCAAATTAAATACAGCGGTCAATGTATGCAATTAATGCCTACGAAAGAATATAGTACAGTTTGAGGAACATAATATCTTTTATTGTATTTCAATATTTTTTTGGATAATGTCCAATCGTCTGCCGTATTAGCAAGGGAAAAAAGTATTTTTTTTGTCTATTTAATTGTTACGCACGTGACGATAAATTTATTGAAAGTACCAGAAAAAGAAATCACGTGATCAACATTTAATAAATTAAATTCTAAAAATTAATCTTTAAAAATTCACCAAAAATCAGGAAATGGAGGTAAAAATTCGAAAAAAATTTCATTTTGAAGGAATTTTTATGATATTTCTCTTGATATAAATTTTATAACCCCCCATGTATTATTTTAAAAGCAAACGTAAAAAAAGTTTAAAAAACAGCTTAAAAATTTAATTTTAAAAAATCTAAGAAGAATTTTTGAAAAATCTTTCTTAGTGCACCCCTACACTATTAGAAGAATCGCCATGCAAAATTTCAGCCCTTTAGGTCCAGCGGTTTGGTCTGTGCGTTGTATGTCAGTCAGTCAGTGAATGAATGAATGAATGAATGAATGAATGAATGAGTCAGTTACGGAACTGTTTTATATATATATATATATATATATATATATATATATATAAATATAAATATATATATATATATATATATATATATAAATATAAATATATATATATATATATATATTATTTTGCTGTTATGTGAAATCTGCTTCATGGTAAACGCTGTCTCCATACACAAAATTTAACATTCTCCATCCTGTTTTCTCCTCTTTGATATGTTTGTATTAGCAAACACATCATCATTCTGCACAATAGCGCGATAGCTTCGAGGATGAAAGCTTTTCAATACCTTAGCCATCTACACACTAAAAGTTTCCACTGTCGCAAAAAAATACTGAATAAATGTATAGTAAATATTATTACTGCTGGAGTTATAGAAACCGCAATTTAAAATACATCTTCCCCACCTAGGTCACTGATGCTTACATATTTTATTAGGTGGCTTTCAAAAGCCACGGGGAAATATCGTTTCAAATTGAAACTGCGTTGAATATTTTTTTGCAAGTTGGTATTCACTTCTCTTTTGCTCCATGCCCTTTTCCATATCATTGAAAGTATTTCCTTCCGTTGAAAAAAAAAATGTTCAACTGAAATTCTGTGTTAGCTTTTTTAGTTCCCGTGAATTATGACTTTTGGTCATAAAGTGGTTTAAAATTTAAGAAACTCCTGATATTGATTCTCTTGCAGTTTTCTGCAGAATTGACTCACCTATTGAATAGGGTAATAAAACACTAAAGAAACAATTTAAGGAAAAAAATTATATTATCGAAAATCACTAACAATTATATTTTTCTACTGGGTTTTAAGGCTGCTATGTACTAACCCGATTGTCTTCGCTCACCTCAATGTTAACCTATGGAGCAAATTTGTCCATGGATTGCCGACTTGGATTCAACGGTTTTTTTTTTAAATTGTACTCCGTCATAGAGAAAGAAATTTTACATTCGTGTACATTTTTCATTTAAAAAAAATGCAATTAATATTTTAAAATTTAAATTATTCGGGGAAAAATCTGGTTTAGTGTGTTTTAAACGCTCATACATTCCTTCGGTGGACGAAATTTATAAAATGAATCCTGTAGCGCTTTGCAGAAAAGTTTAGACTATCTGACAATACCAATTTTATTTGATTATAAGCATTTATGTACCTGTAAATAGTTGACAAAAATGTATTTTATATAAAAAATTTGGGGGCAGCTCTTATCCCCCTATAGAGAGCGAGCCATTACAATCCCTCAAAATGTCAATCCTAAGGGGCGTGGAATTCTCGAACTGTCAAATGACTCCTCCCACCACAAGAGTCTGCAAGAAGAGGAAAGGGGAAATACGATTTTTTTAGTACATAGCAGCCTTAAGAATGACATTTATCATGTGGTGTCCGTTATTTGCGATGTACTGCCTAAACGCTAAAATTTTCCACCTCTCAGTTGGTCATCTGTGGGGGAATGGCCGTAACTTCCTCTTGAATAGTGAACTCACGGACTCATTGTTCTTTTTCAAGTGTTTTAATTGACGACCACTTGCTTTCATTGGCAATTCAGACCCTTTTGGTCTAAAAATTGAAATCCATCGCAAGATTGTTATGCTCAATTGCATAGAGCCCGAGGCGCGTCCTGATTGCTCTCTGTATCGCAGTTACAGAATCATTCTTCTTAAAGATAACGAAACCGCGATGTTCACCAGACCAACACATCGTATCTACTGACAACTAAAAAAAACTGCCCAAACTGGTGCCACCTGCCATACCGCTCTACTACACTAGGTATGCGACATCGATGTCGATGTTTTCAAAACCTCGATGATCTAAACATGGATTTATTGAAGCCGATTTTTTTTAACATCGATGTCTTGTTTCGATGTTTTACGTTGACTTTATGTTTTTTAATGAAAAAGTACCATAATAAAAAATTAACCACATAGCATAATTTTCACACTCAGTAAATGTAAGTCTGAATTCTGAAAATGATGAATGCAAAAGGGGGAACGATTCCCTAGCAACGAGACAAATGGCAATCAGCAGCCAATGAAACAATCTGAGCCCTTGGAATGTTCTCGACACTCCAGAACCTTTCATGGGGTATTATTTTATAAATAGTAGAAACGAGTGCGGCCATTTCAGTTTTTGTTTTGCTCTGGTTTTTTATAAGTTAACGTTAATTGTTATTAGTAAAATGCCTCCTCAAAGTACCGTTTGGAATATTTTTCCAAAATCTCTGACAGATTGTCAAAATACATTATTTGCCTTAAGTCCCTCAAAACTTCTGGCAATACCACAGATTTATCTGGTCAATTGAAAGCAAAAAAATACCTTTTTTTTGAAAGCAAAACAATACCAACGAATATTTTGAGTCATCAATGACGCACAAGGCAAAAATAAACCACACAATCCAGATGCTGCGATCCCAGCCATTCTAAGCACTTCGGTGACTGAAACAAAACATAGAGAAGAAACCGTAAGTTCGAGTTCCACTATTCCTAGGTTCCATCAAAAAACTTTGAAAGACATTTTCACAAATGTGACATATTTTAAAGATGGTGGAGATATGCACGGCAAAGTTTCACATGATTTGTAGAGATTCTCAGCCGATTTTAATCACTGAAGACGAGGGGTTTAAACACTTGCTTAAAGTAACTGTGCCTTTATATACTGTTCCATTACGAAGAAGAATGGATTCAATGACAGATCAGAAGTACAAAAACAGTGTCATTTATGTTAAACGGGTGGTTGAGCAATGTCTGAAATGTGTGTCTCACAACATATATTTGAATGGAAACTTACCGGACGAGAAGCCTCCTTGGAGTAACAGCTCATTTTATCGAAAATTGGTTAATCGAGACTGTAATTCTCGGAGTTCATGAGCTTCATAAAAATCGCACATCACAAAATCTGGCTGGTAATCGCACATACACGTGCTCAGTGTGGGGATTCACACCAGAGAAAGTTACAGCTGTCGTTACAGATGGGGGAAGTAACATTGTAAGTGCTGTGGAAAAAGCATTTGGGGAAAAAAGGTACAGCTACTGTTTTAACCACTTTCTAAACATAATGGCACAAAAATCATATGAATCGCAACCAGACGCTGCTTCAACTATAGATAGAGTGTAAACCATTGTGAAATGGTTGGAACATAGCGTGGTAGGAAGTGATGAACTTAGAAAAAAAAACAGAACTTATTCTAATTCAGAGCGTATCGACAAGGTGGAATTCCAATTTTTAGATGTTAGAAAAATACCTTCAGTTGAGGGAGGTTGTTGCATGTATTGTTAACTTCAATAAATTGGCTCCGCCAATGCTCTCAGCCCCGAACATGGAGTCTTTACAAGATTTTTTTTACATTATACAAAAGTACTTAACTCGCAACAGCAGAAGCATCAGGATTAAAGTTCGTGACAGTAAGCTGTGTTACACCGATAGTAAAAATGATGCGTAATAAAATAAATGCAGTGTCGTGCGGTTCAGAGCTAGGGAAAAAGCTGAGGTAAAGTGTTCTAGCTCAATGCAATAAGAGATTTGGTGGCACTGAGAGCTGTCAATTTTCAGCAATGGCATCTTTATTGGATCTACGGTTTAAAAATCTTCACTTCCAAGACAAGGCTGTATTGGGTACCTGGATGAGAAAGCTTAACAATGAGATGTGAGTGAATCATCGGATTCTGAGTGCGGACGATTGTCTCCAACACCAGTTTCTTCTCGAGGTAAATAAATTTTTCTAAGATTGAGCCAAATAAATTTAAAACTTAACAATATTATTTACATGTATATTTTTATTATTCTGTGCAGAACATGATTTTGGGGAGGATCACCACAAGATGGTAGAAGATAACTGGAGTGTAAGAAAGCTGTTGGAGGAATTGAACACAGGTAGCTTGATGCCCGATCTTGCAGTTTACTTCAAAGATACTGTTTCTAAACTAAAAGATAACCCACATTTTAGTTTGATAATTATAAGAATTCTACATTGGTTAAAGTTTAAATTAATTAATTGTCAGTAATGGCAACATCCGTCCCATCAGAAAGAGTTTTTCCCTAGCTGGTGGGATAGTTAGTGAAAAAATAAGTCGACTTAAGGGGGGAAAAGTTAACAACTTCTTTTTTTACAAATTGTAAATCACAAATATTGGGGCATATAATAATTATATGCCCCAATAATTATTTAAAGTAAAGAAAAAATAAGCTTGTTCAGTTTTCCCCCATACTCTGGTTTTGCACCAGTACTTCAAATTGGTGTAAATACGTTAAATTTTCTTTTGCATTACTTAATTTGAAAATAAAACATTTTCTAATAAATTGTTCTTATTAATTTTTTGATATTCAACTCTGTTGAACCAAAATCAGAAATTCTTTTAAATGTTTTTTTCCTTGTACTTTATTGATTTGAAACCAATCCCTTTATCTTTTGTTAATAATCCCTTTGTCTGCAATATTATATATATATATATATATATATTAATTACAGTCATGAACTTCAGAATCTTTTTTTTTTGCTAAATTATTTAAGCCCCGTGGAAGTAAATTATTCTCCAACTTGTAAATAAATATGACTTTATATTTACAATATTTTTTTCACATTAAATCAGTTGAAATTAGAAAACATCACGACTTTTTCTTTATGGCTTTCGTCCTATCAATTGTTTTTACAAGAATAATTTCTTTCTCAGTTTTCTGGTAAAAGTAACAAAATGTATCATGGGAATCTGAGATTTGCGCTGACTCTACCAACCAAGTTTTTGAAATTTGTGTCAGCCCAATCATACAGTAAAATTAAATCCCCGCTCCCGACAAACCACAGTAACATTAATGTTAGAAGTTACTAAACCAGTTTTAAAAAATGGATGGTCAAAAACATCAATGATTTTTGGGCGATGTTTAATTAGTATCGATGTTTCAAAACATAGATGTTTTGTTGTCGATGTCGCATATCTATACCACACCAGTAACTATACTACACCACATATACAGCATACCTATAACACAGCATACCTATATATTACAGTCATGAACTTCAGAATCTTTTTTTTTTACTAAATTATTTAAGCCCCTTGGAAGTAAACTATTCTCCAACTTGTAAATAAATATGACTTTATATTTACAATAATTTTTCACATCAAACCAATTTAAATTAGAAAACATGGTACAGATGTAGTATACGCAACGAACGCCAAGGGGCGATTTTTCGCCAAATCTGATGGTTGTTTGACGGTTTTTATATTCTGGCAGGGAGGATTTTTAGATCGGATGGTATTTTTTTTGCTATAAGCTTTGTTTTACTGACCGCTACAGCCAGCGGAAGCTTTTTTTTACTGTACAACAGCCAGCGGCATGTAGCGAAGCCAGCGGCTGGGGATTTTCTGTAATGTTTTTGGACGGATGCGTAACGGAGCGTAGCGGAGTGAAGCAAGGGTATCTGAGCGAAGCGAAGATCCCGTGTGCGCCTACGAGTTTCATAAAGCCAGCAGTATGTTTGTTTTCCAATTTATTGTTTACATTTCGCAGTTTAAGCCTAACAGGTCTCCGAACGGGATTTTGGCGCCAACTTTTCGCCAAATTGGCGATAGCCGTTGCGTATACTACATCTGTTCCGAAAACATCACGACTTTTTCTTTATGCTTTCGTCCTATCAATTATTTTTACAGGGATGCACCTCTCTCTTACGGCGACAATGGAGCATGATAAACCTTATTTTTATTTATCAACCAATAGCTATGAAATTTTGTATACTTATACAGTGTTGTTTTAAGATGAAAATGCTAAATTTAAAAAAATCAGAATGTAATTAATTAAGGTAGTAATTAAAATCAGTTTGTTAGTTACTCTATTTAAAAATGCTCCATGCGCATCAATTTTTGTCTCAGATATCTAATTTTCTTTCTTAAGCTAGCTTTATATAGTTATAATAAAAGTTAGTAGCAATATTTGATTTACAGTCATATTTATAAAAACTAGAGAAGAAATCGTTAAAAATAGGTCATTGTATGCAAAATTTTATCAAAATTTTTTTTGGATTGTAAAAATTTTTAGGTGTTTTAAAATAGTATAATGAATTTATTAATAAGTTTTATTCTAACATATATAAATAATCCTTTTATGAAATTTTACTAAAATTCAAGAAAAATCATGACGCATGGAACATTTTGAACTTACCGAAACGACATGAAAACTTGTTTTGAGAAAACAGCATTTAAAGTTTTAATTTAACGTAACATTTCCATTGTTTACGTTTGAAAAATAGTTATAACTCGGTTAATAATATTAGGATCAACATATCTGTTTTTTCGATTTAAAGCTGATGAGTTGCAGAATCATTTTCTGAAAGAAAAAAAAATCGCTTTTATGACATATTTTTGTCAGTCTGAAGGTCCATTGCTGCCTTAATAGTGACCTTAAGAAAGGTGGGAGTTCATTTTGCCGCACCATGCGTGAAATGAATTACAGTGGTAACATTAGAAAGTGTTATTTTTTGTTGCATTTTCACAACACACATAATACTATATTCGAGAGAATTTTATGAAAGATTTCAGGAGTGAACGCTGAAAGCTGTCAGGGGAATAGCTTATTTATTTACTTTTTTTTAAGTAATTACCTTCAAAATATTCCTCAATTCCTCCTCTCTATTAATGATATTTATACTATTCCATTGTTTCCAACTCTGATGTATATGTTATATCTCTGATATATGAATATGTACATTATCCATCCATTAATATTTATTACTCTTGTATAATTTTATATACTAAAAATATTTGTAAAAACATTGACGAGATGATTATGCAGAACGTCTCGAAAAAGTAACCTTCTGTATCATACCAGAACCTAAAATAAATTAAAAGATACCATTAGAAATAAATAACTATGAAAAATAGTGTTACCTTATTTTTGACAGTTTAATAAAGCTTCCATTTTAGATATTTGAGAATTAGTATCTAATTATATATATATATATATATAACTATTATATAATAATTCAGATAATTATTACATAATTATATATATAATTTTTAAGTAGCCTTCTGTCTCATACCAGAACCTAAGATAAATTAAAAGATACCATTAGAAATAAATAACTATGAAAAATAGTGTTACCTCAATTTTGGCAATTTAATAAAGCTTCCACTTTAGATATTTGATAATTATTATATAATTATATATATAACTATTATATAATAATTTAGATAATTATTATATAATTATATATATAATTTTTATAGTATTATGTAATTATATATTTAATATTTTTTGTATTTTTTATTTAACGCAGATCTCTTATATACAGCTGCAGAAACCATTGCATGAATTTTTGCAATACATAAGAACACAACTTGTAACCGTACACATTTGTAGAGGTTTTGCTCTAATCTGTATGGCAGGTGTTGTTCTAGGCATTGATTTTTACTAATAATTATTGATAATAATTAATAATTTCATAAAGAAGTATTGAAATTAATAGTAAATAATGACATAAAAATTATATTTTTTCATTCAAAATTCCTAGTGGCATGAAAAATTTACCTCATAGCAAATAAAGTACTTTTAAAAATATTTGTCGCGTTTCTTTATAATAGATTTTTTTTTCCATTTTTAATATAATTGCTTCATCAATTTTAAGCGAATCAATAGGGAACTCTTAATGAACGTAATTCTAAAGGAAAATATTTTAATCATTAAATTAGTGACACCTTTTTTGAAAACAGCGGTCTACTGAGGAACTAATGAGAGAAGCACTTTTTTTAACACAAATGAAAGAGTAGAGCCTCATTTTTAGAAAATTAATTATAAAAAATTAAACTTTTTAGGCACTCTTAGCAGTAAATGTTTTTTGAAGCATTTTGTCTGTCGCAGTGAGAATATTCTTTAAAATATTAACAACAAAAGTAATATATATATATATATATATATATATATATATATATATATATATATATATATATATATATATATGTATATATATATATATATATATATATATATATATATATATATATATATATATATATACATATATATATATATATATATATAAATACAGGTGTTTATCAAGATAATGGAAACACTAACAAACATCATGAAAATCTTTATTAATACGACCCAGGATCACCTTTGCCATGTAATACCACCTGATTTCCCTTGGAATTGGATTTTAAAAGTCATGAATTGTGGTTTAGAATATATTATACCATCCTTCGGGGATAATTCAGGAAAGTTCCTGTAGAGATGATGCGGTGGATATCGATACCTGGCTCTATTCGCTTATACAGATCACAATGGTTCGATGATATATATTCGGGGGCATTGTACAGGGCAAAATAAGTTATTTGACTTCTTTTTCATGCTCTTCAAACCAATACTTGATTGATTTAACTGTATGTATAGGGGTATTATCATCCTGGAGAACACCATCTCCTGAAAGAAACAATGTTTGCACCATAGGATGGACTAGTGAGCTAAAATTTCGTTTTTTTTTCGAGTTTTTTTATTTATTCATGTTACAATCCGCTTCAATACCTCGTCAGTCTGTTTCACTCAGCTCTCCCTTTCTTCCACTTTCCTATTTCGCAAAGGATGTTTTTCCGTGCACTCTGTATGCTATCATGTTTTTCGATACCATAGCTCCAAAAACACCCATTAGCCTGGGGAGTTGCAGTAACAGATACTCCAATTTAAATGCGCTCCAACAATTTACCCTTTTTGCAGGGTCTGCAAGGTTAAACATTTTACGCTGTTGTTCACAAAATCACGATGCCCTTAGCTTTATTACTGCTATTTGACAGTAGAATAATACATACACTATATTACACTGCTGGCCACTGTAAATGCAACACCCTGAAGGAAACATGCAAATAACATGAAATTTACAACATGAATTAGCGGAGGTGAGATATGCAAATTATTAGAATTTCAGCGCAGACGCACATCACGCGCGCCTGTGGCGCCACTTCAAAGCGCTATTTAAGGATTGGAGATTTCGACGATTTCAAGTTCGGCAATTGTGTTTTTCTTGTGGTTTTAAAAAAAAACGATCAATTATGCCTCGTCGAAAACAGCGATCATCTTTTGATCAAGTATCCGAGTTCGACAGAGGAAGGATAGTGGCCTACCGAGATTGTGGATTATCTTTCAGGGAAATCGGTAGCCGTGTTGGACGAAACCAAACAACTATAATACGGATATGTGATCGTTGGATGCAGGAGGGTACGACGGACCGGTGTGTTCGATCGCATCCACCTCAGCGCACCACTTCACGTGATGACAGGCAAATTGTGCGCATGGCAGTGACAGATCGCTCAGTCACATCACGAACAATAGCACAGCACATGGAGTCTGTAACACATCATCCAGTGTCTGCGCGTACCATTCGACGCCGTTTACAGCAGAGTGGTCTGTCCGCAAGACGTCCATTGCTTTGTCTACCCTTGACGCAGAACCACAGACGTCTCCGCCGCCAATGGTGCGATGACAGAAGGATGTGGACGGCAGAATGGAATGAAATTGTCTTTACTGACGAGTCACGCTTCCGTCTGCAACACCACGATGGTCGCATTCGAGTCTGGAGACACCGTGAAGAGAGGATGCTGAACAGTTGCGTTATGCACTGCCACACTGGTCCTGCACCGGGTATTATGGTATTGGGCGGTATTGGATATCACTCTTGCATACATCTAGTACGCATTGCCGGTATTTTAAACAGCCAGCGCTACATCTCCCAGGTGTTGGAGCCAGTTGTCCTTCCTTACCTCCAGGGCTTGCCCACAGCCATATTTCAACAGGATAATGCGCGACTACACGTGGCACGCATTGTCCAACGGTTCTTCGTCAATCGCCAGATTGAATTGCTTCCCTGGCCACCTCGCTCTCCGGATCTTTCGCCGATAGAAAACATGTGGTCCATGGTTGCTCTACGATTGACCCAGATTCCAACCCAGCTGCCACAGCAGATCAACTTTGGCAAAGTGTGGAAGCTGCTTGGTCTGCTGTACCCCAAGAACTCATCCAAAGTCTCTTTGAATCAATGCCGAAGCGTGTGGCAGCGGTGCTCTCCAACAATGGCGGCTACTCTGGCTACTGATTTTGGCAGGAATCACACTTCACAGAAGTCTATAAATTTAATCATTTGATACTTGGTCAACATGTTATCTACAAAATAAATTTTGTTGTGATATCTCTTGTCTTTCTTGGTGTTGCAATTTGGGTGGCCAGCAGTGTATATAAAAAAATTCCGGAGGCCAGACTTGGTTTTTAAAGAATACGAAGAACATTCATAAACACCGCTAATATTGATAGGTGTTTCCATTGTTTTGATAACCATCTGTATATATATATATATATATATATATATATATATATACATGCATACACACACACACATATATATATATATATATATATATATATATATATATATATATATATATATATATATATATATATATATATATATATATATATATATATATATATATATACCGGGTGGTCATAAAGAAATTTTGCCGATATATGGGCCTCTAGCGGCCGTTTCGTTCAACCTATCGAGATTAGATTTCAGATATAGTTATTCAGATGTATGTGCTCGGGATTCTGAGAACGGAAACACAGTGACGCTTACAGTTACGGTTATAAGTATAGAAACTCGAAAATTTTCAAATCGCAACGCCCACTTTTTCCAGTCCCAAAATTCTCAGCGCATGCGATAACACTAAAAGGCGTTGGAACGGTACGTGTATCCCAAAAAACGGATGCGTTATGCACACACATAAAACATCTCTGCGAACGGCCAAAATGACACGATTGGGGCGCACGGCGGAAATTTGCATATGACAGAGGCTAGAAACTAATCACAGAACGCCGTTCGCCAGATATTCAAGAAGCTCTCTGATCGTGTTTTTGTTAGCCATTCGCAGAGCTGTTTTTTTGTGCGTGCATAACACGTCCATTTTTTTTGATACACGTACCGTTCCAACGCTCTTTAGGGTTTTCGCATGCGCTGAGCACTTTGCGATGGGAAAAAGTGGGTGTTGCTATTTCAAAATTTCGAGTTTATGTACCTATAACCGTAACCGTGAGAGCCACTTAGTTGCCGTGCACAGAATCCCGAGCCCATATCTTTGAATAACTATATCTGAAATCTCATCTCGATCGGTTGAACGGAACAGCCGCTAGAGGTCCATATATCGACAAAGTTTCTTTATGACCACTCGGTATATATATATATATTTATTTATTTATTTATTTATGTATGTATGTATGTAAGTATAATTATACATATATATATACACACAAGTGTATAGTTCGGGTAGACCGGTTAGTCATGTAGAAACCAGTCGATCCTCCTGTTTTCAATTCTGTTTTATTTTTTAATTGCTTTTAAAATCTAGCCCTTAATTAAGAATTCTGAATAAACTTTTCGTCATTTATATTTTAGAATTTAATATCATGAAATTAAATAGTAAAATTTGCATTTTATGTCTGTCAATCGCCTCACTAAATGTTCGTTTAGAAAAGCCACTTCTAGTTAATGAAGTGACTGTACTATCTGTATTCTTTGGGTTGCAGTTTTCTCTAAATTGCGATAGAAAATATACTATAGCTTGTTGCTAGCATCTATCACTTACTGCAGGATTTTCACAAACATTTTTTTTCTCTCTCTCTCCACTGGAATACCCTCTCATTCATAAAAATATCCATGAGTTCGGGTTCAATTAAACTCGTATATTTCTGAGAGTACACTTCATGAAACTGATGCATCCAATTTAGGAAAAGTTATTTTATCACAAAATTTTCGTTGCCATTTTTGTTTCCAATATAACTAATCACTGATGTCAGCATTGATTAGATTATATCGAAATAAACTGAACAGGCAATTCATTGGTGTGGATTGAATTTATTCATTAATGAACGTCAATTTGCATTTTAAATAATTGAATTATAGCTTATACATTTTACTATCCATGCTGAAAGAAGTTATGAGGAGACTAAACCTAGGATGCTACTTATTGATTTCGATTGTCGGAGAAACTGGTATTCTATAAACTGCATTGGCTACCAAGTATTTGTAGTCAATCATAGTAAATTATTTCACTCCCTGAGTTACCGACGCTTAAAAGTTTTTTCTGTGATCTTCATCATCGATGACATTATTGGTAAGTTTGAATTCAATTGAA
>OU015490.1:85586070-85851070 GCA_907164885.2 Dolomedes plantarius
TGCCACGTGGAGACCAGTTCATTAGCTGAACACTGTTTACTGGAACTGCAAACTTGCAGATAGATCTGGAACCACATACCAAGTACGAAACGCAGTAGGTAATTAGCAAGAAGCACTCAGTAGACACTGTAACATTGGGACTTAGAAAAAAAAAGATTATGTGCCTTTTAGCACTCTAGATGAAGAATGAAACTGGATCACGCATGCTGAAGACAAGGAAATTGGCACACACAAAAATTTCTTGAAAAATACCGGTTTATTGGTTTCTTCGAATACTTATAAAATAATATCACCAGCATTACACCTCCAGCCAGCCCAGTATCGTGGAAAATGTCCGAAGACAAAAATTCGAGGAGACACGCTCCAATATTGCAAACAGCATTTTTCTCGCTAAAAATCGTATTCTCTTTTATGACTAAGAACAATTTTAGTCCTCTCTCTTATGAAGGGGAAGCAAACGCTTTTCTACCCAAAACCTGCTCACACAAGACTAGGTTAATGTGCTTACTCTGATAAAGAGATCCCATTTCCTTTTAGTCTAAACAACAAAATAAAGTCTGTAGAAGGGGATAATTAATAGAATAACTAAATACTAGCTGTATCAAAGAAACTAAATTAAAAGAGAAATTAATTAACTGCGATTATATTGTTATTATCTTTAGGAAAAATCGGCGTATGAATACATGTAAGCTATTGCACACGTGGGAAGTAGTATTTTTGCAGTTAAGTTGAGAAATCGAATCGCGATGCGAAATTCGAATGAGGGAATCGATTCTCTACTCGGAAAATGTAAATATATTTAGCTATTGTAGATATAACAGTATAATCGCTTTAAGCATACAATATGTATCTGGAACATAGTATATTTTAAATTATATTAATACAGCTAGCAATTAATTGTTTAAAGATGAAATTAATTAAGTTAAGTTAATAGCAGTTATATTTAAGTTTTTAAATGTTAGAGAAATTAATTTTACATAGTGGCATTATGCCACACATATATACATATATATATATATTCATTCTTGAGCCCGTATTCTTGGGATACAGCTATCCCACCCCGTAAGGAAAAGGTTATTTAATATCTATAGATTACAATAGTATATGACTGTCGTCAACTTTCAATGGATGTCCTAGTGTACTTTCCTTTCGAGACATTTCAAACAAAAAGGGTATTATTGTAATTTAAATTATTTATGTAAAGATACATTAAATTGTCAAAAGAGGAATCTTGGCACCGATCTCATATGCCACTTTCACACAGGATCTGCACAAGTTTTTTTTTAATAAAGTCCTGTCAGACATTAAAGTTCATTTCCATGCTTACGCCATAATTTCAAATAGGCTGTTTCGATTTCGCGTTTAGGCAAACAGGAGTGAAAATTGCATGGTGAAACCCTCGTTGGGGGAATATTGATCTATTGGCAATAGGAGTGAGAGGTTAAGGACATTAGTGTGCTATAACCCTACCTGGATTAGCTCACCTCAGTATTAACTATAGGAGAAGATGTGTCAAGGATTCAGCCTGAATTTAAAATTTTTTTTTATATTGTTCTCCGTAATAGAGAAAGAAAATTTACTCCTTGGGACATTTTTCCTTTTAACAATAAAATGCAACTATTTTTTAATTAAAATTATCGGGGCAAAAATCTAGTACAGTGAGTTTTAAATGCTCATAAATTTCTTTGGACGATTGCATTCATGAAATGAACCCTATTGCAAGGTGCAGAAAAGATCAGGCTATTTAAAAATACCATTTTTATTGGATTATAAGCATTTATGCAGCTGTAAATAGCAGAACAATTTTCCCATAGGTAAGGGTTCTTCGTTCCAAGAAAAAGTTCGCAAAATAGAGGTTCATTAAATAGAGGTTCGACTGTATCATATAATCTATATATATATAATATGTGGTGTGTGTGTGTGTGTGTGTTGCCCAAATTTGTCAGCAGATATGTACTGTCCGTCCAGCACCCAGGCCTATATATCATAAACCAAACAGGGGAAATAAACCTAGGTTTGCAGGTTTGTTAAGCAGTGTGGTCTTCAGTTTCGACATTGACTTGTACACGAAAGTGGGGGTGGCCGTAATCTCTTAGAATTTCTCCATAGGTAACATTGCCAGTGAGCGAATCCAATTGGGTTAGTACACAGCAGCCTTAAATAAAAACGCATGCTGGTAAACTATGACGACAATTAAACACTTGGACTGAAAACTGCCACTGTAAATTCAAATGCTGTTTTGGGCATATTAAAAAAATGGAAATATCTAAAAAAGGGTAAGAAGATCTGCATAAGGCAGAAGATAGGCATACGTTAAGGAGGTAAATCTGAAGCAGGTAGTTATTTTAACCTGATGCGGCATTACAGTGGGGTCGTCCCCAGCTGAAAACGTCAAACATAAACAACTTTCACTTGCATTAAAACATCACCAAAACATTTTTTTTAAATAAAATGTCTATAAGATTCAACATAAAAAAGTCAGTTTTATGACATGCTATCTAATTTCTAAGAATACCACAATTTAGAGGGGTTGTTGCGAAATTTAATTTAAATACGTATTATCTGAATGCTAAAGAATAAATATGCTATATTATTTCTAAAACACTCTTTTTTATTTTCATTGTTCGAGAAAGAAAAAAACTGAATCTCTTTATTCATTAAGCGTGCCTCGAATGCATTTCTATGTTGGTTAATGCATTCTATGTGGTTACCAAGAATTAGCAAAGTACAATTCAATGAAAATGATTTAATCTCAGAAATATTACATTCATAAATACATTGCTTTTTTCGTATCCTACAAAACAATTTAGGAAACATAATGGAATGAAAGATAAAATTATTTTAAAGTATAATAAGTTAAAATGAACGTAGAGAATTTAAATATTTTTTTCACAGAATGTAAAGCTTAGAATAAAGAAAATGATTGTTAAAAGAATGTTTAATTTAATTTGGAGTCAAACAATATCAACCAATGTATATTCTCGTTGTAAAATAACGTAATCCTTTAAGATACATAGGGGAATTAACTGAAAAGAAACAAGTATCATATGCTAAGCAAACAAAATTAGTGTAGCACAAAATTATATTCCGTCCCTCGTACTCAGAATCACATATAAAGAAGTCGCTCAATGAAAAGTAATTTAGTTAAAAAATCCTTCTCTTAATAAAGACTCAATATCTGTCTGCTGTTAAATGTGTCTTAAATATTAAGGTTGAAAGTATATTTCCCTCTGTAACGCATGGTCTCAGATCTACAAGAAACATATGATTGCTTTTTTTTATACAAACTGTTGTTTTACGGGAGGATTATAAAGAAAATTAATTTAGTTACAAAACCCTTCTCGGTTAACAAAAACTCTCAGTATCTGTCTGATGTAACATGTTTCTTAAATGATAAGGTTTAAAGTATATTTCTCTCTGTAATGCATGGTCTCGGATCTAAAAGAAACATATTTTAATACAAACTATTGTTTTGCTGAAGATTATAAAGAAAACTAATTTAGTTACAAAACCCTTCTCAGTTAATAAAAACATTCGGTATCCGTCTGCTGTTAAATGTGTCTTAAATGTTAATGTTGAAAGTATATTTTAATTTGCAAAACATGCTCTCAGATCTATATTGCATTTATATATAAACTATTGTTTTACTGGAAGATTATAAAGGAAAATTGTTTTAGTAAAAAAATTCTTCTATAATAGTAAAACTCAATATCTATCTGCTGTTAAATGTGTCTTCAATATTAAGATCGAAAGTATATTTCACTCTATAACACATGGTCTCATATCTATAGAACATATCATGGTTTTTTATACAAATTAGTGTCTTGTGTCTTACTGCAGATTATAAGAAAATTGATTAATTACAAATTCCTCCTCATTTAATAAAACTCCCGGTTGCAATTTTATACAACTATTGTTTTACTGGAAGAAAATTGCTTTAGTTACAAAATTCTTCTATGATATAAAAACTCAATTTCTGTCTGCTGTTAAATGTGTGTTAAATATTAAGGGTGAAAGTATATTTCACTCTCTAACGCTTGGTCTCAGATCTATAAGAAACATATCAGTTTATTTTATATAATCTATTTCTTTCTCTTGATAATTTATGTTCTTTATTTATTTTATGTAATAATATGTGTAATAGTTGTGGTATAACTCGAGATATATTCGATAAATAGAAAATTCTTACACGTAAATAAATTTCGATAACAGTTTAGCTAGTGTCTAAAGGATAAATTTCTTTACTTTATACTTTGAACTTGAAACAGTACTCATGCGTAAAAAAGAAAGACAAAAATGAGTAAAGATACCTTCAGAAACTGTATATATATATATATATATATATATATATATATCATGAAGCTACAGAAGGAGGCGCAGCTCAGTGTTAAAAATGTGTCTCCCTTTTTGTCGCCGCCACTAGAGGGCGCTCGCGTGCTCTGAAGGGCGGTTTAGACACGGACAACCATATGCTTTAATATGGATTTTTCGTATTTTTCCTAGCGAAAACAAGTTGTTTTATTTTAGTGCGTATTTAATATGAATTTATTTATTCAATTTAACAATTTTTATTTTCATTCAAAATCTTTATTTCAAGTGTTTTTTTTTGCTACAATTCAATAAAATTCTTAAGGAAATGAGTAAATAAACTTTTTCAGAATAATTGTGTATTGGTGTCAGAATAATTAGTTCAGAATTTTGTAATAATTTAATAATTAAGGAATGAAATTACAGAAAAGAATTGTGAAGAAAGTTTTTTATCATTGTTCATAATCTCTTATGGAAAAAAATTGTGAGAAATAATACTGATAACCAAAACACACACACACATAGTAATATAAGAATATTTTTATTTGCAGATAAGTATGAATAATACATCATATATAACAGGCCTTTAAAAAAAAAAGCAACATTTTCTATCAATCCCAAATAAATTCTTATCAGGACTAATAAAATAGGAAGTCAATTCAGTATTTAATCAGACAATACTTTAAAATATCTTCCTTTGGGAAAAAAAAAAAAATCAGTCAAAGCATCTCAGATTACACTTTTAAAAACTGGAGGTATAATCGTCAAGTTGGTAAATTGCAGAATACAAATTTTTTCAGCAAATTAAAAAGAAAAAAACAAATAACTTTGACTAGGACAAATCAGCTATATTTTTGAATTTTCTCAAAGTACGCATTTAATTGCATAAGCAGATTTTGTACGCAGATTTTGCATAAGCATTTATAGTAACATTGTTTATCATACAATGAAAATTATTTACTTATCAACTAACTTAAATAGTGATTAAATTCAATATTATGGTTCCAGCATTGTCAGGAATACCTTCAAGTTGGTAAATTATCGATTACAAATATTTTCAGCAAATTAAAAAGAAAAAATCCCCAAATAACATTCATAAGTACATATCAGCTATATTTTCGAATTTTCACAAAGTATGGGTTCATTGTAGTCACAGTAAAAAGATAGGAAAATATTAATTTTTTTAAAAATTATACTCAACAGATTTTGCATAAGCATTTATAGTAACAACATTATTTATCACACAATGAAACTTATTTACTTATCAACTAACTTAATAGTGATAAAATTCAATATTAAGAAAAGTTAACTGGAAATATTTTATTCTGTGCACAATAAAAAAAATGATGGCTTTAGTTCAGACGTGTAGCTCAATTTGCCATAACCACAAAATATATTGAATAGAAGAAAAGTATTTCATAATTATAAAGAACTGAACTAACAACATACACTATTAATACATTATTATAAAATAAAACTAAATGTGTGATATACAATTTACTATAGATAAATTTGATCAAAAAATTATACATGACAGGTTTTGAAGATATTGATAACATTCTTCATTGATTTTGACAAGGGAATAACTTCAGACAAGAGAATAATTCAATTCAAAAGTAATATAAATGAAAGCTTAAATTTAATAATACAGAATTATAATTTAGATTGTTTTCTCAATCTTTTAACATCAGCGCATAGTTGAGCATTTTTATTCTCTTGTTAGCTGAAACAATAAGTAAAGTTCAAGAACAAATGTTACCACCCAATGAAACAGATTAAAATTAAACTTACACTGATTCAGCATTTTTGGAAATTACTAAATCATTAACACGCTGTAGTAAAAATGACAGGCTTTCAATATCATGCACATCAACATCCAGTGATATTTCTATATTTCCCAAAAAAATCTGAAATTCGAAAAGCAGTGTACTTCAATTTCTATTATTAGCAATATTTAATGATTAAAATCAATATGCATTAATTCATTATGTCATGTATTCTTAAAGTAAAGAAATCTGTTTAAAAAGTACTTATGATTACATAATCAACACAACAATTGGAAACAACTGTTCATTACTTTTATATCTAATAGTTAAGGTGGAAGTAATATACTTAGAACATTATTTTACACCATTTAACATTTTAAAATTAACCATTAACCATTTTGCAATTTCAACTTTTTTAAACAATAATATTCTGTACATACTTTTACAGATGAATCCTGACAAATAATGACTCGTCGCTCACAAGAAAATTTAGAATTCCATTTTGAACATATCAGATACTCTTGAGTAGATGCTACTGTCCACCATGAATCTGGTTTTTGTATATTTTCTAAATGAATCAAAAATGTAGAATAATAGTTTTGCTGTTGTTCAGCTTCTGTATGAGATTCAACATCTGTACTTATATTAGGCCTTTTGTTTTTTTCAAATGAAGAATGACGAGGAGCTGGAGCTTTTCTCTTGCATGTTCTAACAGACAGATATTTTGGTAAATTTGGGAATAATGTTGGTATAGAACCTGCTTTTAAAAGAGGTGACCCTCTCTCAAGAGTAAATATTGTTCCATCAGTGAGTTTAGTCACATATGACCTTTCTATACACTCTTTTTCAAAATGCAACTCACAGAGCCTGTCACGATTACTGAAAACTTTGTCTTTTCTGGGGATGGCTTTTTGCCATTTCTCCAAAAGTTCACTATCCTGGAATGAGTAGAATTGAAATGAAACAACAAACACAATCAATATATATTTATAAAATGAAATTGTATGCTTGGTATAAAATTCACTCTCTGATAACTTGTTACATACCACAAACATATCAAATGAATTACAATCGCTAATGAAGGTAAATTTGTAATTAAAAATTTGAAAACCATCAAAAACTAATGATTCATTATATACGTAAGTATCGTACATCTTTTATTGATGAGCTATTTCCTTTAGAGCAATAGTATGAGTAATTATTTACATCTTTTTACATACAATACAGCTTTGTGAACACGTCATGAATTATTTTTGTTGGGATATAGGGATGATTGAAAAATAAAACACGCTTATTTCCAGCAGAACTTAAGATGTCTTAACTTTGCGTTCACTTAAAACACAGCAGCTGTACTTTTCTCTCATTATTATACATCTTATATTAACACAAAACAATAATAATGTTCTTACCTTAGGAGCAGCAAATATACTAGGATTTCTCTGTCCAGTTTCTTTATTTCTTTTTAAGACTGATCTATAGCCAGTAGAACAACCCGGGGCAAAACACGTGTTTGGCATATTTCTCCAAGCATAATAAATTTAAAAATTTATAAAACAACTTTCACCACCACGCCGTATAACTCAATGTAAAATAGTCACTACGATTGCATGTCGCGCCCTCTACCGGTGAGCGACAACAATCGGTTCATTTTTCGAAAAATTCCCCATTGAAGCTTCCGCTCCTTCTGTAGCTTCATGATATATATATATATATATATCTTATTAATAAAAGCGAATGTTTCCGTGTGGGGGGGGGGAGCCCAGGCGAATCTGTGAAACTTACAGCCGTGAAATTGGGCACACGGGTAGTGAAGAGTCTGAACATGTGCAACTCGAAGCCCGAATTTTAAATTTTATTACCGTTAATTTTTAATTAATAAAAAACCAACAATTTTTGAAGGGTGAGTACAGAAAATAGAAGAGCCTCACCAGCCGCCATATTTGAAATGTCAAAATCGATGCATTTTTTTTTTCATGAAAGTACATAAATGTTGCATATTTGGAAAGAGCTTTAAAAACTGATAATTTTTTCTGCTTACAGTTATTCTGTTACTTTAATAGTTTTACAGGTATTTTAATTCTAAAATCTCTCCACCGCTGAGAAATCAAATCATCCATATCCAGTATGTTGCAGTCATCTGTCGGCAGCGACGGGAATTTGGAAAGATATTTAAAAACTCATAATTTTTTCTGCGTACACTTAATCTGTTAAAAACTTAATCTTGCGTACACTTAATCTAGCAAAATCTTAACATTTATGCTCCTAATAGTTCAACACTTTATCCAGAGGTGCTAAGGTAATAACCCGTAATAGCAGTATTTGAAAGAAAATGCAGATTTCTATTAATTTTTACGTTTGTCAGTGGCTTCTACCTATACTCTAATTTTTTCTTTTCTAAAGAACCTTACATTTATGGTGCGTGGAACTCTTAATTGAATATTTCTATTAATTTTTTTGTTTGTCAATGCCTTCTAGCTATACTTTAATATTTTTGCTACAAAATCTTGCATTTATGGAGACATTTATTATGCAGATATTAATTCTGGAGATGTTTATTGCTACATAATCTTGTATTTATGGCGTGTGGAATCCTAATTGCAGATTTTTATTAATTTGTCAGGGTCTTTTACCTATACTTTAATAAAGGGGTGTCCATCCCGCGGGCCGCATGCGGCCCAAAGCAAGTGTTAGTGACTCCCAGAGAGAGAGAGAGAGCTCAAAGCAAAAAAAATATATATATTAAAAGCCTGCCTTGATATAAAAAGTAATGCGGAAAAGGAAAAAAAATGGACCATGTTATGCAAATCATCTTCAAAATGGTGAATTTTATGAAGGCTTGGGGATTGATTCATCGCCAGTTTCAGGAATTTCTTAAAAGCTTGGATGCTGAATATGGCGCGATACTGTTAAGAAATAAGGTAGCTCAGTGGAGAAAATATTAAAAAGGTTTTATAGCCTACTTGATGATATCAAATTGTTTATGGCATTGAAAAGTAATCTGAGCCAGAACTTTATGATAACTGGCTTGCAGATTTAGCAGATTTTGATAGATCTGAATGCCAATTTAAATGACTCAAACACCCGTCACTTCATGGATTTTACTTCAGTGTAAAATCCATGAAGTTGAAATTATGGCAAACCAAATTAAATGTTAAAAATTTTTTGCATTTCGAGACGCTGACCAAGCACAATTCTAAAAATGTTATAAAAGACGCTGCCTTACTTTCCGATTTAGTACAAGAATTTAAAATTGATTTCAGGACTTTTGGGAAAATAAAGAATTGTTTTTTCGCATGTTTTCTACTCTATTTACAGTCAGTATAGATATAATGCTAGCAAATTGTCAAATGGAATGCATAGAGTTGCAATCTGACATCTAACTTAAAGAGAAATTCAAACGAGTTTCTTTGTTGTACTCATAAATCATACCTGCCCAGATATAAATATCCTTCACTGCATAGTCAAGCGTTATTCTGGTCATCAACGTTTGGAAGCACGTACATCTGTGAACAACTATTTTTAAGAGTGAAGCACACTAAGAGTCAAATTAGAACCAAAATATCGGATGAACATCTTAACACCATGAGAATTGCAACCACTTCAATCGACCCAGATACTGAAGCTTTAGTTTTTCAAATTCAATGCCAAATATCACATTAATTTTATGACTCCTACAGTTATCTTTTTATTTATAAATAAAATTTATAATGGAATAAATACATATGTTAACTATACATTATACTTTTTTTACTCATCAACAATTTTTAATGTTAGGTATATTTTCGTGTGGCCCAAGACAATTCGTATTCTTTCAATGTGGCCCAAGGAAGCTAAAAGGTTGGACACCCCTGCTTTAATCCTTTTTTTTTTGTTGAATTATTTACATTTTATTTAAATTCAATTCAAGCAATAATTTATTTATATTGTGTTAGCAATACTTTATTTATATTGTATTAAATTATAAGACAATTTGACATTTTTACTTTTCAGCTTTTAGTGGTGCAATGATGAAAGGCTGAACCTATCTAAGGCCCGTATGAAGAACAAACGCTGGAGCTTTGTGTCTCTCGCTTCGCAAACGGGGGGTTCTTGCGAGAGTAGGGGGTGAGTACTCTTTTTAGCTATGCTGATCAAACTATTTGCGCTTCCGCAAATGATGACGTCAAGATGTGTAAGGAAACCTTATATGGTCAAGCCACGCCCTTTTTCTCCTCCCGAGTGAAGGAGCAGGGATCCCCTCACGAACCCTACGCCGGGGGGTAATCGACGGTCAATTTAGCGAAACCGTCGGAAAGAACTTCCTCAAACGCCGCATTTTAATTGCTTCCTTACGTTGGGGTTTAAGAAAAATTATACAGCATTGGGAAAAATCCGCGCTTTGAGATCGTCCATTTTTGAACGTGGCTGTTGCGCTGGCTGGTTTTTTTTAATTTCTGATAAAAAATGTCTCGAACGTCAAATTTTTCTTTAGAGGAGATCGAGCTCCTGCTGAGTGAGTTGGAGACACGACCAGAGCTTGTGTCTGGTGAATTTACATCAAAAATACCCAATAAAAAAATTCAAAATCAATTATGGGACGTGATAGCCACTAAATTGAACTCTATCAATATGGGCCTTAGTCGTTCCGGCAAACAAGTAAGGAATAAGTGGAACGATTTGAAATATCGTACCAAACAAAAAAATGCCACAATATTTAAATATACAAGTGGTACAGGTGGTGGTCCACCAAAGGAATGTTTGACGGACATTGATGGTCGAGTCCTGGGACTTATTGGGAAAAAGTGCAGCGAAGGCATCACTGATGTGTCCTGTGATTCATCTGCATTGGTAAGTAATTTCAGTTGTATTTGAAAAGAAAAAAATTGTAATTTTACTTTAGCAATATCCTAATATTTTATTATTTTCTTTTACTTGCAGATTGTTTTAAAACAGAAGAAAATTGATGGCAAGTAAATTATTAATTTTTTATTTTATTAGCTGTTTATTAGAATTTCTTTAAATCATTTTCAATGCATTTTACAATATATCATAATTTTACATTACAATATATTTATCATAAATAAATTTTAGTAAAGCAAAATTTAAAAATGTCCTAATGCTTATTTATGGGACAATAAAATACTAAAACAGTTCTTAGACTTTTCAGGCATTTTTGGAAAAGAATATCATATTTCTATCTTTGTTTATAAATCTTTTTATACATTAAAAAATGCTGTTAGTTAATCATTAAACAAAGATCAAAATATTTTGTTGCAGGAGGCTTTGTTACCATATAAAAATCACTGCATTATTAATATTTGAGGGTGGGGGATTCAGACCAGGACATTGTACACTACAGCCAATGTCACCTAACATTTGCTACCCCAAGATTAAATATCATTAATCTTGGGGAGGGGGGGTGGAGGTTGAATGGATAAAAATATGTATAATGCAAATTCAGTATTCATAATGCAATTTCTATTTCTTTGGGAAGGGAGGCAGGGCCCCTTGGCCCACCCCCCAGGTGTGCCACTGCTCATTCATGTATCAGAATTATTTTGTGTAATCATGTAAAAGAACTGCAAGTAAATAAAATTGAAAATACATGTTTTACAAACAAAATTTATTTTAGAAACAAAACATTACAAGATAATTAAGTTTGTCTCTTTTGTTTGCAAGTTACAAGTTCTAAGAGCATAACAAACATAAGGCCATGGTATTCATATATTTGTATTTTTGCTAGCATGAAATTTCTAAAATTTATTACAACTAAGTATTTAATAACCATAAAGCTAAGAAAAATCCTTGAGAAAAAAATAGTTATAACTAATAAAATGAATGTTTGTTTCATAATGCTTTTAGAAAATTTGAATTTTTTAAACAAATTTAAAGCAAAATTATTTGCTATTTATTCTAATTAATTTTTCCCCCCAGAAAGTGTTATAGAAAGTGTAATAGAAAATGAAGTTTCAGCGCCCAAGACTAAAACAGCAGAAACAAAGTCTTGGTATAGTGCTCAATCATCAAGTAGGTTATTTAGATTTTGATAAATTTAAATTGAATTTCACCATTTAAATTCACCATACTTTAGAAATTAAATAATTGAATGTTTCATGTAACATTTTCAATGTTTCACCTAACATTAATTCTTTTAGAAAATTTGAATTTTTTAAATAAATTTAAAACAGAATTATTTGCTATTTATTCTAATTAATATTTTTTCCCCAGAAAGTTGTGTAATAGAAAATGAAATTTCAACGCCCAAGACTGTAACTACCCCTAAAACAGCAGAAACAAAGTCTTGGCATAGTGCTCAATCATCATATAAGTTATTTAGATTTTGATAAATTTAAATTTTTGTAACAAGTTTTAAAATATAAATTTCAGACTGCAACTGTTGGAAGAAGATATTGAAAGATTTTGTCGTACTATACTTTAGAAATTAAACAATTGTACTGTATAATCTGTGACAATAACTTCTATGAAATAACTTATGTTGATTCTTAAGTATGAAATAATAGCTCTGTTCTGTGTGCTATCTCATTTACTATTAGTTTTTCTTTAATATTTACATAAATGAACATTTTTATTATTTTCTAGACAGTTCAACAGTACGAGGCAGGAGGCATCTAGCCTTAAAATGAAAGAGAGAAGCAGCCGAATTTGATAAATTCGAATCTGAGGCTCTTGAAACACAAAATAATATGCTTCAAGAAATGAAAAATGTTAACGAGAATTTCAAAGCTTTAATGAAAATAATGTCTGAAATCAAAACGTTGTTAATATGAAATACTAAGCTTTTAGAACTAATTAATACTGAAGACATAGAAAAAATGTAATAAAAAATATTGATTAATTTAAAAAATTTAATTTTAAATATTGTATGAAATTTCTTCTCGAAATTGAGACCCTTTATTTCTAAGGGTTTGGGTGTTTGCTTGAATGTCAGATGACAACTCATCATCACCCTCATCAAAGTCAACAAAATTATCATCACATGCTTCTTCAACTGATGGAGCATTGTATTTTAAACATATATTGTGTAATACAACACATGCAATAATAATTTTGCATACTTTATCAGGTTGATACTGGAATATGCCACCTGTTTCATGCAAGCACCTAAACCTTGATTTTAAAACCCCAAAACAACGCTCTATAACATTCCTTGCTCTTCGATGGATTATATTGTATCGTTTTTGTCTCTCGAAATTTTCTTCAAGATATGGGGTCATAAGCCAGGGTTCAAGTGGGTAACCACTATCACCCAATAAAAATTTTTTTTCAGGGATGCTTTTCTCCTTGAAGAGATCCCTCAGGCCACAATTCTTCCAAATGAAGGCATCATGAGCGCCACCTGGCCATCTTGCCACCACATCCAATATTTTCATATTAGAGTCACAAACCTGAAAAATTAAGAGAAACAGTTGATAAGTATTATGATTAAAGATTAAACACATGATAAATACAATGCTATACAGGGTATAAATATTTTAAAATTATAATAATATTAAATGTGAAAGATATATTAATCTCAGATCAAATGGGATGTTAAACATATTTTCACATTAAAATAATAAAAAGATTTTACTTACCATTTGAACATTAACAGAAAATCTGTTCTTTCTATTTAGGAAGACAAACCAGTCATTGTCCTCTGGCTTTGTTATATGAACATGGGTACAATCAATTGCACCCACACAATTTGGAAAACCAAAACTCAATAGAAAATCTTCTTTGGTTTTCAGCCATTCGTTGCTTGTTCTAGGGAATGTGACGTGGTGTGGCAAAATTTTACAGGCAGCATCAATAAATTTGGTTAGGTACCTTGATACTGTACTCTGACATATTTGTGCAAAAGAGCTGCTGGAGACAACACTCTGGAAGCTTCCAGTTCCCAGGAACATTAAGCTGCTCAGCACCTAAATATACAAAGCACACGGTAATACAAAGATATGCTCATTCATAAATAGATCAATTTGTAAATTATTAGATCATAGACCAATAAAGGAAATAAATCAAAAGTCAAGCACTATTCCTTAAAAAATTAATTGCTTGTTTAAAAAATCTTAACTATCTAATAAACAAAATTATATGGTTGATTAA
This sequence comes from Dolomedes plantarius, assembly GCA_907164885.2. Taxonomy (NCBI): domain Eukaryota; kingdom Metazoa; phylum Arthropoda; class Arachnida; order Araneae; family Dolomedidae; genus Dolomedes; species Dolomedes plantarius. Next base: position 85,600,230 of record OU015490.1, read on the forward strand.
AAAATCATATTATTAAAATCACTTTTAAAAGTATGATGTAAGATTTTGGAAAAATACCAAACCTTTAAAACTTTGTTTATCCCATTCACAGTTACAGCCTTGATATTATGACATACATGCTAATATTTAAAAAAAAAACTATCAGAGGTAGTTTTAATCTTTTAAAAATAAATAATTTTCAGACAGAGCATTTGACATGCTTGCTCTTTCTTGCATTACCTTTTTATTTAATACTATTTTAAAAATATGTATATATAGAGAGAGAGAGATAGGTAGATGAATCACTAGCGAATCACGAACAATTATAGATGTTCATAACTAATAAAAAAATCAATGATTAATGAAAACGAAAGCACTTCACTTACCTTCATTTCAACAGAGTAGCCGCTTTCTGATGTGTTTATGTGTGGCTTTAGCTCATCACAAAGGTCTCTTACTGCAGCTTTGGACAGTCTAAATTTTTTAATAAAGACTTCATTTTCCATCTCAAATGGATTATCCCTATCTTGTATTAACCATTCTCTGGTTAAATTACGGGATATGCAGCGTCTTCTTATGCGGCGAATAGCTATAACGTCCGCCATTATTATTTTCGGATTATCTGCGAGAGAAAAAATCGGTCTACGAGAGCTCCATGAAGCTACAGAAGGAGCGGAAGCTTCAATGGGGAATTTTTCGAAAAATGAACCGATTGTTGTCGCTCACCGGTAGAGGGCGCGACATGCAAGCGAAGTGACTATTTTACATTGAGTTATAAATTTGTTTTATAAATTTTAAAATTTATTCTGTGTGCAGAAATATGCCAAACACGTGTTTTGCTCCGGGTTGTTTTACTGGCTATAGATCAGCCTTAAAAAGAAATAAAGAAACTGGACAGAGAAATCCTAGTATATTTGCTGCTCCTAAGGTAAGAACATTATTATTGTTTTGTGTTAATATAAGATGTATAATAATGAGAGAAAAGTACAGCTGCTGTGTTATAAGTGAACGTAAAGTTAAGACATCTTAAGTTCTGCTGGAAATAACCATAATATTGAATTTAATCACTATTAAGTTAGTTAAATTACGTAAGTTAGTTAAAATACGTAAAAGTGAGCACTCCCCTTAAGGGGAGTGGTCACTTTTAAGTACCTTTAAAAGTATCATTTTTGGACCTATGCTGGATTGTATGTACTACTCATGATTTTTGTTTGATTTACAAGAAATTTTTTGAGTAACTGCCTATAATACTGTTCATTATATATGCAATATTTCAAGGTAATTAATAAAAAATAAAATGATTTTTTATGCATAAAAAGTGAATATTTTTTTAAAATCGAGCATTTTGCAGTCAACTACTGTGCGCATTCTATCAAAATAAATTATTAAGTTACATTAATAATTGCTTACTATATGTGATTACAACACTTTAGACAACAAAATCTACCAAAATTTTTTAACCTTAATATATTTTAATTTTTAAAGAATTTTTTATAAGCTTTTACTCAGTCATTTTTGAAATTTCTATTTAAAAATAGCACGTACTAAAAGGTTTTAATATATTTTAGAATAATGTTGCTGGATATTGTTGCCTGAAGTATTGTAATCACATATAGTAAAAAATTACTAATGTACCTTAATAATTTATTTTGACAGAATGCGCACAGTAGTTGACTGCAAAATGCTCGATTTTAAAAAAAAATTCACTTTTTATGCATATAAAGTCATTTTTATTAATTACCTTGAAAAATTGCATCTATAATAAACAATATTATAGGCAGTTACTCAAAAAATTTCATATAAATCAAGATTAAATCCTGAGTAGTACATACAATCGAACATAGGTCTAAAAATGATACTTTTAAAGGTACGTAAAAGTGACCACACCCCTTAAGTAAATAAGTTTTCATTGTATGATACGCAATGTTGTTACTATAAATGCTTATGCAAAATCTGCGTACAAAATCTGCTTATGCAATAAAATGCGTACTTTGTGAAAATTCTAAAATATAGCTGATTTGTCCTTGTCAAAGTTATTTGTTTTTTTCTTTTTAATTCGCTGAAAAAATTTGTATTCAGTAATTTACCAACTTGACGATTATACCTCCGGTTTTAAAAAGTGTAATCTGAGATGCTTTGACTGATTTTTTTTTCCAAAGGAAGATATTTTAAAGTATTGTCTGATTAAATACAGAATTGACTTCCTATTTTATTAGTCCTGATAAGAATTTATTTGTGATTGATAGAAAATGTTGCTTTTCTACTATGTGTGTGTGTGTGTTTTGGTTAATCAGTATTATTTCTCACATATTTTTTCAAGAGATTCAAGAGATTATGAACAATGATAAAAAACTTTCTTCACAATTCTTTTCTGTAATTTCATTTCCTTAATTATTAAATTATTACAAAATTCTGAACTAATTTATTCTGAAACCAATACACTATTATTCTGAAAAAGTTTATTTACTCATTTCCTTTAAGAATTTTATTGAATTGTAGCAAAAAAAAACACTTGAAATAAAGATTTTGAATGAAAATAAAAAAATGTAAAATTGTATAAATAAATTCATATTAAATACGCACTAAAATAAAACAACTTGTTTTCGCTAGGAAAAATACGAAAAATCCATATTAAAGCGTATGGTTGTCCGTGTCTAAGCCGCCCGCTAGTGCACGCGAGCGCCCTCTAGTGGCGGCGACAAAAAGGGAGACACATTTTTAACACTGAGCTGCTCCTCCTTCTGTAGCTTCATGGAGAGCTCCTTACTAGCCGCAAGTTTTGATCACGTGACGTTCGTATTTACGAGAGAAAAAGCTATCGCTGTTTGATCTGCATCTCGATTGCGACCCCTCTGCGGAAGGGAGGGGCTTTGCGAGAGCTTTGCTCTCGTAAGTGTTTGATCGGCATACGGGCCTAAATTCTAAGATGTGTACAACATTTCACATGTTTTTTTCCTGTGTTATTTATACTGTGTTTAGTTTTTAAGTTGACTTTGGTTAACAAACATTCATATTGAACCCCGAATCAAGAAACGAGAAACATAGTTTATAAAGGTACTTTGAGATAGTATTTGGATCAGTTTAATTGAACAAAGATTTATAGCCCAGTCAAAATAGGTTTTATGGCTAAAAAAAATATGAAAGCTTTGAAAATTGGTGGAGATGTTTGTTTAGGCATGCTAATGAACATACTAAAAGTCCCCACCGATCAGACTTGAGCTTTCACCGCCATCTTGGAAAATGTGTGCCCTTTTTTTGTTTTTTGGAAATAACTTTAAAAATATTTATTTTATATAAAATAATTAAATACAAAAATTAAAGAGCATTAAATTATGAACAAAAATCATTCATAACATTTTTTTATATGTCTAACAGGAACAAAGATAATTGACTTTGAAAAGAGCGCACCATCACACCTGGGACGCGCAAGCGCGGTTCCCCATCGCGGTCGGGGGAGATAGCCGCGCATGTGCATACCATAATTAGCCAAATTAGTTTTACACTAAATGGGAAGGTTTTTTGTATTTTTTCAAATAACTAGGGAAATATTAACTTTACGTAAAAAAAGTTTATTTCAAAAATTAAAAAACATTAAATTATGTACAAAAACGATTTTATACATTTTTGTCGTAAACCTAACAGGAACGAAGATATTGACTATAAAATGCGCGTTGATAATGGAGGTAGCTTCAAAGTCTCGTTGCAGGCGCTCTTCTTTGAATTTCTAACCTCTCCCACATTTCGGCATTCTTTAAACACAAGAAAATAGACTTTAATGTTTTTGGCTATGTAGATAATTAATCATTATTAATTTTATAAATGAATGTAGTAAACTTGGGGGTATTCACTATCAGATTTCCAATGCGAATAATTGTTCAAGCTTAACTACTTCAGGATTTACGTGCTTTTTTAGGTACGGGATTCTCCCCTTCGTCAGGCATGTATAGATCATTTATGGATCCGCTAGCATCGGCCCATTCATCAACTTCTTTCATTCGATCGTCATCATCAACAGGGCTGATGCCATTCTGACATACCCCATTGCAATTATTGCAGGCCGTTGTGCAGTTGATGCCTGCTTTCCGACATCCGCATCTTACTCCACAGTCAGTTTACAGTTGCAAACACACCATGTTTAAAACTGAATCGGTAGCTATTGCATCCATAGTTGTGATGGGCACAAGAATTTTCTCTTGACGCTTCCAGCCCCATAGGCAGTTGGGCCTTTCTTTTTCAGGTGCTCCAAAGTCTTCCTCATTTAAATTTCGATGGCTCGTATTTGAGTGTGTGCGTTTAAGGTTTCTTCGATGGTGGTTCAGTAGCAAAATCTCGAAACAACTCACGGAGATTTTTACATTCCAAATCCGATATGTCCATGCCATCAAAAATTATTTTCGCTAAAGCTGTTTGGGTCAATAAATGAGCTCGGACGGCCCTAGCGTATGCATGGCCAGGCAACATTTTTTCTACTGACGTAGGTGCATAAATCAAAGTGAGTATTTCTTTTAAGGGGATGGTGGACCTTTCACAGCGATTTTTGAAATTTTTGCCACAGAGATATGAAACTTTGCTTATATATTCATTAAAGTCTAACAATATTAAACACCTTATAAAATTTTATAGATATTTAAAAAAAATATTTTATAATTAAAAAATTGAAATTTAATTTCCCTTCTTTAAAATGCTCCTTGCGACTCAATTTTAAACTTTCCCCCTTAATTTTGCATTTATATTGCTTATAAATACCTTCTGAACAGAGTTATGTATTTTTTTGTACTTTCGTAGAATAGTTAATTTTCAGGAAATATTTTTATGCTTGTACTCTGAATTTTCTTGAAATTTTTGTACTTTTGTACACTTAAGTTAAACTTTGATAACCTTAATGACCTCGAATCCTAAAATGGATACATAACTTTATTTTCATGTATTACAGGAGTCTTTATTATAAATTTCATAAACTTTCGTCAAAAATTATGACGCGAGGAGCATTTTAAAGACTTGCAAATCTGCAAATTACTCATTTTGAGAAAAATACATTTAAAACATGTTTTTTCACCTACCTTTAATACTAACTTTTGTAAAGTCACCAAGTTTTCATTTTACTTTTCACTACATATTTTAAATGCATTTCATTCCAATATTTACATGTTTTTAAAATATTAATACATCCCCCCAAAAATTCCAATTTTTGCTCGATATTTGGTAATTTGAAAGTCCACCATCCCCTTAACCCACTTCCATCCATTATGTACCCAATGCAGCCTAAGAATGACATTAAAAGATGGAATCCACCAAGCCTCACAATACAACTTGATAATAATGGATTGGAAGTTGCAGCTACTATCTGTCGAGCTACAATATACAGTGGTTGGTCAAACGTGAGTATGCAAGACTTTTGGTGCATTTTAACACACTGCTGGGCAGCATATTTCAGCACAGTGAAACTGGTGTCATACTTGCTTGGTGGTGAATAAACAAAAGGAAGGGGTATTACTTTGGTCTTTTCACAAGGCTGGTTTCTGGTTATACAATGGAAAAATCCTTTCCATTCAGGTATCTGTGGAAGACCTAACCACTTAGCACACATAAGGAGATATCAGATGGCTTAGGCAGTGGTAAATCTTCCGCTAAAGGATTTAAGACATTTAAATCTTCGATAGTAATTGTTTTTAACCCAGGCCCTTCAAACGTTTCCAGAGGAATGATTCCCATTTTGCCTACGGTCGAAGCGGATGTAAGTTCGGTTAATTTTTTTATCTTCGTCCCGGGTTCCACTGCTGACGCTGGAGTAAAACAAGCAATGCCCCCCATGCTATGAAACGTATTCAGGCCATCGATTGTCGACACATTGAAATCTGCATTGTCAAATACGAATTGGTAGAATGATCCCTAGCGCATTTGGGGTTGCGGATGATTTATGGCTGACATCTCAAGTGTTTGGGCTTCATAGTAAGAAGAACAAAATCCCAAATTCGAGAACATTGTTATTAAATTCTTGGAACAGAACTTTTTGTACAAAAATAAAGCAAGACCATTGAGCAGAGGAGACATAAATGATCGTGGCCTTAGCGCTGATATAATGACGTGAACTATTGAAGTGACTTTTTTTCTGCCTTAGCAGTCTTTTTTTTTAATAATCAAGTACTCCAAAAAAAATTTTAGGCTTTCTAGAATGCCCTTGTTCACATCTCTGAAAAGTTATCACTTGGAGGGTAGCAATGAGTGTCATAAACTGGTAGGTCTGGATATCTTCTTTTATTATGGATGCAGCAGTTTGTACTATTCGTAGACGCTCCTCACGATCATTCAGTATCCTTTTGTCGTACCAAGAGTCTGATAAGACTTTCATTCCAGTATTACGTAAACATAAGACAGTAACTTTTTTGGAGTTTGAAGCAAAAATAATGCCAAGCCCGTATTTTTGTTTCAACTTATTTCTCAAAGTGATGTCGTCTGAAACTAGCGTCTAGAATTTGAAATTTGAGTTCGGGTAGTGAGAATTAACAGTCGTCATTATTATCAAGGAAGAAGGATATTTCGTCTACAGCTGCTGAGACGTAATCCGACTCAGGCCGCCCTCTCTTTCTGATTGGTGCAGTGTGTAGAAAAAAAGTCATGAAGCAATCTTGGTAATAAATCGCATCAGCTGCAACTAAATCAGCAACGTTTATTATACGACACTGAACTTCCTCTCCCCACTGGTCATGTCTATTCTCTGCAGTTCAAGAACTTTGTTTTTCATTTCGAGACTCCTAACTTCGTACATAGTTATTCGCCTGTCAGTTGGTTTTTTCTTTTGTCTTGCTTTGAATTCTTCGTCTATCAGTGCCGTACAAAAGAAACATTTTGTTCGAAAATTGAACTGAGGTAAAAAAGATCGTAAACTTACCTCTCGCTCTTCACTTTGGTATGTTGACGCGATTTCTGCTTAAATCAACTTTTATACTTCCTGGTCTGGTGTAATTTCTCCGACACAATGAATGAACCGAAACAGATTTTAAATGTTCCAACTGTTCATGCTTATTGTCTTTTCTTTGGACACTAGCTCTCTTTAAAGCGTCGATCCCCTTTTCTCCTACATTCACGAAATCATCATTTGACATTAATTTTTTACATATAAAACATAGTTCCGTATCAGCCATTGTTCACAGACTCACACGGAACGGTGACTAACTATTAACTGGCTAGGAAAATACTAGGGTAAGACCGATTTGGCGCCTTACGGAATACACATGAGCGTGTCTTCCAGCCATCGCGATGGGCACCCACGCAAGCGCGTCCCTGGTGTAATAGTGCGCTCTTTCCAAAGTCAATTATGTTTGTTCGTGTTAGACTTATAAAAAAATATAATGTCTGTTTTTTGTAGAAGCTACCTCCATTATCAACGTGCATTTTATAGTCAATATCTTCGTTCCTGTTAGGTTTACGACAGAAATGTATAAAATCGTTTTTGTACATAATTTAATGTTTTTTAATTTTTGAAATAAACTTTTTTTACGCAAAGTTAATATTTCCCTAGTTATTTGAAAAAATACAAAAAACCTTCCCATTTAGTGTAAAACTAATTTGACTAATTATGGTATGCACATGCGCGGCTATCTCCCGCCACCGCGATGGGGAACCGCGCTTGCGCGTCCCAGGTGTGATAGTGCGCTCTTTTCAAAGTCAATTATCTTTGTTCCTGTTAGACATATAAAAAAATGTTATGAATGATTTTTGTTCATAATTTAATGCTCTTTAATTTTTGTATTTAATTATTTTTTATAAAATCAACATTTTTAAAGATATTTCCAAAAAATCAAAAAAGTGTACACATTTTACAAGATGGCGGCGAAAGCTCAAGTCTGATCGGTGGGGACTTTTAGTATGTTCATTAGCATGCCTAAACAAACATCTCCACCAAATTTCAAAACTTTCATATTTTTTTTAGCCATTCGTCAAAATCGGGTCTATTTTGACTGGGGTATTATATGGAGTTTAATAAGGACAGGATGTTCCTATTATTGCTACAGAATCTTGCATTTATGGTGCGTGTAGCCCAAATTGCATATTTCTGTTCATGTTTTCGTCAGTCAGTGCCTTTAACCAATGCTTTAATACTTTTTTTTTTCGCTACAGAATCCTGCATTTATGGAGGTATTTATATGGACAACTAGACATTTTTACTTTAAAGCTTTTAGTGATTTATTATAAATGTATATATTTTATGATATTTATGCTGTTATTAAATCTACATTATTTATACTGTGTTTAGCTTTTAAATTAATTTTCGTTAACAAAAATTAGACAATTTGAAATTTTTACTTTTAAACTTTTATTGGTAGAATAATGAAAATCTGAATCTACTAAAATACTGAGATGTGTATAACATTTCACATTTTTTTTTAATGTTATTTATGCTGTTTTTAATTTATTGGATATTTTTAAAGGGCAGTGAATTTTGTAGTTATTTGGTGTTATTTAAAGTTAATTTTCTAATATTACTCCTTTTGTTATCTTTTTTTCATTAATCCTCTTTTACTGGGTTAATTCCCAGTATACGGATTACGGTTGAAACTCTTTGGAATATTTCTGTGATAGTCATGGAATATTGTTATTTTGTAGTTATTTGGTGTTATTTAAAATTAATTTTCTAATATTACCCCTTTTGTTTTCTTTTTTCATTACTCCTTTTCTATTGGATTAATTCCCAGTATACGGATTACCGTTAAAACTCTCTCTTTGGAATATATCTGTGATATAATTGTGTTAAGCTTTGATTTTAGCTTTGATTACTGCTATTCCATGATTGCTGAAAGGAGCGGGCCCCTAAACTGACCGGCTAGACGGGCGAAGCACGGCTAAGTAAATTTGACATTTTTACTTTTCAGATTTTAGTGCTACAATGATGAAAGGCTGAAATTCTGAGATGTGTATAACATTTCACATATATTTTTTCTCTGTTATTTATACTGTGTTAATTTTTAAATTGATTTTGGTTAACAAACATTCTTAAAATCCCGGGCATCGCCGGGTACTTCAGCTGGTATATATTATTGATTAAGCTTTACTTTTGGAAGGCGAGAGTTTGGTAGTTGTAAGCTTCTGCTTCAAGCAAACACGTCACACACACACACATATATATATACCGGGTGGCCATAATTAAACTGACAGTGCTCACAGTGTTCTGTAGCGCGATCTATTTGCGAGAATGACGCCACATTTTGTAGGAAGATTAAACAAGACGGGGGACGAAGGATTCCGCAAAAAAATAAATTAGTTCCAAAAGTCGCCGCTAGGGGAATATTTGGCGCTGTGTAATAGAAAATAGAGTGTTAACAAATGCAAATCAATACGGGAATTACCTTTTATTTTGCATTCAAATGAGGTTCAATGTGGCTGCCGTTGTTGTGGACCACATATTGCATTCTGTGCAGAGTATGCACAACAGCAGAAAGTAACATGTCTGCAGGAATGTCCTGTACAGTCCGTGATATGTTATCCTTCAACGTAGCCAGGTCCTGGACCACTCCTTGATAGACCTTGGACTTTAGGAAACCCCATAGCCAGAAGTCGCATGGGGTAAGATCAGGCGACCAAGGTGGCCATGCAGTTTTGAAAGTAGCGGCTAATGACTCTTTCTGTTGTGAATTTCTGTCGTAGCAGCTGTTGCACCCGTACAGCAACGTGTGGAGGGACTCCATCTTGCATGAAAATGATTTCCCCAGGCATTGTCTTTGCTGAAGTGCCGGAATGACAAAGCTGTTCAACATGTGACGATATTTCTCTCCGGTAACAGAACAGGTTTCCGGTCCTGTCGGGGTAATGTTCTCATAGAAGAATGGATCTACGATAAATTCCGCTGTGAACCCACACCAAACAGTTACCCATTGGTGAATGTAAGGGAATTTCTGCGACTGCATGTGGTGATTTGTCATCCCAAATTCGGCAGTTCTGGGTATTCACAGTTCCATGCAGGTTAAAGTGGGCCTCGTCTCCCCATAAGACTTTCCACGGCCAAGCATCATCCACCTCCATTCTGGCAAGAAAGTTGAGAGCAAAAGTCAATCGCTTATCATGGTCGGGGTACAGTAACTCCTGTACACGGCTGATCTTGTACGGATAGAAGTTGATAATCTTTCGTAAGATTTTCCATACCGTACTGTAAGGCATATCCATATTCCGAGCTAATGCACGAGCGTAGAGGTGGCAGCAATATTGTCTGGTCCTCTGTCGACAATCGCCGTGGCAACTGCTTCGATTGTATCCTGTGGTACAGGTTTTCGTCCTCTGCCTGACTGAACCTTCAGAGAACCTGTTTTCTCAAACGTCGCAACCATTGCTTTTAGCCCATTAACTGACACAGGACCGTTACCTTTACGCATTTTTTTGTGCGTTCTAAAAGCACGAAGAGCGGCTGACACGTTGCACTGGTTGAGGTAAAAGAATTTGACCAGTATCGCACGCTCGACTAAAGAAGGAGACATTGCACATAAACTTTCAATCCTATTGATTCGAAACGTAACACATTGCCTTTTAAAACCCAAGCAGCTGGCACTGTGCCAATGGATGTAACGTGAAATTTGAATAAAGAACTTCTTTTTCTGCTCAGCGTACGTGATATTGCAGATCACGAGACTTTATCGGTGTTTATGTAGATTTTACGCTTTTTTAAAAGTGTTGCCATATTGCACTTGAACTAAATAAGAAAATGTGCATAATAAAAGGTAATTTTATTCCGTATTAATTTGCATTTGTTAATACTCTATTTTCTATTACACAGCGCCAAATATTCCCCTAGCGGTGACTTTTGGAACTAATTTATTTTTTCGTGGAATCCTTCGTCCCCCGTCTTGTTTAATCTTCCTACAAAATGTGGCGTCATTCTCGCAAATAGATCGCGCTACAGAACACTGTGAGCACTGTCAGTTTAATTATGGCCACCCGGTGTATATATATATATATATGAATGTCACCCGGCAAGCGCCAGCCGTAGGGGGTAAAATATGTATTTTGTACAGAACTGAAAGTACTTATGGAACATTTCATTTTATATAAATTGCGTCTTGAAAGCTACAGCTGCGTTGAGACATCTATAGAACAGTTTATCTTTTGGACATAATTTCAACGCGTTATTTATGGATACGCATTTTTCCGCAAAAAAGGGAATTTTTTTTTCAATTTTTTTTTCTTAAATAAAGACCCGGAGCAGGGGTAAAACAAAGAGAGGCATTTTCCAGATAGAAATAAATATATATCGTGTTTGTTGTGGTGCGAAATCATCAAACTATGAGAAATCTTCCATTCGTTATACGTTTGGGGCGAAAAGAGGCATGAATATATAGATGAAATCTTTTTTTCTATATGTATAAAGAAAATGGAATGTATTTCACAGGGACCATTGCACCTCCCAAAGTTACTATCGTTGAAATTTTTTGTACGGCTTGTAACATTATGGTTTCTGTCATATTATTTTGCACACAAGCAAATGTTCGTTATTTAATCGATGTTGCTGTTAATTTAACACCAGTGCTAAAAGTTAAACGAATCATTTTGAAGGAGATATTCTATGACACATACAAACACAAATTCACATACACACGCGAACACACATACACACACGCACACACATACACACGCGCACACACACACACATACACACGCACAGATATATATATATATATATATATATATATATATATATATATATATATATATTTATTTATTTATTTATTTATTTATTTATTTATTTATATATATATGTACCTGGTGTCCCAAAAATAACCGACGATTTGAAATATCAATTAAAGAAAAACGAAAGTTTATAGAAATGTACGGTTTGCTTCATTCTGCTTAGGTAACTAGATAATTTATTCTTTCGAATTTTCAAAATTAGTTACAAAGTTCGTCAACAGATGGCGCTGCTGACTAGGAAAAACTGTAAAACAATGTTTTCAAAACAACCACCGTTTGTAGCAACAACGTGGCGCAGTCTGAGGTCAAAATTCGCAGACGCCAGTGCAAACATCTCAGTTTGAATCTTCTGACAAGCAGCAGAGATGTATTGTTCCAGTTCATCTACAGTTTGTGGATTGTGACGATGCACCTGGTTTTTCAAGTACACCCAAAGAAAAAATCGCATGGCGTCAAATCTAGCGAATAGGGAGGCCAATCCATGCCACTTTGCGTATGCTTCTTGCTTTGAAAACATTGTTTTATAGTTTTTCTCAGTCAGCAGCGCCATCTGTTGACGAATTTTGTAACTAATTTTGAAAATTGGTGAGAATAAATTCCCTGGTTACCTAAGCAGAAAGCAACAAACTGTACATTTCTATCACCATCCGTTTTTCTTTAATTGATTTTTCAAATCGTCGGTCATTTTTGGGACACCCGGTATATATATATTCATTTTTCTATCCTCAATAACTTCCTTTTTTCTATTCTTCAATACATTCGCGGAATATAAGAAGTAGCACGAAACAAACGCGGGATTGAACAATGTACAAAGGAGTGCAAAAAATGAAATGAATTATCAGATAACTTCTGGGTCACCTAATTTTTACCTCTTTTTAAATCAGTGACATTTTCCAAATATAGAATTGAAATTAATTTTCAATTCTGTCAACTGCAATTACTAACTGTTATATAAACCTCATCGCACAAATATATTTAATTATGAACGCGACGAGTTCTCTGTCAGTCTATGCCGGGCTAGGACTTTACGAAATTTCCATATTAAATTGCCAAAGATCTGACTACATACACAACTGACCTCTGAAATTGACTGTGAAATTCACGGAAGCAACTACTAACCCGGTTAACTAAAATATGGTTATTTGGGTACTCTGTTGTAAAACAGATTTGTTACACCCGTTAACTCAGTTATCTAATATAGTTATTATGTTTGAACTGTGATGGTAAATATCTGGTAGTCATTCAAGTAAGGAAATGGGAATGAGGGGTTTAAGAGAGTAGATTATTAAATTCACCCTGAACTAAATCGTAAATATTTTTGAGGACCGACTTATATAAGATCTAATGAAGATTCCTTTACACAAACTGTAATATTTTATCTTCATTTTTTTACCTCAAATACTTCATATCTGTAGTTATACTAATGAGTGAAAAGCAATTTAGTCAGAAATATAATTAAAATTTTTCTGTACTGTAAATTTTTCTGTACAATGGTAGTTTCATAATAACGGCGTAGCCGGAAATGATCTGTAGGTAAAGGTATCCGGGTGTCTAAAAAGTTTGAGAACCACTGCACTAGAGGACTAAAATGTAAATTGCTAATAAGAGTTTTGTTTTGTTAGTGTGAGACTTGCAATTGATACTTAGATCACAAATGTTTGATATGTGGACAACAATTGTGGGCGTAAAGGTAGCTAATTCAACCTCGGGAACGAGTGCATCGATTTATGCCACAACCCATCGGGCGTGACAGTAATTAGTTAAACTTAATATTTTTTTTTAGTGGTTCCAACTATTTTCTTTGTTAATCCCCAAAAAATCTCTCACGTCTGCCTATCTCACGGTACCCCATTACAAGGCCGAATTTATTAGACTGAACTATAAACTACGTATTCTTTTAAGTAATACCATTAAATTTATACAGAACCTCTCAGTTGATATTTCTTTATACAGAGTCCAGAGGTTTGAAAATCACTCTAAGCCTGAATGTTTGTAGCCGTTCGGAATCGGATTTAATAGTCCGGTGACTGAGAGCTGTATTTTGAGATTACCGTTAACTGGCGGATTAAAGTACCAAATTTGGTACTTTAAGATAGATACCATAGAGCAGTGGTCCCCAACCCCGGGTCCGCGTATCAAATAGTACCGGGCCGCCCAAGAAACATTAAATTATTTCCATTTTATTTACTGTGGTGAATTTCTCTCGGGTTAGTGCGACTTTGTCGGGTTTGTGCTAATTTATACCTTTGTAACAAAAGAAATCTTGTAACTATTTTAAATTAGTTTATTGTTTAATAAACATTTCAAGATTATGAATTGAAATTGAAGTCATAGCCCCCCTCAGCGGGCTGCAGTAAAATTATGAAACGTTGACCGGTCCGCGGCGATTAAAAGGTTGGGGAGCACTGCCTTAGAGTATGTAAGGTATACACAAGATTCGATTCACAAGAATCGAACTTTTGAGTGCATTAAAGAAGCTGCTTTAGATATGCTAATTTCGGCATACGCGCTTAGTATAAATACCACGCAGCGTCATTAAAAGAAAAGGGGAGGTTGTTAAGGTTGAAAAGGTGTTATCCTGCGCTAGTGCTTAGCGGGCCAGAAGTTTACGTGGCAGTACTGCTGGTTTGACTTACTGTTCGTGAGTATAAAAATATATTGTTCTTGAAAGCTGTGTTTATACATTCCGTACAAGTAGTACGCATGCTTATTGCTATAAAAGCCAATTATATGTGCAACGAATTCAATAAACATTGTTTCATGTATAAACTGTATTTGTATAAAATACAAATAGAGTGCCCCCTTAGTAGAAACTCTATACTGGCGCCCGAAAAATATATATACCCTGGTAGTTAGCGTTACATTTGTAACGAACAACATAATTGAAATTAAAAACTGTGTACTGTGTACTTATATTGATAAAATTGTTGCAAGTACTTATATACTATTTAAAAAAATGAGTGTTGTAGAACAAAATCCTGCTGGAAATTTTCCTCGGGTAATTATGGTTCAGCATTTTGCGCCATTCGAAGCCACCTACCTTCAATGGCGGCCCCTCAAGCCAATTCCTAAAGAAAATTGAGCATTACTTTCAGCAACAATGCACCCCAGAGGGGGATAAACTTAAAATTGCTCTAGCCGCTTTAAGAGGTAGTGCATATCAGTGGTACACGTGTATGAAAAGCAGTAATCTGATTTTTGACTATTCGTCATTCAAGCAACAGTTTCTTAGCGCTTTTCCAAAGACCTTTAATCAAAGTGAAATTGAAGCGGAAATTTATTCGCTAAGGCAACGTGAAGGTCAGTCTGCGTTAGATTTTGCTACAGAAAAGATTTCCAAGTGTGAGGAATATTTAGAAGGGGTAACGGAAGCGGTAATCTTAAAAATAGTTATCCAACGTTTGAAGCCAAGTGTTCAAGATTTTTTAGATAATCAAACAATTACAAGCAAGGTTACCCTCCTTCAAGCTTTAGCTAAACATGATAATAGGCATTTCGTCGCTACCCCTCACCGTCATTCAGGTACGAGAAGTTTTATACACCCGCGCCAAAATTTTTCGCGAGTTTCAAACCAGCAGCGTAAGCAGTACCGCAGGCAAAATAATAGAAGCGCACGGCGTTATAATGAAATTAGTGCTCTTAAAGTAAATAATATGGAAGCACCTTACTTGCACTGGCAAGTTGATTCACATGATATGGTTCAACCTGTTGAAACTGTGTGGTCAAATGTATTATTTTGTCCGAGCAGTAATCATTATTTTGAGAATAGTGAAAGTCAGGGTATTTTTGTGGCTTATAAAGAAAGTGAGTCTAACTGGAATAATGCGGTCATTCCAGTACAAATTTCTGAAAATAGTGCCGATACTAATGCTAGTGGTTTAGAAAATAAATCATCTGACACTTCTATTAATGCTATACCTGATATTATTAATGCTATACCTGATATTTTAGATGATATTCACACATCTGTTAATGAAGGAAATTTAGTAGATGACGAAGTATGCGTTACGGAAGTTAGTGAATACTTATTAGTTGACGACAATAAAAATTCTTTAAACGATAGTAGGAACTCGCTAGGTAATGATGATATTATTTCAAGTTTCCATCCGAATGAGGATGCTGTAGGCCAGGTTGATAATATGGTTTTAAATAAAGTACATGAAAACCATACTGAGAGTCAGGATGAAAAGTTGACACAGAGTTATACTGTAAGTAGTTTAGCTGATGCTTCGGAAGTTATAGACGCAGGTTGCATTAAAACACACCAGTACGAAAAGCTTAATCTTCCTAAAACTGAAGCAGTGTTAAAGAATTTAAATGATAACGATTCTGATGTCGCAAGTTTCACTGAGACTTTTTCGTCAAAAGAGGATAAAACTAAAGTTAAGGGGGATAAAAAACGTGAAAAAGCGCCTTCAGGTTCCAGCATTAAAACTGCAAATACTGAAGTAATTAAGGCGGTAAACAAGAAGTTGCATAAGCACCAATACCAAAAACAGAGTCAGTTTGTTGAAAAACATGACACAAGTAGAGAGATAAAGCCAGTAACTAAACACGTTGGTGCGGCGTATAAATTTGACAAAATAGAATCTGCATTAAAATCTAATACCGATACAAGCAAAAGTACGAAGAAAAGTAAAGTGTGCACTACAAAACCTCCATCTAAGGATGAACGTGGCACACATAAGGTACACAAGGTAATCAAAAGGAAGAATGACAATTTTAAAGCTCCTTTGCATAAGTACAGGAAGCGCAAGATTTCTGCCGCCCAGCAAGGTTGGCCTCCTCCCAAGAGACCTCCTGTCCATCGTCAAGCCGGACCAGCGCCTCAGGACCTACGACCTGCTTCACGAAGGATGACCACACGGTCAACGAATCCCTTTACTAGGACTGCGACCATCAAGAGAGGTTCCACGGATTGGACAGACTGGTGCAAGGAAGTTGCTGCATTCATGAGGAACAAGTCTTGTATCAATTCTCTTATTCTAACTCCCACCCTTTAATAAAACCGAACCAAATTAGTTTGAAGTTCCCCATTGTATATACTGTGTAAACATTTTGAGGGGAAGGAGTGAGCCACTGAAAAAAAATACGGCATACTGTTGTTTTATAAATTTTTGAAGGGGACATGTAGTGACTAGGAAAAAAATACATACTGCACAATATACCAATTAACCACTAATGTACTAACTTCACAAAAAATAACACATGTACATTATAAATTGGGGGAGAGCAGATACAGTCAAGAAATGTCATGCCGTGCAATTGTGTTGTCACTTTTAATTAAAATAGATATTCTAGGGCGCAGTTGGCCATCCCAGTATCCGCAACTCTGCAAATCCACTGTTTGATGGTGTCACCTGGACCCTTCGGGGTTAGTTTTGTAAAATGGTAGTGGCGTTTTTCCTCCACACAACGTGTGGAAGGTTTTTTTGGCTTTGCCACCCATTATGTAAAAAGTCAGACCAGCACGCGTTTTCAATTAGTTAACTGAAGCCGTTCAGACCTCAGTTACCTAATTTTTTTTTTCGAGGGAGGCCAGTGTAAGGTATACACAAGATTCGATTCACAAGAATCGAACTTTTGAGTGAATTAAAGAAGCTGCTTTAGATATGCTAATTTCGGCATACGCGCTTAGTATAAATACCACGCAGCGTCATTAAAAGAAAAGGGGAGGTTGTTAAGGTTGAAAAGGTGTTATCCTGCGCTAGTGCTTAGCGGGCCAGAAGTTTACGTGGCAGTACTGCTGGTTTGACTTACTGTTCGTGAGTATAAAAATATATTGTTCTTGAAAGCTGTGTTTATACATTCCGTACAAGTAGTACGCATGCTTATTGCTGTAAAAGCCAATTATATGTGCAACGAATTCAATAAACATTGTTTCATGTATAAACTGTGTTTGCTTCAAATTCAAATAGAGTGCCACTTCAAATTATATACACCCAAGTCTGGGTAGAAGTGAGCATAGAAACTCTATAAGTATACTAATAAAAGTTAGCCTAGGAGCCCTCTATAATTTCTAAAAAAATTCCTTTCCAGTACTAAAATCCAAAATGGCCGACTACGACCAAATATCACATGTGAATCTTTCTTTTCGAGGCACCACTACTGCAAAAACCATAAAAAACTATATTTGTGATGTGTTGCAGATATTTACCATCATGGATTTCATTCCTGTTTATGTCGTGTTTCTTACAAAACTAAATTCTAATTATAATGTCATAATTTTTTCTAGAATAATTTAACATGGATGTGAACTGGGATCGATGCGTGATATGCCAGCATGACACTGGTGAAAGCTTGAAATGTCCTTTACTGACCCCAGGGACAAGTGGTGAAAAAACAGATGCCTAGTCAACATTCCTGAAGAATGTAGAACAGTTCCACAGAATTGATGCTCTCCAAGTTGAACTGTCTTTCGGAATTAATGAAACTGCTACAAACTTTGCTTTTTATTCCGCTTCATGGCAAAAATCTTGTCATTTGAAGTTTAATAATTCGAAGCTGGCAACGGCAATCAAGAGAAATCAATCTAGTGTTGATCAAAAGAAACGTCCTAGTAAACGCGTAGCATTGGAGGCACAATGTTGCTTGTTTTGCGAAAAGGGCAAAGATGAAGGTACACTCCATGAAGTTTCTACATTTGATACCGAGAGAAATATTCAATACATGATCACACAGCTCAGTGACACACACGTCATGACAAGAATAATCGGAGGAGATATTATAGCAATGGAGGCAAAATACCATCTTGCATGTTTGGTCCAGCTTAGAAATCGCTACAGAAGCCTCAGTCGTAAGGCAAGCCTAAAAGGAGAAAACACAGATGAGAAAATGAATGAGTGTCTGTCATTCGTATTCGTAGAACTTACCAGTTACATTAGTACATAAGTGAAGTCTGGTATTCTCCTTTTCAAAGTCCGAGATCCACTCTATTTATATAAATCGTCTTGAGGAACTGGGCATCAAGAAACAAATCAACAAGACAAGACTGAAGAATGAATTGCTAGAGCATTTCCCAGAAGCCCAAGAGCAGTTTGATGGGAGACACACTGTAATCATATTCAATGAAGGTATGATAAATATGTTGAGGGAAGCTTTGGAGATTCGAGACTTCTCAAAAGATGCTGTTACCCTGACCAAAGCAGCAGCAATAGTCGGGAAAGATATCATGAGTCACCAAGGTTTCAAATTAAGTGGCTGCATCCCAGTACAATGCCAAGGCAACTCACTGGCTGCAAGCCTTAAGTCACTTGTTTCTATGATGTTAGATGGTTCAAACTTGCAAGATCAACACAAACGTGACTCTGAGGCATGCGTAAGGCTGCTTTGTACTAAGAAAAAAAATCGTATTTCCCTTTTCCTCTTCTTGCAGACTCTTGTGGTGGGAGGAGTCCAGTTGACAGTTCGAGAATTCCACCCCCCTTAGGATTGACATTTTGAGGGATTGTAATTGCTCTCTCTGTATAGGGGGGTTAAGCAAGCGCTGCCCCCAATTTTTTTATTTAAAATATATTTTGTCAACTATTTACAGGTACATAAATGCTGATAATCAAATAAAATTGGTATTGTCAGATAACCTGAACTTTTCTGCAAAGCGCTACAGGATTCATTTTATAAATGTCGTCCACCGAAGGAATTTATGAGCGTTTAAAACACACTATACTAGATTTTTCCCCGAATAATTTAAATTTTAAAATATTAATTGCATTTAAAAAAAATGAAAGATGTACACAAATGTAAAATTTCTTTCTCTATGACGGAGTACAATTTTTTTAAAAATCTTTGAATCCAAGTCAGCAATCCTTGGACAAATTTTCTCCATAGGTTAATATTGAGGTGAGCGAATCCAATGGGGTTAGTACATAGCAGCCTTAATCACTGGCCATTGCATCGTTTACATTTCAAAGAAAAAAAATGTCTCATACTGCTCTGAAGACATGACACGATAAGGAGCGTGACCCACCCTTTCCAATCTATGTCGGCATCAATGTTCATGCAGCTACCAGAAGTAAGAAACCCATCCAGAAGTTATGTCATATGGGCATTTGTATTCCATATGACAGGACTCTAGAGATGGAAGACTGGATAGGCACTTCCTGTGAACGCTTTGAAGAAAATGGAGTGGTGTCTCCATCTTGTCTCCGAAAAGGGTTGTTTACTGTTGGTGCCCTTGACAATATAGACCAAAACCCAAGCTCAACTACATCATTGACGTCCTTATTCCATACTACGTCCTTATTCCATACTACTGACTGTTGTTCCATATGATAACACCACTCCTACTGCAACAACTGCAAAAGTGGGAGAGCCAGTCTGGACAGCCCACCACTTTGCAAGTGCAAGTGTATTTTGCAAGTGTTATTTATTATAACTGTTGAATACTGAATTCCATTAATAGCTATATATATATATTTTGTTTTGGGAACACTTATTAGCGTTATATTTGTACTTATAAATTATTGTAATAAATGATATGGATATATTTTATTGCATTTTATTTAATAAGTTAGGTTTGTAGTGTACTTAGTTGGTTTAGAGCTTTAATTGAAAATTAACAGTATAATAGATTGTGTTCAAAGTGATATTTTGTCGTATTTGTCGGTCATTTTGGATTTTAGCACCGTACAGGAAAATTTTTAGAAATTCCAGAGGGCTCCTAGGCTAACATTTATTAGTATACCCTAAGAAACCTTCATACCAAATTTGGTACTTTTATCCGGACTATAAGTAGTAGTTCCCGGTTTAATCAGCCCTCGTTTAGCAAAAATTGACCTTATCGTTCTAAACCTAACTTTCTTTATACATTTAGTTTTTTCAAATAGTTACTTTGGATACTTTATTGCGGTTTTATTACAATGGAATAAATACATTTTGATTAATGAATATTGTTGTTCTGAAATGCTCAGTGTGAAACATTTCTACCGTTCAAAAGGGATCATTACCGGAAAGTAAACTGGAATATGTTTGTATTCTTGAACTATCAAGCATTAATTTCCTTGAACGTAAGTATTTCACAATGAAATCTTATTTTGTTCATAACGACTTATCATTTATTTTCAGACGGCATTACCTGGATTTTCTGAATTTATGTTTTCTCGAGACTATGATCATTATTTCAAGCTGCCTAATTAATTTTACAATGAGAAATAGAGATAAGATTTCTGTATTAGCATTTTTAGAGGAACTGTTAATTACCCTTGATGTTTAAACAGATTTTTGAAGTTCGTATAATTTGGGGTTATTAGAAATAACTTCTGATAGAATATCAAAGATATATTTTATAGGTTCCTATTTATATGATTATGTGATTTCTCATGATTCGGTCAATCAAATGAGATCAAGAAAACATGCAATTCAAATGCAATTTTGGTATGTTTTGTGCATTTAAATTTTAGTTAGATTTCGTGTCAGTAAGGACATTTTCAATACTAAAGTGATAAAGTTATTACAACAAAGTGAGAGTAGTTAAGATAACATTTATTTTTTATTTTCTTATTTTGTAATTGTTTGATAAACATTTAGTGGCATGTATGTATAACCCATTACATTGAATCCTGATATATATATATAGTATATATGAGGTGGTGAAAGGTAAAGAGATGTAAGTCAGTAAGTCAAATGGTGTAAGTCAAATTCGTTTTACTGCAAAAACTACAGAATATTGTACTATAAATGGAACAAACATAATAATTATTATAATTATTATATTCATAATAATTATTATAATATTTCAAATAATAATTATTTGAAATTCCACTATAAATTGAGCATGGAGATTACATTTTTGCCCTCGAACAAAAAAAAGTGGAAAATGTGACTTACACCACTTTACCTTTCACCGCCTCTACTGGGGAATCCAAAAATCACAGAAAAAGTAAAAATTCAATAATTTGAAAAGTTTACGCAATAGCACAATACGGTCTTCACAGAAATACACAGAAAGACAAGGAATTTTTTTTCATTAGCGAGAAAGTTTAATGCTAGAATTGAACACCGACAGGTGGCGCTTCAGTTGTGTGATTAGTTTGAACAGTGGCGCAGCACAATTTGCAACGAAGCAAGGATTACAATTGTTCAACGTGGCGGCAGTTATTCTTGAGAATAGCCGTCAGACATGCCACGAAACTCTGCACAGCATCGAAGAGGGTTTCAGTCACAACATGATTAATAGCTTCTTTCATCATGGCCAATGATTTTGGTCATGTTGAAAGATATACAGTAGAACCTCGCATAACGAGCATAATTCGTTCTAGAGTCTTACTCGTAATGCGAAACACTCGTTAAGGGAAACAATTTTTCCCATATAAATTAATGCAAAATACGATAATGCTTCCCATGCCAAAAAATACTCAAAATTTTTTGGATGTAATGTTTATTATTTAAAGGAAATTACTTATACATAAATTCTTAAGAAGCAAAATCATCCACATGTAGTTTATTATTTACGAATTTATGACACATACCTATTTTTTTTACTAGAAAGCTATCTAACGACATTTGGTTTTCTCGGCGGTTCAAAATTTGCTGAAAATGTGTCACCGCATTGTCATTGAATAAATTTATAGCGCGCATAGCCACCATCTTATCAGGGTGATGCTTTGTAACTTACGATGCAAGAGTTTTCCATGCTTTAATCATTTATCTTTTTTTTGCGCCAGAAGATTGTTTCTTTGCTGTTTCTTCCTCCTTCTCCACTGACAAACTCTTCTCTACAACTGCTTACTGTGTAAGACACTGCATTTCTATTAGCTGTTCGATGGACAGCTTTTGGTTGTGCTCTTCCACAAGCCAGGGCCCGACTTGACACAATGGGGCCCTGGGCAAAGCAGACTTTGGGGCCCCCTTCAAGGACAGATCCAGAGGGGGGCATGTCCCCCCTCCTCAGGACCAGATTTCCACATGAACATGTGGGATACTCACCCAGGCCTCCCTTAAATCGGGACCAGAAATTCAAAAAAAATTTCGATCGACAAGTCAAAAATTTGAAGAAAATAATGAATATTAATAAGAAGTGTTAATTAATTAATTTACTTTTTAATGTTAATAAATAAATTCATGAAATTTTCTTTTGAAATTCAAAATAAATCACAGTCTGGAGTTATTACAACTCCCCCCTCCCCCCCAAAAAAAATATTAAACCAGAAACGCTTATGGACGTAAGCATGCTTTCACTATAGTGGGTGCACTGTGCTCCACCCAGGATTTTTTTCTGTATCCGCCACTGCACCCCTTTACTATATTAACCAAAAAACAAATTCTCAAAACTATGTACAACTTTATACTAAATTGGGGGGCCATGGGCAAGTGCCCCACTTGCCCATGCGGACATCTGGGCCTGCCACAAGCTCCTCAATATCATTGTTATCCTCCAGTCCCATGATATTGGCTTCTCGAACCATCCATGACTACCCTTAAATACTTATTTTTCAGCCGTTGATGACCTTGGTGACGTGAAGAGGGGACTTCCTTCCACGTCACTTGTTATGCGAAATGCTGCTCGTTAAGCGAGCCATTTTTTTTACGATTTATTTTGCTCGTTATGCGAAATACTCGTTATGCGAGGTGCTCGTTAAGCGAGGTTCCACTGTATATACTTTTAAAGACGATAATTCACGAATATTATTTCTTTATTATTCAAGATGAGAGCAGTTGATCCTTCTTCCTAGTCATGGGATGAAAAATGGTGGCTCGGAGTAAAATTGAATTCTTCAGTTTATAAGAAATTTTACATCTCTGTTTGCATTTTAAAGGCCTGCATTATAGATTTATTCACATAATGGATCTATCATTAAAATTAGGCTCGATAAAAAAAAAATCCCCTCCCTTTTTACTGGTTGTGTTCTAAAAGGGATGGAGAGAAGTAGGTCATATTTTTGAAAGAAACGTTGTCTAAGAAATTATTTTGTTGATAGTTATGTATTAGAATCCGAAAAACAACAACGTCCGTCAAGGATGGCAAGGGGGTGGTTAACAGTTCTATTAATTCACTCTGACTCTTCTCAATAAGTCCACTTTCTTTTAGACAACTACTACATTTATTACGAAACCGACGAACATATACATTAACATTTATAATCGACAATGAATTAAACTTATTGCACGTCTGCCAGTGCACGTCTGCTCAACACTCTGTTTCTCGACTCTCTCCTCACTCGCTGTCAGGGCCCGTCTGCCCACGGTCGCGTCTCCACACTTACTCCCGCTCGCTCCTTCTCGTTTGGCGACAACAATCGGCCATACTGACCTTGTTGCGTCCTCGTAACAATTGTACAGTCTAATTTCTACTGAAAAAACAAATAAAGAAAACATTAATATTTACAAAATGCACATTACAAGTTTTAAACACGAAAGTCCTTGGCATAACAGTTCGTCATTTTTGGATCAATTCTGCATCATTTCTTTTTTCTCTTCCGTCGACTTCCAATTTCAGCAGTACTTATGTCGTCGTCGTCATCACTCGCTTCATACTTGTCATCATCATCTTCCTCTGATTCAGCTTGGCATTTCCACGATTTCAATTGACTTACATGTGCCGTTGTACAAAAGAATTGTCCCTTTTCTTTTTCTTCCAACTGTGTTACTCGATATGTATCACTTGGTAGTACCTCTGTAATAATCAAGGGTCCTCGATACTTTGGCTGTGTTTTAGTTGACTCTCCAGTTGATTTGGGCACTCTCCGCATAACAACTATCTCTCCTGTTTCGAACTTCAATGAATTACTCTTCTTTTTGTCATAATTGGCTTTAAGGTTTACTTGCTTGTCTTCGATTATTTTTCTAACTTTATTTTGTAATACGGTAGGATTTTTCCATTCTTCAGCGTTTTCGTCTTTAAGCATCCTCATCAATCCGTCATTGACTTTTGGCGAATATCCATGAAGTAATTCGAAGGGAGTTGTGTCTGTAGTCTTATTTACCATGTTGTTTAAATTTCTTTCCGGGAGTCCGAAGTCATCAACAAAATTCTTCATCGCAATTAACACATTCTTGGTTGATGTACTCTTCATTGGATACAAATGCACAAATCTTGTGAAATTGTCAATGATCACAAACAGTTCTATATTGCCTTTCGAACTTTTAACAAATGGTCCGAGGTGATAGATATGGATTATTGCAAAAGGTCTTCTTCCTGGTCGAATTGGATGTAATTGTCCTTGTTTCTTACCACTGGGGACTTTATTAAGTAAACACTCGAAACACATCGAAACGTGCCGTCTCACATAACGCTTCATTCCTTTAAACCAGTATAATTCTTTAATTTTAGAAACAGTTCTGTCTACTGCAAAATGTCCCATGAGATCATGAAATTTTATTACTATACCTTTCCTCGTCATTTTAGGTATAACATACAACAGTCTTTCTTTTTTCTTACTCTCAACTTTGAGATACAATCGATTACGCTGTAAGATGTAATATTCAGTTATCTGTTTTTCCGCACTCGTTCTTTCACTAGTATTCTTCTTCAAACTGTCAATCAATTTCCGTAACTCTGGATCTGAGTGTTGAATCATAAGAATCTGTTCATCTATCGTTAATGTTAAACAAACTTCCAAGTTATTCTCAATAACTGAATCTAAAGTTTCTTCTGCTTGTTCAACTGGTGATCGACTCAATGCGTCTACGTAACTCATCTTCTCTCCTGCCTTGTGTTTTATCTGAAAATCATATTCTTGAATGAGATTACTCCATCTCGCTATCTGAGGATTGGAAGTTTTCTTGGCATTTAAATACACTAAAGCTTGGCAATCTGTGATTATCGTAAATTTAATTCCTATCAAAAATTGTCTAAGTCTTGTCAGCGTCCAAACTATAGCCATTAGTTCTAATTTGCTTGAATGATAGTTCTTTTCTATTTCTGTCGTTCCTTTGCTGACACAATACACTAAATGCCATTCATTTTCTCTGCCTTTCTGAAATAACATTCCCGCTAACCCTCTACTACTTGCATCTGTGTGGACTTCAGTTTCTGCATCTGGATCATATAATGCTAATACCGGTTGATTGGTCAAATGGTTTTTTAGGATATCAAACGCTTCTTGTTGAGCTTCCGTCCACTGGAATATCTGATTCTTTCTAGTCAATCTGGTCAAAGGTTCTGCTTTCTCGGCATATTTTGGTACAAAGCGTCGAAAAAAACTCGTTAGTCCTAAAAACTGTCTCACTTCACGTTCATTGGTTGGTTTAGGAAAATTCGATACAGCTCTTACTTTCCTCGGTCCAGGTTGCATACCATTCGATTTTATCAAAAACCCTAAATATTCGACTTCGGTTTTGCCGAATTCGCATTTCGTCAATTTCAACGTTAAATTAGCCATACGTAAGCACTGAAAAACTTTTCTGAGTTTGTCGATCATTTCAGTCCACGATCTTGCTGGTATAAGTATATCGTCTAAGTAGCACAAAACTTCTTTGTTTAGTAAAGGACCTAAAACTTGATTCATCAATCTCTGAAATTTAGATGGAGCCTTAACTAAACCGAAAGTCATTCGTTCAAACTGACCAGTATCGTCGGGTGTTATAAAAGCGGTTTTCAATTTTGAATCTTCAGTTAATGGGATTTGTAAGTACCCATGCGCTAAATCTAGCGTAGAGAATAATTTGCATGCACTGAGGCATTCTAAAAGGTCGTCAATTCTAGGAAGTGGAAATTTATCTTTAACAGTTTGCGAATTTAATTTTCTGTAATCTATCACTAATCGAAGTTCTCCTGTCTTTTTCTTCACGAGTAAAACTGGACTAGCATATGGAGATCTCGTTTCAGTAACAATTCCGCACTTTTTCCACTCATCCACTATCGTTCTTATCGCTGTACGTTCTTCAGCATTGGTTTTGTATGGTTTCATGCAGACTGGTTTAGCTCCTTCAACTTCTACGATGTTCATCTCCGTTAAGTTTGTGCAACCTAACTCCTTTATATTCAATGCAAAACAGTCTCGATACTCATTAATTAAATTCAAAATTTCCTGACTTTGACCTGGACTAACATTACTATCGATTTTAATGTCCTCTAAACTGATTGATTTCTTAAGTTCTGAAACTTCGTTTACCATGTAAGCTTTCTCTAGTTCTAAATTATCAAGGCTCTCATTTTGCTGATATAATACTATTTCTTCGACTATTTCCGCTCTACCAATACACTAATCTTTCCTTAAACAATGTTTCCCATTTTTAGAATTGGTGATTGGCACTATCGTTTCTCCATTCCTTATTTCTAGCAATGTCCCACACCCATCAGTTGAACTTTCGATCATCATTAACCCGTTATCGAAATCTTCTGTTTTCGCTTTTACGTAATTTACCGAATTACCTTCTATAACTATTTCGCTAGTAGCTTTTAATTTAAACTTTCTTTGAATCTCCACATCACTGAGTATCTCGTAGGGATTTTCGCTTGCGTATCGAATATGCAATTCATTTCCTATTTTAGCAAACATGATATGTGGCAAGTCAGTCCACGTTCTACCTACAATTAAATCAGTCGGCAATGTACAATCTTTTACTATAAGTAATGTAATATCGTTTCCGATAACACCATCTATTTCCAGACTAACAATCGTTTTCCCTATCGTTATCGTTGCAGGCTGGTCTTGATTGCCAAAACCATACAATTCGCTCTCAACTGGTTCCGTCTTTAATCCGAGCCTTTCAGCAACGGATTGTTTCATCAGACAAAACGAACTTCCTGTATCAAATAAGGCATCGACTTCTACACCGTTGTTAATTTTTACTTTTTTCATGTATAATTTATCTTCAACTGAATTCCGACTATTAACATTTAAATTCGTATCAGGCTCTTTACTTTTGGGTTTCACGATGCAGTTCTTTTCAACGTGCCCTCCTGCCCCACATTTTCGACAGATTATTTTTGCTTTATCGCAATGTTTAGACAAATGGCCCATAATACCGCAATTGAAGCACTTTAATTGATTACTTTTATTCCACCAAACATTCGCTTTTTTATGTGGCTGGAAAGGAGTGCCATACCTTGATGCGCTATCATTACTTTTCTTGTTTGTATTAAATGCTCCGAAATCGTAATTTTGCTTGAAGCTGTCATTTGTGTTAACGATTCTCTGCTCTCCTACTCGCGTGTTATGTCTACAGTCTGTTAGAGGCACCGTATAAGGTCGGGGGGAATGAATTTTCGATTCTTCGCAGCGTACTAGTAAATGAACTTGTTCTCGGGATTGCAGTTTTCAAAAGTAGTAAGAATTCATTTACGTCCCAGTTGCTTGAATGTAACCTCTTTTTAGTAATTTCCAGGGCAATATTGTTAGGGGTATATTTTATCAATAATGGGCACAACATATTCGAGTACGTCTCTGGTTTTATACCCAAGGATTTTAAACTTTGCACCCGAACATTACACTCATCATAAAGTTTACGAAGTGAAATTATATCGCTCGATTTCTTGACTGGATGTAAATTCCTCAGAGCGTCCATGTGTAGGGTGATTATCAAATCTGATCTGCCAAATTGCTCTTTCAGTAATTCTAAAGCCTTGTCATAATTTTCTTCCGATAACTCTAAGCCTTTTATTGACGTCGCTGCATTACCACCCAACAAACTCTTTAAATAATTGAACTTATCTAATTTAGACAAGGTATTGTTGTTGTTTATTGATGTATTGAAAGTATTCCAAAAATTTTGCCATTCGGTTAAATTTCCATAGTACTTATTGATAGTTAATTTAGGGAGTTTTATTTGTAAATTTTGGAGAGTAGTAACATTAGATGTGGTTACAGAAATATCATTATGGTTTCGTTCCAAATATTTTATAATCTTAAATTTGCCCCTACATATTTTCTCTTGGTAGTCTAATACAGTTACCATTTCAGTTTCGGTTTCATCTAAATCAGTAATTAATGCATCAATATTAGAATTTAACTCGTTCAAAACATTTTCTTTTTCATACAACTGCTTTTCATATTCTTCGATATCATCGGTACAACTTTCCGAGTCGCATATTTTACGTTCTAAATCATTTAACAGTTTTGTAATAGCAGTTCGAACAACACCCCGTTTATGTTTGAATTTCGTAGCAGGATGAAAACAAATGGTCGCTTGGATCAAATGCCACTTCTGAAGTATTAGAATCCGAAAAACAACAACGTCCGTCAAGGATGGCAAGGGGGTGGTTAACAGTTCTATTAATTCACTCTGACTCTTCTCAATAAGTCCACTTTCTTTTAGACAACTACTACATTTATTACGAAACCGACGAACATATACATTAACATTTATAATCGACAATGAATTAAACTTATGCCACGTCTGTCAGAGCACGTCTGCTCAACACTCTGTTTCTCGACTCTCTCCTCACTCGCTGTCGGGGCCCGTCTGCCCACGGTCGCGTCTCCACACTTACTCCCGCTCGCTCCTTCTCGTTTGGCGACAACATATGTAAATGTGAAAAGAGGTCCATGTAAAACCACGTTCGAATTCATACAAAGTAGAATTTAAATTCAACTTTATGTTGTTAATTCTGAGTTCTGAATTTGGCCATTTCTTGAAATAGATTGTATTCTGAAATTAATTTACAGATGCCTATTGTGAAACTGAACGTAATGCCCAAAATTTTCTGGTATTCTTAAAGTGTTTGTATTCTTTCATTATATATAGTTTTAGGCATATTTTAGCATACAATTTTACATGCAAACACCTATTAATGTAGTAGATCAGGGCTGCCCAAACTGCGGCGCTTTACCCTTTATTTGCAGCTCTCTTGTATAATTTTGGGATCTTGTGTTAGAATCAAAATACCCAAAATTAAAATGAACAGCATGTTGAATAACTTCCATTTTTTGTGCAACATATAAATCTGAACTCTTGTATTCTATATTTAGGTTGGAGAAAAATGAATAAATTTTGTAGATAAGTGAATTATCCTAAAGAAAGGAACAAAATTTTAACTTCACATTACGGAACGCCCACCAATCAGTCTGAAGCAATACGAAGATAGAAACTCCGAAAAACTCCGAATTCAGATCACAGCCATGCGGAGTATTTACCGTCTTCACTCCGCCAACAGCTATCAATGTACAAATTTGAGATTGTGTTTAATAATAACATATATAAATGGGAATCGAATATTTAAATTGCAGATCTCACAGTGAATATGCAGTATACTAATTTAATTATCCATATCTCTTCTCACTTGTAACTACATTTTCAGTTAATTTCGTCTACTCATAATTCTTTTAACCCTTTCGCGCCTAACGGGACACATACGTCCCAAGCAAATTTCAAAAAATGTCTTTTGGGACAGAAACGCTTTTCTGTCTAATGGGAGACTTTCCCACCAGTCCTGCCAATATTTTTGAAGGTATTTTCATTCACAGAACATAGATGGCACTACCGTACATAATGCAATTCCCGCGTTTTTGAAGTGTTGTAGCAGCTCATTACATACTGTACGAACGTAAATAGTTTAGTTTTGGAAAATACAGCCTATTTTCGATTAAATTTTGATTGATCCATAAATCTGAGGCCAGAGAAGTTACTCACGAAGCGGATTAACTCTAATAAACTGGTAAGTGGCAAAGTTTTACTTCCGTTTTTATTATCGGAACATATGTGTCCCTCTCGTCTTGGATAGTGGGAACACATTGTCCAAACAGTCCTATGTGATCATTTCTCTTGATATTATATTTTCGGTTACTTTTGAAATAGTTGCTTATTAATTTTAATTTAGGCACAAATTAATTCAATCTAAAATGACTCGACGCCGGGGACTTACTAATGAAGAAATCAAAAAAATTTTAGAAGATTCAGATGACGAAGATATTGATTTGGATGATGAAATAGACGATCCCGATTTTCAAGATCCAGCACACAATTTGCAGTACTCATCCGATTCAGACGAGTGTGAAATGGATATCGATCATGATACCATTCCCCAAAATACAAAGAACAGCGATGCTTTGAGTGATACTGATACGGCATCACTTTCATCAGTTGATGAGATACCATCAGCTAATGCTTCAGGCTGCAGACCAATATTATGGTTTCATGCAGATTCAACTTTCCAACCTCGAATGACAATTCCAGCAGAGTCATCGCCTAGTTTGTTATTCAACTTAAATCGTTCAGCTACCGAATTGGACGTGTTTCTCAAGATATTTCCAAAAAGTCTTATGATTTGGATCTCTCAATGCACAAACCAACGACTCGAAAAGTTTGGACAAACAATTCACCCTACAGACCCCTCTGAAATTATGCTTGTCCTTGGATGCATGCTTGTCCTTGGATGCATGCTTGTCATGTCTTACAATAAGGTGCGGAAATTCTCTCATTATTGATCATCTAATCCTTCTTTGGGAAATGTAGCAATAAAAAATGCTATTTCAAGAGACAGATGTAAAACGTTGTTGTCGAAACTATATTTTGCTGAACCAGAAAAGCCAGAAAATGCAAGTAAAACATATTACATTGACGAGGTTGTTTAGTGCCTGAAACAAACCTTCAAACAGTGCCGAAGCGAAAGCTCATATCAATCTATTGATGAATCAATGGTGAAATTCAAGGGACGTTCATCCCTCAAACAATATATGCCGATGAAACCTGCGAAAAGAGGGATAAAAATTTGGCAGCGATGTGATTCAAAAACAGGATATGTATATGACATGAACATTTATTCCGGAAAAGAAACGGGTGAAGTTCAAGGCACACTCGGGGAACGGGTAGTATCAAAGGTAACGGAGACAATCCGAGAAAATACTTGATGCTTGCATTTGACCGATTTTTTACAAGCGTGCACCTGATGTAAACCCTGAAATTTCCTACTGTTGGTACGTACATCAAGACACGCAAAGATGTTCCTAATTTTGCAACAAAACTAAGCGAAAGGGGTGAGGCTGAGTTTTTCGTAACTAAAAATGGAACAATGTGTGCGAGGTGGCTTGATTCAAAGGAAGTGATGATGCTAAGTAATTGCCACGAAGCTAAACACGCAAAAGTAAATCGCACCATGAAATATGGAAGCAAAGAAGAATTTGAGTGCCCTGTGGCAATCGAATTCTACAACAAAATCATGGGAGGTGTAGACCTTGCAGACCAAATGGCAAATGTCTATGAATTAGATAGAAAATCTTGCAAGTGGTGGAAAAAAGTATTTTTTCGCCTATTGATGAGCGCAGTGGTCAACTCATGGATTGCGTACTGCGAACTCAAACATCGAAAAACCCCACTTCTTGATTTCATTGTACCTCTTGCAGAAGCCTTGATGGCGTCCGGAAAGCTCAACGCACAGTATCAACGCCGTAGAGGAACTGGACGCCCATCCAAATCATCACGAAGCTTACTCAATGTTGGTGACCATCTGCCAGTAACAACAAAAACACGACGGCGGTGCCGTAAATGTGCACAGCAAAAGAAGGAATCGCGCACTAAAATAATGTGCTTGATGTGTAATGTCACATTGTGCATTGATTGTTTCAAACCATACCATTCATAATTAAATTTTTATGACTAGAAAATCTTTGGTTTTCTTTACAAAATTACTCATTGAAGACTACTGGGACACATATGTCCCAGTTGTCAGGACTGATGGGACATATATGTCCCGGTCCTAAATCAGTGTTTAAAATCTTCCTAAAAATATAACATCTTAGTTTTAACATTCTAGTGTGCCCTACTCATAGGTTATGCTACCAAAATTGTTCTGCTGTAAAAAAAAAAAAAAAAAAAAACTCGTCGCGAAAGGGTTAAGAACCACTTGATGTGAACGTAAAATGAACATTATAACTTTACGCTTAAAGGTGCACTCACACTACGCTGACGTGCCAATTCGTGTTGACACGTCAGCTGACGGGTTACGAAAAAAATTAAACCACTATTTTAAAAAGCAGTTTAAATACTAGGCTGTCGTGTCGTGACGTGGGAAAACACGCTCTGGCGTGGGAACTGACGCGTCAGCTCCAAATATAAATTCCCAGATCTCGTCAGGAGGCGTCAGGCCGTCAGCTATGAATACGGAAGAAGAGCTCATCGAGCATGTGAAGAAATACCCTATTTTATTTGACCATATCAACAAAGATTACAGAAATAAATATGCACGCAATGAAGCATGGGAAGAGATTGGAAGAATCCTGGAAATAGCTGGCAATATTTACATTTATTTACTAATTTATTGCAAGGCCGTTTGATTGATTTAACCAATATTTCAAACACTTTAAAAACACGTTTATAAAATCAGTGTTTTCTTAATATTGTCACAGCATAAAATTTGGTTTCTTTAATAACTGGCGGTAAAGTTGGTTACTGATCTTGTAAAATGTAAACAAAGAGGAAGGGGTGAGTTAACAATATAAACAGATGTTCGTCCCCTCGGTTTGTCTTCGATTTTCGTCTTTTAGATAGCAAAAATAATTTATATGTGCTTATATTAATTACATTTATAAATGTAATATTTTATTTAAATTTCTCATAGCAAAATTTGTTTTTTTTTTATGAATTAGCGGCAACAGTTGGCTACTGATCTTGTCAAATGTAAACAAATGGAGTGTACAACAATACAATATAAACAGGTGTTCGTCCCCTCTTGTTTTTAAACTTCCATCTTTTAAATATCAAAAATAATTTATATGAGCTTAGTTTATGTGTATTTATAAATTTATATATATATTTTGATTTATAGTTATTATAGGCAGACGACGGTCTTCGACCAAAAATTACCTATTTAGTATTTGAATTATATGAATACTAGGCAGAAAAAAATTTCACTACAGGTTACTTATTTACATTCTTTAATAACTCAAACTTATAGCAACAAAAATGATAAATTTGTTTATAAAAACAGTAATAAAAATGTTTACAAAAAATATTAATTCGCCATTCTGCCTTTATGAATGCTCTCCCATTGCCATGAACAGCTTGCAGCCCGTTCAGGAGAAACGAGGTATCTATTGAACTTCTCCCTCACTGGTCCGGTTTTACGAACATGATTTCCACGAATCGCTTCCTTATTTCTAAAACTTTTATTTCTTCCTCATTAAAAACTTTAGCAAATTTATTATAAAACGCTACATTCAGAATATTCACATCATTTTACAAATTTTACAAATTTCCTTTCCTATGATGTAATATTACTTTGAAGCAGTGGTTGTCAACCTTGGGAAGACGTGATTGATATTCAAGGGGAGGGGCGGTTAGAGAATATAAATGGACAGAATGTATTTTACTATTGTTACTTAGTTCTTTTTGGACAAGGGAGGGGAGGGTCTAAAGGTCATTTAAAAGGGAGGTCTAGACAAAAAGGTTGAGAATTATTACTAGAGGATAACTGTTGAACTCTCAATTACTGCAGTACAGGAGAAAAAGTAGTAGTATTGGGTAAATCTGGATTAACTTGGTCAAAAATTTTAAATTTCTTATTTTCCTTCAGCAATTAGTGAGAAATACAGACAGTAATTATTTAGAAGTACAGTGGAATCTCGATCGATCGTCACAAGAATTGCACACTATTTTCGAGCCCTCTAGACAACACGGATTTTCACATTTTATACATTTGTATGCAGTTTGCCTCCTTTATTGATAAGGACAATATCGGCACGTTTTTTTCTTGGGAAGCCTATCAAAAATTTCTTGAGAGGTGCTACGCGTTTCTTCAGGTTCTCCAAGAATGTCTAGTGCTATTTTTTTAGGTCATCCGGAAGGTTTGGGATGGACAACCGACGTTGCACTTGTTTTTTTAACAAACTGTTTGCTGATGAATTTATAAAGTCAAAACGTGTCATTACAGGCGTCTCATCATAGATGGCATAGATAATGCCAGAATTTACGAGACTAACCGCTATCAAGACTACCGCTTTATTGTAAAATATTGTCTCGACCTTCTATTCGGGGAATAGTTCACGATAACTTTGTCTAAATTATCCACTCCTGATTTTGTTGAATTAAAAACTTATTATTTATGGTTTATTACTGGATTGGTCGGTAAATTTTGTGTTATACATGTGGAGGATATCAAATTGACGGCTTTATTTTGTTTTGTCATTGAAGACCCATCACCAGATGGGCGAGGAACAACCTCTTCCTCTGAATTTCCATCGACCCTTTCATTTGTCTCATCCTCAATGTCTTGCCCATATAATTCAGACTCAGTGTCATGCTTAGAATGTTCTATTTCATCCTCGGCATTATAGGAATCATCAGAATCAAATTCTTCATCACTCGGCTCAACCTCTTCTTCAGGAAGAACATCCATTGACATTATTTTTTTTTCTCTTAGCAGAAAATATACCTACCATGCTGAAAAAAACTTGACGTATACCAAATTAAATAAATAAATAAATATTGGCGCAAAATCATGTTGAAGAATCTGTTTGTAAATATTTTTTCTGCAAACACATTTCTCGGAGATGGAGAGAAAAGAGAAAGGAAAAAATGTATGCAATCAATGAAATATTTTTTGAAAACTTTTGAATATAATTACATTGATCTTGAATGTAATCTATCAAGAACATAAATCAATAAATTAGTTGAAAGTTTAATTGACAGGAGGAAACATTTAGTAGTCATTTTTTTAGAACATGAAGGATTTAGAACTCTCCAGGGTATTTAGGGGAGTAAATAAAAATATGTATAAAAATAAATTGAGAAGAACAACATGCTGAGCAAACACATTCAAACATAAAACTTGTCATTATAGGTTAGGTACGTACTTCACGCGCAGTAGAAAAGAAAGTTAGAGGTAATACAGGTCTGTTAGGCGTCGTACGTTTTAGTTATGACCTTACTGAAACCACAAAACACAACTGATCGGCTTGAAAATTCACAAGTGTTGTTTAGACTATCTACCATGAGCATACACTGA
Source organism: Dolomedes plantarius (assembly GCA_907164885.2). Taxonomy (NCBI): domain Eukaryota; kingdom Metazoa; phylum Arthropoda; class Arachnida; order Araneae; family Dolomedidae; genus Dolomedes; species Dolomedes plantarius. The sequence continues at coordinate 85,635,700 of OU015490.1, forward strand.
AGGTTTCATTTGACAAATAGCGCTTAAGTATGAAATACGGGATATTATCAAACCTAAGCGTCTCTGAGACGTGTATTACCAGTTAAGAGTTAAACAATGAGCAGACCATTTGGGATGCACGGTCTCGTGTTTTTGTTTCTCTTGTTTAGCCTGGTTTCGCTTTATTGTACCACTCCCATTATTTGTCGTTGGTGTTCCTTAATTCTTTAGCCCTTGGAGTACCCTATTTTCGGCAACTCATTCCAAATTCACAGACTATTCAACATTTCTGTTCTTATCAGCAATGGCTCACAGTCAGCTTTTTTGTTGGCATTGGGATGGAGGCGCCCTGGTGTTTGGTCTAGTGTGTGAGAAGTTTCTGATTACTGCAGTTCTACACTGGCCGATGAGTGTTTCACCCGGAAGCAGAACTTCCTGGTAGTCTTATGTCGGACCCCATCCAGTGCAATGGAATGGTTCTAGTCACAAACGATTCATGGCTGACGCTTCTTTATACTCTCGCATAATAACCGATACCGAAAAGAATGCAATTTGCAACACACAAAAAATATTATTTACTTGTGGAGAGAAAACCGACAAAAAACAAACGACAATTAAGTACTTTTATTTTAATCAAAATTCCTGTGTATCTACGTGCATTTCTTTGTTTATTATTATTATCTTGGATTTCAGTACAACTTTGTAATTTTATTTTCAGTTACACTACGGGTATGTATGCATTTATGTATGTGTGTAAATATATTTTAGGGATATCAAACATTAAGGTATGTTAATACTTTTTTGTATATTCCCGCATCTATCGTTTAGTTCAGTTGGTCCCTTCGAAAACGATAAATCGAGATTCCACTGTACATATTTGTAAGTTTCGTGTTTCTGGAAATCATATTCTGATAAATGAAATGAAAATTGTTGGTAGTAAATCCATAATATACCATTAGCAGAGTTTTCAGGTTTACGAAGTTCTTACTATCTCAGAAGGGAATTCTGGATTCTAATTTTAATTTTTAAAATACTAAGTTTCATTAAGCAATTTGCTTCTCGAATATACACTCAAATAAAACATACCCATCAGTGATATTCTATCGACAGCGTAACAGTTATAACACACTTTATATGTATTATTAACACTTGCTGCAAAATCATCACCCACGTGGAACATAACTCATATAATCAAAATTCCTGTGTATCTACGTGCATTTCTTTTTTTATTATTATTATCTTGGATTTCAGTACAACTTTGTAATTTTATTTTCAGTTACACTACGGGTATGCATGCATTTTGTGTATGTGAGTAAATATATTTTTTGCTTTATCTCAGCTCTGTGTCTCGTAGAGCGCTATTTTCACCATTACTTCCTGACAGTCCCGCACTTCAGCTCTGGGTTGAAATCTGCGTCAGCGGCTGAAAGGAGGGGAAAAATTGGAATTCGGAGTCTGAATATATAAATTCCAACAAAAATTAACAATTCGGGACTTATGCGATAACAAATAATTTATCGTTGATTAAAGGGGGCTGGACTAAAGGCAAGATCAGTTCCGCCCTGCAACACTCCGATCTTAATTCAGTATTAATTGTACTTCCGTTGATAAAGCTGCGAATTACTCAGTCAAAGCTATGCTATGCTGCTATCCGCTCTCTACTTGATTTGTCTAAATAAGCTTATACACTCCCAATATTAAAACAAAATTCCCGCATCCTCGGAATCTTTACTGCACATAATACTTCCTATCTAAATGAGTTAATATTCATTATCGGAGATATAACCGTTGAGAGAACGCACGATAAAGTTAGTGTTTTATATCACGTATCTTCAACGATCAAGGAATTTGGAATTTAAAGTTGTTGCAGCTCCATAGTGAAAGACTTTATATCCAGTAATTAAGTGACAACTGTGACTAAATAAAGCTCATTAAATTCAAAAGTCTTAAATTACGTCGTTATCAGTAAAAATCAATTTAAAAATAAAAATACAGTTGAGAAATAATTAAAGTGAAGTGAACTAAAAAGAAATAAAGTTTGAAAAGAAAAAAAAATTAAAAAGATAATAATAAGATAGTACAGCAGTCGCCGAGTTTTGAACCCGGGACGAACGATCAGAAAATACGAGCGAACTGGATATACATATCTTCAGATCGTAAACGTCTCAGTTTGTACACTGCTAGATTTATAATTATAAACAAGAATTTCGATGATGATTAAATGCCATATGGAACATATTATTTTTCATAGTTATATAAAATATACAACTATGAAAAATATTTAACTTTGAAAGTAATTACCAAAGACTTTAGAGAAGGAAAAATTTAAATATAAGTTTCAAATGTTAATAACCCATCAACAAGCAATTGCATGTTTTGAAAAAATTCCTCGACAAAACACTGCATTAAACAAGTCATGTCTGATTTATATAACTTAAAGGGGGAACTCGCAAAAGAAATTTACAGAAAATAAAAATGTTTTTGGCGTTAAAAAATCTACAAAAAAAAATTAAATAGAAATCCATTAACCATGAGAAAAAGGGATTGGGTGTTAGAGACCACAAGAATGTTCTTTCAGAACTTCAGGAGCGAAAAGTTCCACCAACGAAAATGACTTTGACGTATCTTTCCTTCAATTTTTTATTTTCTTTATGGTGAAGTATTAAAAGTGTTTTGAATAGAATATTCACATATTTACTTTGATGTTTGTACTATAGGTTTCAGATAGCATTAATTTGTTAAGTTGTCCCTATGGATTATGGTATTTTAATAAACGTAAACTTTTTAAAAACTCTTCTATCATTTTGCTAATTTCAAAATTTTAAAGAGAAAAATTTAGAATTATCAGATTTTTTTTCTATGTTTAGTATAAACTTTAACTAAACCTTAGTATATAATATTTTACACCGTAAACTTTTTCAAGCTTTAATCTATTGAGGATTTCTGATGATCACCATCACCACCGCTGGAATATTATTTAAAAAGTATTTTTATTAGGGCCAAATTCTTTTAATTTTACTTCAGCTAAGCACATATATATTGATGCATTACTTTACTTACTGGAGGTAAAATCTTTCAGACCCCTGCACTTCGACAACATGTACCTGCCTACAGCGCTTGAAAATAAAGAAGTTTTTTTTGGTATAACTTTTCGAAAGATAGATGTAATTGAGAAAAATTCATCCTAAATAAGCTAATATGAAACTATAAACTATGCGTTTAATGTTCTCTAATATGTAAAGATTATCTTTTAATGATAGAAAATAACTTTCACGACCTTTACCCTTTATGAACAGATGGTGAAATTGAAGTTTCTCGGAATGAACTTTTCAATATTTTTTATAACATAGTGTACAAAATAATTATATCTATTTCAAATAAATAAGTTCGTTCTCCAATATAGCCAATTATATTCCTGCAATAAATTTACCGTTCCAAAGAAGATCACACTTCGCAAGCAAAAATAATCGAAAGAGAAATTCGGATGGAAAGAGGGTGTGGCGTCGTGGCCATCACAGCAAAACTTCAGTACTCGAGAGGGCGTTTCCAAGAGAGAACAGTGCCATGCAGAGTCGAGTTAAGCTCTTTTATTATTTTAGTTAGAATGAAACTATGCACAAGATTATTTACAATACGGATGCAAGCCGCATCTACTGGCTCCACTAGGTATTCAACATCAGGCCTTCTCCCTTGGAAGAGAACAAGTCCCGTTGATTTTTCCGCTCGCCATTAGCCCTCGGCTCCTTCGAGAATTTGGATGCGATGGAGAATTAGTTATCGAAATAATTTACAATGGAGTGGATGTCAGAAAAGTAAAATGTCAAAATAGAGGACATGCTGATCGTAAAGGAAGAAATCTTGCCCTATTGTAAGTGGATTAAGAGAAGAATTGTCAAAGTCTACTCTGGGAACAACGTACAAATTTGTGTAGTAGACATTAAAACAGTATTAGGGGTTTTTAAGTGAAGCATTTCCAAATTATGCGTGCTGCCCATTGAAACAATAATTTTTAAAGGGTTTAATATTTTTTGAAGTATTGCACTGTAACTGTATAAAGTGTACATTATTGTATTTGAAGTAATACGTTTAGTATTGTCTTTATTACTTAACATTTTTAATGTAAGAAATTGCTTTGCATGTAAACATGGCAAGTTCTGGGCTAACGGTTGACGCAAGAGCGCCAGCTCCACCCTGGCGGACTGCTGCGATAACAGCAGATACCTTTTGGATTTGTTAGTAAAACAGCGTGGGTACAAATTGACTCTTATCTCGAAACCCACAGTTTAATAGTAATTATCCTATTATATATATATATATATATATATATATATATATATATATATATATATATATATATATATATATATATATATATATATATATATATATATATATATATATATATATATATATATATATATATATATATATATATATATATATATAAATAACAGTGGAGATCAGAACCAATTATGTTTTTATGTTTCAGAGAAAAAATTGGCCATTTTTGGGGGTGTCCGGCAAGAGAAGTTCTACTGTATATATATATATATATATATAATATTTCGGCCTATGTTAGTGTGGGCTTCAGTAGTTAATTCTTTTTCTCATTTAATAAATCATTTAAAGTTTCTCGACCCCATTTACACAAGTACTTTACATGACGTACTTGATTCTTATGAGGTTTTCTTATTTATTTTCCCCTTCCGCCATTCTCTGGCGTAAATTACATCTCCATAGCTCCTGTTAAGCAATAAAGTGCTTTCCCGATATACGCATATAAGCATTCCTAGCGGCTGTATAGACGAAAATGGGATCTGAATATCTCTTTTATGGATATCGTGAGCAAATTTGAGACTTCTAGATAATATCTCGCTTAGGATGAAAATGCCCTGACTCGTAGCGTTATTGAATAAATTATTTGTCAGGGAGTTTCTGTTGCAGCATCACATATGTGAAAGTATTGGGAAGGTTAAAAGATCTTTTCATCGAGGTCCCATTTTTTGAAAAAATATTCCTACCAATTTTTAAATAGAGTATTTTATTTTATATAAAATAAATATGTTTAGCTTTTCGTAGTACGTGGTTGTGAAGATTATACCGAAGGTGAAGTCCGTTGTCATGGTGATTACTTTTCAAGAGCGCTAAGTTATTTTCTCGTGCCTGCGAGTGTTTTCCCTGCGTGGGGTTTTGTTTTGGCGAAATTGTATGTGCAAAATCTACTAATACATTTTATAAATAGTTCTTTTGCACTGCATCTTTTTTTTCTACTTCTTTGAGATTGTCTTTTTCAACAATTATTGTACTGTGGTTCTACGAGAATCTTAATCCTGCGTATGTGTGACAGTGCTGTTCTTGGGATGGCATTCACTCATATTTTTGAGAAGGATCAACTTGGATCGACGGAAAACAAAATGACGAATACTATGGATTTTACGATTTTTTTTCTACAGTGGATGAACGTGCGGTACCGGCACCTGTGGATAATATCAACGAACTCATCAACCTACTTGAAGCGAAAACAGCTTTCCCGGAGTTTAAGCCCTACAGTGACTTGATTCTTCGAATAGTTGACATTTTGAAAGATATCAGAAGTGACTTAAATGACGATAATGATGAATCAAAACTTAGAGCCAGCTTGATATTAGCAGGTATGTGGTATTTTATTTCCTTGTTTAGGGTTAAGATCAGTGTTGACGATATTCAGTTATGCTGTTTATATCTCGATAAAAATAATGCGTGGCCTAAAAAAAGTAAAAGAATTCGGAAATTAAGTGAAAGAGAAAAGAGTAATTCTGATAACGAAATTGGCGACGATATGACCTTTGTAAAAAGTAAGCCAAGAAATAAGAAAATGGCAAAGAGGTCACAAATCGAAGAAGCTAGAGAGGATTCTCTCGAACTAAAAAATAGTTTCGATAGTCTTGAGGACGAGGGTGATGCTATAATTAAAGATCAAGAATACAATAATAATACCCCCGTAACTACTGCGCGAACACCACGGATTAGTAAACCGGATCCCTTTTGGATCGTTAAAGATCAATCAACCAAATGGAAATTAATAACTAATGAAATTCAAACAATAACCAATGGTAAACTCCCATTACAGGACGCTGGAAAATTCGTTACAGTCTTTCCAGCCAACGCAGATCAATTTAGACTTATACAAAACTTATGCAAAATAAAATAAAATTTTTCGCAATCAATCCTAGAGAGGAAAGACCTCTAAAAATCCTAATTAAGGGTGTACCTGCAGATATCCCAGTAGAGGAAGTTCGCGATGAAATAGTAAATTTAGGCTTTTCTGAGAGCTTTTCAGAGGCTTTTCAGAGAGTTGCACAGCTTAAAAGATTTAAAGATAAGACAAAGCTTCCTATTTTCTTGTGCAATCTTTTCCCAAATGATTTCACTAAAACTATATACGACATGCGGGATTTTCTAGGTTTCATTGTTGTTGGCAATTAAATTACCTTAAAACAATGGATGCATGCATGGGTTGGAACAAGCAAGGAAGACAAAGCATTGGCCTTAAGGGGATGGTGGACCTTTCAAAACGGTTTTTGAAATTTTTACCACAGAGATATGAAATTTTGTATATATATTCATTAAAGTATAACAATATTAAACACCTTATAAAATTTTATAAATATTTTTAAAAAAATATTTTATAATTAAAAAATTTAAATTAAATTACCCATCTTTAAAATGCTCCTTGCGACTCAATTTCAAACTTTTCTCCTTAATTTTGCATTTATATTGCTTATAAATACTTTCTGAACAAAGTTATGTATTTTTTTGTACTTTCGGTGAATAGTTAATTTCTAGAAAATATTTTTATGTTTGTACTCTGAATTTTTGCGAAATTTTTGTACTTTTCTACACTAAAGTTAAAGTTTTATAATCTAAATGACCTCGAATCCTTTCGTCCTTGGAGGGGCTGTTGTCCGTTTACAGGGGGGGGGGCATTCTGGCCCGCCCCTCATTTTCATTGGGCAGTGGGCTGTTTTTCTTTCAGTAGTTCCTGCCCCAATTGGTTCCGTCTTAAACAGCCTCTGTCCATAGCCTATGAAGTAACTCCACACCATAATTTTATTTTGCAAAACAACTTTGACCCTTATCATCTGAAGTTTTTACTGTGGGCCATAAAATAACGACCATCCATACTTTAATATTTATAGACTTTAGATCGCTATCACTGGCCACACCAACAGCTATTCTTCTATTATCACAGGGCTACAAAAAGAAATATTTTTTTTTGTGCCTAGGATTTTAGAACTGATTTTAGCTACATTTGAGGCGCTGAATCTAAATATGAAATCTGTTTTTCTCTATCAGCTCTACTTTTTTAGATACAGTAAAACCTCGTTTATCCGGACTAACTGGGACCATAGGCAATCCGGACAATTGAAAATCCGGGTAATATGGGAAATAAACAATACAAAATTCGTAACTAGGAAGAATTGCTTTGTTTTGTAACAAAATTACATAATATTGTTTACAAAACATTAAAAAAATAAAATATTTTCACATCATTTCTTAACAATGAATTGGTAATTCTAGTGAAGTTTTCTTAAACTCAATAAAAAGCATTTTATTACCATAATTTATTGTACAATCTATGCGGGAACTGTACATTGAATCAAATGTCTACAAATCTGATCCGGATTATCTAGAGCCGGATAAATGAGGCTGTACACCCACTTATCTATATTTTACTGTACATCCACTTATCTATGAATATTTTTTTCTATTCAATACATTCAAGTATGCGTAATTTTTCCTCCTGGGAAACTAGACTCCTGGAAAAAATGGGTCTTCCTGAATGTTTTCCAGCTGATTGGCAGCTCAAAGCGAAGTTTGAAATGTGTCATTCTACACAATGGGAACAAATATGGTTCAATACCAATTGCTCACTCAACGAAAATGAAAGAAGAATATGATACCATAGATTTGGTCTTGGAGAAGATAAAGTATCGTGAACATCAATGGGTGATTTGTGTGGACTTAAAAATGGTAAATTTTCTCCTTGGACAGCAAAGTGGATACATCAAATATCTTGCATCGTGTGCCTCAGGGTTAGCAGAGACAAAATACACCACTGGGTTAGAAAAGAGTAGCGTAAGAGAGAAAAAATAGACGTTGGGGAAGAGAATGTCATTAATGACCCCTTAATTGGACGAAGGAAAATCATCTTTCCTCCATCGCATAACCAGCTGGGTCTAATGAAGCAGTTTGTAAAGGCTCTTGATATGAACGGATCATGCTTTGCATATAAAAAGTAATAAATGCCTAAGTTGAGTATGGAAAAAATTAAAGCGGGAATATTTGACAGCCCAAAAATAAGACAAATAAGACATTAAGGATCCTGCCTTCGTTAATTCCTTGAATGAGGCCGAGCGAAAAGCCTGTACTTCATTTGTTGCAGTTGTCGGAAATTTTCTGGGCAAATGCAAAGCTGAAAACTATGATGAACTGGTAAACGAGATGCTATACAGTTTCAGTTCGCTTGGGTTAACATGAGCATTAAGGTGCGCTATTTACACAGCCACTTGGACTATTTTTATGAAAATTTAGGAGACACCAGTGAGGAACAAGGTGAAAGATTTCACCAGGATATTAAAACTATGTAGGACCACTACCTAAAAAGATGGGATATGGACATGATGGCAGATTACTGCTGAAGTTTAAAAAGGGACTGTTCGAAAATACATTCAAGAATGTCACGGAAAAGAAGTGTTCAGTGACTAGTTGGTTTCATCAATGATTTTTTCCTCTTTCTTGCTGTTTGTAATTAGATACGTACTACAGCAATATTCTGTATTATTTTTATGTTCCATTAACATTAAAAAAATATATAATCATAATAAAAAATACTATATTTAGTTTTTTAATTTGATTCATGGATTTAACTTAAAATAGTGTAAGGTATATTTCACTAAAATGTAATATCTTAGAAATTTGAGCTCCTAGGCAAAAACTAACACCATATTAAAATTCAGGGCATCAAATTCATATGAAATCATCTCCAAATACTCCGTCACCAAAACTACTGTTGCCCTGTGTTATCTCCTGGCCTCTATTTACACCTGCCTCTGCAGCCTTTATAATAGATTCGTTATTGGCCACACACCGTGGGGAATTATACCATTCCACTTCTGCAATCGTCAGAGTAGAAACCTACAATTTCAAAGGGGATGTTAAGCAATGCTATAATTGCTTGAATTTCCACCACAGCAGCGACACTTGCCAAATGGACACTCGTTGTCTTAAGTGTGCAGGAAATCATAACACCAAATCCTGCGAAAAGCCAATTACTGAAAAGGCAACGTGCGCTAACTGCGGTGGAGACCATCCTGCAAATTATAGAGGTTGCATTAACCACCTTATTTCCATCAAAAAACGACGCCAGCAAATCAAAACTATTAGAGAGCATGCAAAACTCAAATCGATAATAATAGAATCATTGTTCAAACCTCCGGAGGGAACACGTTCGCGGCAAAAGAAAATGCTTCAAAAATCTTATGCAGGCCTTTTCAAGGTTCAACAAAAAGAAAGTAACTCACCCCCTCCCCCTTCCGTAATTGCGGCCGGGTCTAACAATACCACAATACTTCCCAACCCAACACCAGCTCCCAACTCCTTTGAGGAGGTCGACAGGTATCTCTCTAAACTCAAAGAAATAGAACAAGTCCTCACTGACATTGATCAACTCTTCACCAAGCTTAAATCTTCTGAAGCATGTGTGTTGCTTGGCCCCATTCTCGGAAAACTAAATTTCCCAGCCGTGGCTGGGTCTGCTGGTTCTCCCTTTTCCCTTTAATTTCTCGGTCTGCAGTCCGGATACTGAGTTGGAATGCCAATGGGCTCCTTGGTAAAATCGACGAACTTAGAGACTTTGTTATTGATAATACTGTAGATTTGATTCTTGTACAGGAAGTTAAAACTTTTAATGTACGGTATATTCAAAATTCAAAATTACAAAAAAAATTCAAACTACTGGTAAAATTCAAAACTAAAATTTAATTCACACACCTCGTTTTGACAGCAATAATAGTAACTCCTCTTATGGAGGTACAGCCATCTTCGTCAAAAGGAATATTAAATATGATCACATCCCCTGCCTCAATCTCAATATTTTAGAAAATACTATAATTAAAATCTACCCAACCTCCTCTAATCCAATTTACATAGCCAGTACTTACCTTAGAGCATCGTTCACTCATTCCGTTTGTCTAGACCTCCAAAATTTATTTTCCCTCGGCGATAAGGTAATCTTGGTTGGGGATTTTAATGCCCACCATCCTCGATGGAACTGTTCCAATAATTATAACTATATCTGTCGCTACGGCAGGGAGATTAATAATTTTTGTATTGATAACGCTATTGATACTGCTTTTCCTTCTTCTGCTACCCGTTTTGGCCCTTCTGGCTCCCAATCAGTTGTTGATTTCGCCGTCTTAAATAATATTAACTTTCCCTACGATATTATTTCGGTAGACGACTTATCCGACCATAACCCCATTATTCTAAATTTGCACACCAGTATCCCCCTGCCTTCCATTCTCACCCCTCATTTTATTAATTGGAATATTTACACTATTAACGTATTTAATTCTCCCCCATCCTTTGAGCACATTAATAGTAAATTTGACATTGATAATGCTGTTACCTCCGTCACTGATATCATCAATAGTGCCCTCAGCTCTGCCAAGACTCACATCCAACCTAATAATTACAATAAGCTCCCCCTTCATATCAAGCACTTAATCAAAAATAGTAATAATGTTAGGAAAATTTGGCAGTGTACAGGCAATCCGTCTGTACGTAGCGAGTTCTATAGACTAAATGCTAAAATAAAACTTGAAATTAGAAAACACAAAAATAAAAAATGGACTGATTTTATCGAGTCACTCGCACCAATTGACAATAGCCTCTGGTCATTTCTTAAACGCGTCAAAAAACCTTTTACCCCCTTCCCACCCCTCAACACACCATCTGGCATTCTCACGAGTGACTCCAACAAAATTGAGGCCTTGGAAGACAATTACGAAAATCAGTTCTCTCCCCACCCCGACGTTTTCTGTCCCGATACAATTGTTGAAGTTAACGATATTCTTGGAAAAATTTTTCAGTAATAGACTCTCTATCATCAATAATGACCCTCTCGAACCTACCACCCCAGCAGAAATCCAGAACGCTGTTACCTCGCTCCCCAATAAAAAAGCTCCCGGCCTTGACAATATTTCTAACTCAGCTATAAAAAACTTTCCCCTAAATTATATTTACTACCTCTCTGAATTAACTAATAAAATCTTTGAACATAAATACTTTCCCATTGCTTGGAAAACCGCTGTTGTCATCCCTATTAAAAAACCTGGTGAGGATCAGTCTCTGCCTAAAAACTATAGACCAATCAGCCTGTTCTCCTCTCTTAGGCTAGTGGAACACATACTGTGTCACAGAATCAAAAAGCTCCTGGACGAAAATAATGTTATTATTAATGCGCAATTAGTCTTCCGAGCCCATCACTCAACAACACACCAGTTGCTTCGAGTCACAGAAATCATCCATGATGGTTTTCAGAATCGGATTCTGAATCCCATTCTGGAATAATATTACTCGATCTGGAGATGTCTTTTGACCGAGTCTGGCACAGTGCTCTCATTTACAAACTTATTAAGCTTAAAATGCCAGCCTTAATTATCCACTTAATACACTCCTACGTTCTCGGCAGAAGTCCGCCATGCACTATCACATTCTAGTCTGCGCGAAATCAATGCAGAAGTCCCTCAGGGCTCTAAGTTAGCACCTATCCTTTTTAATATTTTTATTAATGACATTCCTCACTCTCCATTCACTACACTAACAATGTTTGCGGATGACACGGCAATACTAGCTAAGCGTCAAAATGTTAAATACATGCACAAGTTCCTACAGAGACATATTGGAATTCTTGAACGATGGTTCGAACGGTTGAGGCTCAAGTAAGTCAAGTAAGGCAGATGTAATTTTCTAATAAATATATACGTATGTATATATATAAACATTTGTAAATTTCTCCTTAATACATTCTGTTCATATTCTGTTAAATGCCATTTATACGACGCCATTGAACATTAGATTTCAATATGTGACCCTATGGAGAAATTTACGATAATTTTTGAGGAATTTGGAGTATTTTTGCCGCCGGCAGAGCCAATCAGATTTCACCTAGGTGTTGAAGTTATCGAGTCATGGAATTTCCGATCTATAAGATATTCGAGAATGTCGCCAGTGGTATATAATCATTCTGGATTCCGCCCCAAAAATTTTCATACATTCATGCCATACTTGAAGCTCATCTGCAATATGTGAAATGTAGCCATCAAATCTCATATGTGAAATGTAGGCCTGTTATTAACCCTGTTTGTATTGTGCCAACCCTGAAGTATATATATATATATATATATATATATATATATATATATATATATATATATTAATATATACATATATATATATATATACATATATACATATATACATATATATATATATACATATATACGTATACATATATACATATATATATATATATATATATATATATATATATATATATATATATATATATATATATATATATATATATATATATATATATATTTATATATATATATGTATATAATAAGTTTGCAACTTAAAATAATATGCCTAGTTTTAAGTTGCAAAAACTATGGGTCTCCAACATTTATAGACCGAGGACCCCGTCAATAAATTCGGAAACCCAAGTGGCCCACATGCCAGTTTTGGAAATTGCCAACATCACGATCAGTTCCAATATTCTTTATACCTCATGAAACATGATGTTACGCTGTTTGTTCAAACTAACTTGTGATTTTGTGTTTCGGAAATATTCCGAAACACAAAATCACAAGTTGTATCTTACCCGTAAAATTTGTTGTCGATAAGTTATTTACATTGCAAAAGGAATGCATGTAATATCAGTCTTAATGGGTCATTCACGTGCTTATATTTTGATAAGAGCAGAGGTAATCTGTGATTTGTAAAGTCCCTCCAATATGTCATTATGTCAGAAAAAAAAATTCTAGTTTTTGATTTTACATTTTTCCAAAAAATCATAATATATTTCATAAAATTTCTACTATGTGATCTCTTTTTTCCCTGAAGAAACAACTGACAGCTATAACAATATAGAGACACGCTATATTTCTTTCAGTTACTGGAAAGTGTTTCAAAACCTCGGGGGAGTACACATACAAACTAGTTTCACGTACGAATAACTAAGGATTAAAAGTCAAATAAGAACTGAGTGAAATTTTTGCGCACTATGCTTTCCCACTACCGCTGGCGGCATTTCTTCTTGCTATCAGTCTGCGGGTAATTAGCCTTTCTTATAATATTTTCGAATTCTAATCTCCAGTTTCGACTAGCAGTGAAGTAGTTCAAGGCCCGCTGGCGCAGGCTAAAAATCCTTATTTTGCTTCCGTTTTGACAAGAGCAGGGGTAATCTGTAATTTCTAAAGTGTCTCCAATATGTCGTTTTGTCAGAAAGTTTTTTTTTCTAGTTTTTGATTTTATATTATTCCAAAAATCATAATTCAAGGTGCACCCATAAAGAAACCGGCCTCTTTTTTATAAATAAGAAAAATATTACTCACCTTCAAATAAATTTATCTCCTTCAAAATAATTGCCAAAGGAGTCTATACAATTTTTCCAACCTGACCTTGTATATTTCATTTAATTTCTACTGTGAGATCTCTTTTTTCCCTCATGAAAGAACTGGCGGCTATAACAATATAGAGACACGTTATATTTCTTTCAGTTACCGGAAAGTGTTCCAAAACATTCTAATTTTGAACCGAGTAAAGTGACGAGACCGGTACACTCCACCCTGAAACTGCAGAGGTAAATTTTGAAAACTTGGAGGACATTGCAGCCACGACAGGTTTTTCGTGCACCAGCTGCCATTAGCGTACACGGCGGTGAATATGTCAGTGACCGGCATCGGACCAGAGACGTACAGATCACTGGCTTGCTGTCTTTGCCAACTGGTTTATGACATTTAGACATGGTACATTAACGATGCACTAGAGAGCAGGGCTCCATGTCCGCGGTATTGATAATTTTTTGTGGCTATGTTTCCGTTCTCAGGATTTAAAGAAAAGTGTTGACTTGAAAGTAAAAAATAATAATAATAATAATAATAATAATTAAAATAATAATAATAATAATAATACACAAATAAAAATAATACTAATAATAGTAATAAATAAATAAGTGAATAAATATAAATTTGACAACTATTTAATGTGGCAGATTTAAAAAAAAAATTCGACCGCTACCCAATCTTTTAATAAAAAAAATTCTGGTAGCTGTCATTTTTTTTTTACAAGCCAGAAAAAATGTTTAAAAAAAGAATAGGATATAAAAATAAGGAAATTTTGACAAACGGCAGATTTTGGGTATTCACTAACTTTGCATAAAAACAATTAAAAAATAATCTAGTTTACATTGTATACTTGCTTTTGCCAAATCGCATGTAACTAAAATTTCATACTAAAATATTAATACGAATTTTCGATTCAATAATTCAACATAATAAAAATTTACTACAAACTATCCACGACCACTCCAGTTTTTTTTTTTCTAGACCCCCTGTGGGCCGTGACCCAATGTTTGGGCACCCCTGCCGCAGAATACACTATCGAGATGAAATCATCATCTACACATCTTACATCAGAATTAAAGACATACTTTCTTTACACCCACTACAATTATCTGCTAATATAAGGTGAAATTAACTATATTCTGAAGAAAGCTTGAAAAACGCCTGCTTAGCTCTAATTATCAAAATAAACTTCATATTGTTACGAATTTTACGAGTCTACGGTAATCTAGCCAAATATACCTGACATGGACCTGATATGGAAGTCTATAAATATACCTGACATTGGCATTGGAACTCAGTGTTCTTTTCTGCTGAGAATTGAATGTATTGAAAGTGCGTTAGGCGTGTATTGTATTGAAGATTCTGTTATCCTGACTTGTGTTTTTAGAGTTTTCTGCTGTATAGAAGACAGTTGTTACGTGTTTTCTATTTGAATTTGTGTATGCGGCTGTAGAATTTACAGAATAATAAATTTTACTTTGTGTGAACTTTCTAAAGAGATTTTATTCAATCCTATCGAACCCAGGAAAACGGAACAATATTATATTTGTATTATCATTGCAATCTTAACTAATAATAAGACACTATGTTTGCCTCCCAAGTACAAATATATATTAAAAGTAATCACGATGAAAAAAGAATCATATTGTAAAGCTTTTTGAAGAAATTTCAATACTTTCATGACTTATTAAGGTTATTTTAAAAGAACCATAAACGAATGTTTCTTATAAGATAAAAATTCAGTCTTTCTCTAAATTAATAAACAAGGCTTTTGATTTCAAAGGAAACTAAAATGCTTTCAAACAAAGGAAAGACAAGAAATTGAAATTTAGAGTTACATTCACAATATAAGCATAATATATGTATAATGAATGCAGTATTTCAAAACATATTTTAGATTCATTTTTCTGGAAGGCGTCTCGAAATAAATTAGATGGGCTGAAAGAAATACTGAAATAATAACTCTTCAAACTAAATTGTAAAGAACTATTGCATTCAAATTGTAATAGAAAACACTGAATACAGCGAAATTTTCAAGTTGATTTATTTAGAAAGTAGTTCGAATATATTTTAGCATTTACTGAAAAAGCGAGTCGACATGAATTTGTTAAAGAGGAATTGAAACGATCATTCTACAAATTGGAATTGTAAATGATTTTCATACCGGAGGAATGATCAAACATTTTTACATGCAGGATGACAAATAAGTTTATGCAAAAGGAAGTTGCTACAGTCCTTCAAATAAATAAACGAACAATAAAACCTTATCAGAGACAACGCAATTTTGTCCTATAGTTTTAAATAATACAACATTATAAAAAAATTAAGCCTCCTAGAGTCTCTCTATTCTAAAAGAAAGTAACTGCCGCTGCCGCAGTCGCCACCGCCGCCGCTGTCAAAAGCTTGTCACGCTATCTCCTCTGAAACCGCTGGGGGTATGGGGTCGAGACCGATACCAATCGATGCAGAACAATGTGGAGAAGAAAGTAAGACATGTCTCATATTCGTCGGACTTTAAGTTTTTTTTTATTATTTTATGTTTTGTGGGAAAATATTGACTTTTTCATGTTCAGATTACGATAACTCGCCAAAAAAGGATCGTAGAATTTTTTTTTTTACAATCTAAGACTACAGACATTTCTCCTTCAAACAAGACGTCATTTGTTTAAAAATAATTTAAAACAGACTGATATTTTTATTAAAATTGAAAACCCACTTTTTGGAAAAATTTATGCGTTTCGAGATATATAAATTCGATGCTCTCAGATTTATTATGTTACAAAGAAAATATTTCTATCAACTGGAAGATGAAAGCTTTCTCATTCATATAAACTTCATTTCAGGTCTCTATCTTAAAATTTCGATTTTTAATTGAATTTTAAAGAAATACTTCAAAAAAATCTTCTCATTCGCTTCCTTTGAAAGAAGATCCAATTTTTCACCCGTAGGCAGGGCTTATCTATTTCGCCGGGAGGGGGGGGGAGCTTCAACTGTAAACAAATGAATGAATCAATCGCTGTAAACAACTATTGAGTCATTCATTCACTTGATTCACCAGAGGAGCGAGCGTAGCGAGCCTAGGGGCGAAGCCCCTAGTATAATAAAAAGAAGCAAAATAATAGAGTTGAAATTATGAAGATTTTTATAAATGCCTAATATCCAATTATTAAAACAAGAGTCTCAATTTTGAGAATACAAATATACATTAATGAAAAAAATAGTCTCAATTCTGATATTATTATATCCATTTAGGAAAAAAATATTATCAATTCCGACAATATGATATCCATTTATGAAACAAATATTACCAATTCCAATTATATGATACCCATTTACGAGAGAAAAAAATTATCAATTCCGATAACATGATATTCATTTATGAGAGCATACATTCTCAAAACCGATTATATGACATCCATTAATGAAACAAATTACCAAACCGATTCTGTTAATAAAATATTAATTTATGAAAAAATGTATTATCAATTTCGATAATATAATATCCATTTATGACAAAATATTCTCATTTCTGAAAATACTCTAGAATAGAAAGCTTAATTTATTTTAATAAGGTTGCATATTTAATACTATAGTATTAAAAAGTTTTTTTTTTGTTATTTATAAGGTTCTGTATTTTGTTTATTTATTTGAGGTATTGTACTTACGTGCACAGTGTCAATAAATGTATACCAAATGCTAATTAGGACTTCATTCAAAATTTTACTCTGCAAACCCGAAGAAAGAGTAACATTTAAACCCGAATTAATTCTTAATTTTATCAAACGGATATTAAAAGGATTTTAAACGTTTTTATTTCATGAGAATCATTTTAAATTCAGAACAACTACCCTATTATTAAATCAAAAGCTGTTTGCTCTAGAAATCAAAGTAATCTAGAATCCAGAAATGCACAAAGTCGAGCTATAAATGGTATGTCAGTATTAAATAAACCTTCATTCGTTTATAATAGTGTTGAGTCATGAAAGGTTACGGACTAAGATTTCTAGATAGAGAGATTTCTTGTCAGTAAGATATGAAATTACTTTTCAGATGCAATTTAAGGTAGTTAGTCTAAAAAAAAGTCAATTTCGCAGTCTAAAACAAAAATTTTCAGTCACGCCTAAGTAATAATTAATTTTACAGCACACCAAGAGTCCTTCACTTTCAGAAGTAAATATAAAAGTTGTTGAGAAGCTATTTAGAAAATATGTGATAAGCATTGTCTCTACAAAATATGCACTTTTAATGAAGATATATATATATATATTATATTATATTATATTATATTATATTATATTATATTATATTATATATATATATATATATATATATATATATATATATATATATATATATATACACTGGTTGTCAAAAATTAAGGAAAAGTCTCAAAAATAGCGATTACTCAAAAAGTTACGCGTAGAATTTAATGAAACTTATTCACATTATACAACACATAGGTAGATATAAAATAGCATAGAAAGAAATCGCCAGACAATTATGGTGTTATAGAAACTAGCATATGTATACAATGAACAAATCGGATGTGTCAGTTTGGTTTAGGAAAATTACCTTTAATATGGCGTATGATCCCCCCGAGAAGCAATACAGCACATACAGCGATGTACGATGTTGTCAATTATGCGGTCTATGAGTTCGGTAGGAAGTGAGAGTCATTGCTCTTGCAAATCAGTTCAAAGCGTGGCTAGAGTCCTAGGAGGAGGATTGAGAGCAACTATACGTCGTCCTAAAGCGTCCCAAACATGCTCGATAGGATTCAGGTCCGGTGATCGAGATGGTCACTCCCTGCGCTGAATTGTTTCTTGCTCCACGATGCGTACCCTGTGCGGTCTCGCGTTATCGTCCTGTAGCACGTAAGCATCACCTATTGCTCCGGCATAAGTGCGCACATGAACATCAAGGATGTCATCTCTATAGGTGTGAGCATTCGCATTTCCACGGGGAAAGACATGGAGGTTTTTTTTTATTTAAACTTGACTTTACCTTAATTATTATCAGCATTCTTATTAATTTATCTTTTTCTATTATTATTTTTTACACTTCAACTCTTGAAAGCCTTAAATTTTTAACCTACTCCTTAAGATCTGTATCCTTAAACTTTAACTATCGTAAAGATTTTAATTTTTTTTACTGAGCACATATACATTGATGACAATATATCTTGCGACAGGAGTTAAAACCAGCAGGTCCAGGCACTCCACTACTAAAATTCAACAACTCGTCCACCCAAAGAGATACCACTCCAAACACAGACACTGCCTTATCCCTATGCATCTCTTTCACGGATGTGTGATAGATGAAAACGAGTTTCAGGTTCTCTCCAAATCAAAATATGCCAACTATCGGTTTGGAGGCTAAACCTGGACTCATCCGTAAAGAGAACAGCCCTCCATTGATCACGCGTCCAGTGGACATATTGACGTTCCCACTGCAAACGTTCCCGCCTATGGCGTGACGTGAGCGGGACGCAAATGGCTGGTCACCTAGCAAAAAGACCACCTTCGTGAAGCCTTCTACGCAATTTTCCTCTAAGTTAGAGTTACAATTCTTCCTATCATAAGTTTCAGAACAAAATTTGAACGAAGTTAGAAAAATTAAATGGCTAATTGAAAATTACGTGGAATATGCTCTCGTGGGAGGGGTGTTAAAGGACTGGTAATTTATTGTAATTAGGAACAGCAAAATAAATTACTTTTCTCTGAAAAGGGAATTTAAAAGTCAAGATTTCTGAAAATATGAAAACAAATTTGTTTAAATTATAATTTTTTTAACTATAACTTACCTTTTTTGGAATACTTAGAAGACTATATAGAGCTTTAATGAATTATAAGAAAAATTTCAAAATATTTGTAATTTTTATTTGCATTAGTTTCGTAACACAAATTTAACGAAGTTAGAAAACTAAAGAGCTATCTGAATTATCTTGGAAAATATCCTCATGGGAGGGGTATTAAAGGACTAGTGATTAATATAAATGATAAACAGCAAACTGAATAACTTTTTTATGTAAAGGGAATTTAAAAGGCAAGTTTTTTGTAAATAAAAAATAGAATAAACTATTTTTGGAATTACTACATTTAGAACAGTTGTAATTCATCTTATAAGTTTCAAAACAAAATTCAAATGATTTTAGAAAATTAAAGGACTATTTGAGAAATGGATGGAACACGCCGTTATGGGAGGGGCATTAAAAGAGTAATTTTGATACTAATAATGAACGCTAAAATCAATTACTATTTCTGAAAAGGGATGTAAAAAGTTACATCTCCTGACAAATGGAATGAAATTCATTATTTTAGTGGAGTGTGAAGAGGCCTTAGAGGAATATAAGCGCTTATATAAAGGAGAAAATTTATTCTATCAACAAGCTCCTGCCATTTGATCCCAGAAAATGCGTATCTTGGAAAGGGAAAACGTTGGAAGTCCTTGAAAATGTTTTTCTTCCAAAGAGAAATATATGATCTGGCTCACGGCGTAAAATGAAGCCAAAGAAGCAGTAGGTGGAGTATTTTATTTGCCCCTTAGTAACTAGTAACTGGAGAATTTATTGCAAGATATTTTCCTCGTATATGTAAATGGAACCCCAACTTCCATTGATTCAGATGATAATTAAAATTCATTTAAAAGATGATTTACTCAGGGTTCCCAGCTATAAAATTGTAATAAAACCAAATGACATCTAAAAGGAACCCAGATTTTTATAAATACACCCCAGCTTTTAAAAAAATATATGTTTTTTAATATTCAAAATTATAAAAAAATACAAATAAGATAATACACACCTCATTTTCTAAGGTTACTTGAATTAAAGTTATTTTTTTTAAATTGTCGTCAGGTTGAATACGTTTCATATTTAACCTCCAAATATGCGTGCTTCTTATCGTGTAGAACAGCGTTTCTTAAACTGTGGGTGGTCTCAAAGCGAAATTTTAGGGTCGCGAAAATTTAATTCTGATACATGAAATAAATTCATTAATTTTTGTATACTAAAAAAAAAGACCAAAACTATTATTTTTCAAATGTACTCATATATTGTTTATCAAAGAAATAAATTATTTCTGCCACCCTTTTATTTTTATTTATTTATTTAACTTCTGCCATATTAACTTTTTGTCAATTTTATATTTATTTACTTATATATATATATATAATACTATTATTAGTATTTGTTTTATTTTTGTTTATTTTTTTATTTATCTATTTATTATTTTTATTGTTATTATTATTTTTAACTTTCAAGTCAACACTTTTCTTTAATTTTGAGAACGGAAATACAGCCACAAAAAATTATCCATACCGAGGATATGGAGCCCTGCTGTCTGGTGCCTTGTTAATGTACCATGTCTATGTCTATGTCTAATAAATTATTTATGACAAAATATTTATCTTTATATCCTTATTTCCTGGGGTCGCGAAATATTTCGATGATGAAAAGGGGTCATAAATGAAAACAGTTTAAGAAGAGCTGAGGTAGAACATGTTCCTTCTATTACGTCTCTTACCATTTCTGTTTTAGGTATCCAGCAATGACAATTTAGATGATATCTATCTATTTATTCTCCTAGCATACGATCATTTACAGTTTCAGTTTTAAGAAATTGTACGCCTTTTTTTTTTTTTTTTTTTTTGGGGGGGGGGGGGGGTGACTCTATGAACTTAAAAAACAATTGCTCTAAGCATTCAGATGAATGAGATGAAATAGTCTAATGGATCATGAAGTGTGATAGAATTCAATATTTGGGACTATTGAATCCATTTTTGATATTACGAGATAAATATAAAGAATCTGGGATGGTTTCCTGAGAGATATACAATCGCGATTAAATCGCAATAATTTCCACTTGTATCATTTTACATTCCTTAATATTTTTCTTACGGGTGGGATTGCATGTATCCAAAGAATACGGGCCCAAGAATGAATATATATATATATATATATATATATATATGTGTGTGTGTGTGAAGGGCCCGATTTAGAAAATTCTTGACTATAGGCTTAACTTGGGATGGGGGCCACCTAACACTGATGTGGGCGTAACATTTCCTAAATTGACACAGTGCCTTTTTATCGCATGGGCAAATCGGGACTTTGCCCAGGGCCCCCTGATGCTAGGGGGCCCCAAAATCCCCTTGGTTCAGCACCTAGTAC
This sequence comes from Dolomedes plantarius, assembly GCA_907164885.2. Taxonomy (NCBI): domain Eukaryota; kingdom Metazoa; phylum Arthropoda; class Arachnida; order Araneae; family Dolomedidae; genus Dolomedes; species Dolomedes plantarius. The sequence goes on from OU015490.1 coordinate 85,657,522, forward strand.
TTCTAATAGTATGTATTGCCCATGGATAGTTCTTATTTTTATAAATGTGTGTAAGGGGGGCCCCCAAATAGCATTTGCCAGGGGCCCCCAGCGTTCATAATCAGGCTCTGCTTATATATACTATAATATACATATGATGAACCAATCAATCAAATTTGAAGGGATGTATAAAAAAATTGCTATTGAAAAAGGAAAAATTAAGAAAAAATTGAATTGGGAATTTTCTTTTTTTCTTTTAAAATAAAAAATTTGGGGGGCCCCCAACATTCGGGGGCCCCTAGGCCCGGGACTATCGGGCCAAATGGAAAATCAGGGCCTGTGTGTGTGTGACACATTACGCACTTACTAGCTTGCTCAGTTCACAGGTTTAGTCCAAGGAGTGCAGTCGGCGACCAGAAGAATAATCGAGAATCCTAATACAGTGCAGTTAAGCTGCATTCCGACTACCCTGATCGGACGTGTTGACACGCGCTTACGACAACGTCAGTGTCAGGCGGTGTGTGCACACTACGCTGACGTGTCGTGACGAATTCACGTCAGTTATTATTTGGTTCGCACAAGGTGCATATCGTTGCGGAATGGATAGGAGACTTTTAGACGCTTTATATGAGGAAGAAGAGTATATCGCTGTGACAACAGCTTTTATAGCTACTTCACCACTCAAGAAGAATATGGGTGCACCCTATAAATGGTGGCTGATTGATTTATTGTCGCTGATGAGGCTTTCACATAAAAAACATATTTTATGAGTCCCTATAGCAAGAATTCCATAAAGAGCGATGAAGAAAAAATTTTTAACCACAGGCATTCAAGAGCACGACGCACAGTAGCATTTGTCATGTTAGCAGGAAGATGGAGAGTGTTTCTGAAACCCATACAAACTCAACCGGAAACTTGTGATTATATAGTTTTAGCAGCATGCTGTCTTCATAACATGCTTAGTAGTTGTAAAATAATTGCACCTTTTGAAAAGCAAGGGCAAGTAAGAGAGGAAGAAATAAGAAGTTTTAGAAATGTTGAAGCGATTCGTGGAAATCATGTTCGTAAAACCGGACCAGTGAGGGAGAAGCTCAAAAAATACTTCGCTTCTCCGGAAGGGGCTGTAGGTTGTTCAAGGCAATGGGAGAGCATTCATAAAGGAAGAATGACCCATTAATATTTTTTGTAAACAGTTTTTATTACTATTTTCTATAAACAAATTTATCATTTTTTTGCTATAATTTTGAGTTATTAAAGAATGTAAATAAATAACCTGTAATGAAATTTTTTTCTGCCTAGTATTCAAATAACTCAAATACTCTAGAAATAAGTTGGTAATTTTTGGTCAAAGGCCGTTGTCTGCCTATAATCTTTAATTATAAGTACGATCAATCAAAAAAAATCTATAAATTTATAAATATACATAAACTAAGCTCATATAAATTATTTTTGTTATTTAAAAGTTGGAAGTTGAAAAACAAGAGGGGACGAACACCTGTTTATATTGTATTGTTGCACACTCCATTTGTGTACATTTGACAAGATCAGTAGTCAACTGTTACCACTAATTCATAAAAAAAACAATTATTTTGCTATAAAAATTTAAATGAAATACTAAATTTATAAATGTAAATAATATAAGCAGATATAAATTTTTTTTCTATCTAAAAGATGGAAATCGAAAACAAACAGACAGGATGAACACCTGTTTATATTTGTTAAATCACCCCTTCCTCTTTGTTTACATTTCACAAGATCAGTAACCAATCAGTACCGTCAGTTATTAAAGAAACCAAATTTTATGCTGTGACGTATTTAAGGAAACACTGATTTTATAAACGTGTTTTTAAAGTGTTTGCAATATTGGTTAAATCAATCAAATGGCCTAAATTTTCAATAAATTAGTAAATGAATGTAAATAATACCTGATATTTCCAGGATGTTACAAATTTCTTCCCATACTTCATCACGTGCATATTTGTTTCTATATTTGTTTCTATCTTTACATCTATTCTGAAATGTTCGAATAAAATAGTGTTTCGTCACATGCTCGATGAGCTCTTTTTCCATCTTCATAGCTTACGGCCTGACGCCTACTGACAAGTTCTGGAAATTTATATTTGCAGCTGACGCGTCAGGAAGCGTGTTGTGTCGCGTCATGACACGGCACAACATGTAAGCGTAGTATGCACACTCCTATTTAAAATGATGGTTTAATTTTTATCGTAACACGTCAGCTGACGTGTCAACACGACACGTCAGCTTAATGTGAATGCATCTTTATCGTGGCTCAAGTGGAAATAAACAGTCATTTTCATTTTAAGCACCTTTATTCCATGGAACTCTCTAGAACATATTTCTGCTAACGTGCAAAAAGAACCTGCCCGAACTTCCGCTTGAACACCTACTCAAATTCTGTCAATAGCTTTTACGTCATTCCCTCCGACAATTCTTTGTTCTTATTCCCAAGCTATCTTATTTCAATTCACGGACAAGTAAAGTCATCTGTTGATTAATTTAAGAACAAAAACCCCTTTTGCCAAACATTTATGACCTTTCAATGGTAATCCCGCGCTCCTTAAATTTATACTAATTAACCTATTTAAATCTAATTTACCTATTCTTACTATTAATAGCCTCATACACATACACACACACACACACACACACACACACACACACACACACACATATATATATATATATATAACATTAAAAACCCCATACCATTTTAAAATCTAACATTATTCTAAATTCCCTTGGGAGTACGAGCTGACTTTCGTTTTCAAATCTAAGTCCTAAAAGGCCTCTAGTGGAAAATATTAAATGGCTTCCTTTTCCAAACCTGCGTAGCGTCAGTCAAGATTTCATATAGGCTTTGCGCAGATTACATAAAACACCATGTGACTTGTCGACAACAGCAAATCCCTAATCGCTATCATGATCACATGACAAAGTTTATATAAGCGACTACTCTTCATCCCTTGTGACATGCTGGATGCCAGTCTTCTCTCTCCTTGGGTGTCCACATGTTACAGATTAGTCGGCAGGATTCTAACCAGCTGCGGGAAAATCCCTATCCATTCCCGGGATTCGAAATTTTCGCGTTTTCATCAGCGTTAATTTTCACACCATGCGCCGGTGCGATCGAAAAATAAAGGCCAAGGTCAGAGAGTGGTTTTTCCTCTCGGATGAGTATTTTCGCCAGCTCCGAGCGACGTTCTATTAGAAAACCAGAGATCACTCCAAATGTGTTGCCGCCTCCTTGCTGAGTTTTCGCTACTATCCGGGCGCAGATTATTCACCTCGATCTTTCACAGTGTCGTCATTCCGTCGTAGTATGTGTGTGCCATCGAAGATTGTGCGCGTTTTTTTTTCACAAGTTGTGTAGCTGCTTTTTGTTCTAGTTTCAACTTCAGGTGAATCTTCTTGGTGATTGTGTTCCCCATTGCTCCGTGTGATCACCATTTAAATTCTTCGCGAGTGTCATCATGAAAAAAGTGCATACGAGTGAAGGTTTTATTTTTTTTTTATAATTGTGTGCCTTGTATTGATTGACGAAGATTGTGACCAGATTTGCTTTCATTTCGTCGTAAGAGGTGTGCGCCTATTGTGAATAAGTGAACTGATGTCACCGATAACTTGAGAGAACAGAAGAAGAGGGAGAAAAAATTTTAGAATTGTATGGGGGGAAAATCGATTGAATGAAAAAAAATATATAAAATTTAATGTAAAGAAAAAAGAGAAAGGTAAGACATTTTGTTTTGGAAACTATAATGAACAGAGGTTAATATTGTTAGTCTTGATCTTTATTTTGATTTAATTTCCTAAAAATTTTAGAGTGTTTATCTGTGTATTTCTTAAATTGATATTTTGTTAAACTTATAAAATGGAAGATAAAAATATAAAAACAGAAATTCAGGGGGGAACAACAGGTAATAAAAATGAAGGGACAGAATACAAGGACCAATTTCAACTTGATAATTTAGAGAGAGAATTCAGGGATTTTATTCCTTTTGACCCAGAGGGGGGTATGAAACTACAAAAATGGCTTGCTTATATTGAGCAGAAATTTTCCCAAGCAAATGTTTCAGATGAACATAAGCTAAAATGTATTTCAAAATTCCTCAAAGGGAAGGCTCTAACGATTTTCATAAACTCTTGCCTACATATTCAAGAATGGACAGAATTAAAAGATACTTTGCAAGAATTATTCTTTGAGGCAGATAGCCTGGAATTCTCTGAATTTTCCAATTTGAAATTTGAATATGATGGTGACTTAACCAAATATTTTCATAAAAAAATTGATGTAGGAAAGAGATTGGGGTTATCACAGAAGTTAATACTAGAGGGCCTAACACAAGGCCTAAATGCTCAAATGAGAATGACCATAGCTGCAAATACTCCTCAAACAACAACAGAATGGATAGTGTTGGCTAATAAGCTAATCAAAATAAATAATGAAGGAAACAAAGCTAATCAAGGGGATCGGGATAACTTTTTTAACACTAGATTTGAAAATAGGCCCCAATTTAGACAAAATTACTACAACCAACCTCAAGTTAGGATGAATTATGGCCCACCTCATCAATTTAGACAAAATTACTCTTCCCATCCTCAATTTAGACCTAATAATAATCAACAAACTCAGTTTAGACCTAATTATAGTCAGCAGCAACAATTCAGACAATGGCAACCCAGAGATCACAAGTTGAATAGAAATTTTGCACCCAATTCCAATAACCAAATTAATCACCACCAACAATATGCAGATTTACCACCTAGACCCTGTCGAAAATGTTCTAACTTTGGCATAAGTAATGCTTACCATTGGGAACAAACTTGCTCTATTAATGAGAGATTTGATAAGATGTCGGTGTCAGACAATAAACATCATTATGAGGAACCTGAATTTGAAAGAGATCAGGCGCCAGAATGACAATTACTGTCATTGAGGGGGAACATTATCAGAAATCATGGGGTTGACAAAACAAAAGGACTATATAGAAATGAGAAACAGAATTTTTTAAATTGTGTGATTGACACTGCTTCGACTATTAGTCTGATGTCACAAAAACTGGTCAAGCAATGTCAACTGAAATGTTATTCAAGTTCTCCAATTAAGGTCAGGCAAGCTGTGGGTGAAATCTTAATTACAACTAAATGTGTATTAACTTTGAGAATAGGGAAAATAATTAGAAACATTTCTGCATATGTTTTGGACAATGACTTGCCTTATCTTATTCTGGGACTTCCTGAGTGTAAAGAGTTTAAATTAGTAATTGATTGTAACCAATTTTGTGTGTATCAAAATAGAATTTCTTTGAAGATGATTAATATTTGTGATATAAGTAAAATTTCATTACACCTACAAAATAAATGTGATAATAAGCATGTGTATAATAATAGTAATGTTCATGAAATTGAAGTTTCTGATATGTCTAACCCTTATGAAGAGAACTCGCAGAAAGAAAATGATATTTTCTGTATTGATTATGATGTAAGTGACAATTTTAATGAACACTCTGGTGAAATAAAAGCAGAAAATACCCCAAATTATGAAAATGTTGACATTAATGATCAAATCAAAAATTTAGATGTTGATAGGGAATTAAAGAATTTATTGCACAAAAATAATAGACTGTTTTCAACTAACAAATATGACATAGGCAAAATAAGGATGGAACCCCAAAGAATAATCCTCAATTCTGATTTACCAGTGAGTCTAAGAGCATGCAGGACTTCGCCAATTGAGGAAAAAGAGATCAGGACCCAAATTAAAAATTTGTTAGAAGCAGGAATCATAAAAGAATCACATAGTTCATACTCAAGTCCTGTGACTTTGGCAAGAAAGCGAAATGAAGGAAAAACTAGACTTTGTATTGATTTCAGAAAACTAAATTTAATTACTAAGACAGATGCAGAACCCTTACCCAGAATTGATGATATTCTAGATAAATTAAGCAGAGCTAATTACTTTTCAACTTTGGACCTTACCTCAGGGTATTGCCATGTACCCGTCCACCCGAAAGATACTGAGAAATTGGCATTTGCCACTACTTTTGGCTTATACGAGTGGCTAAGACTTCTATTTGGCTTAAAGAACGCCCCTGCAATATTCAATAGGACTATCAGGAGAATTTTAGATAAATAAAAGTTAACTTTGCATGCCACTATTTCGATGATATTATAATTTTTTCAGACTCCAAAGAACAACACCTTGAACATTTAGATATACTGTTTAACATTTTCAAAAAAGAAAATATCAAGTTAAAATTAGCTAAATGTACTTTTCTGCAGCAACAAATTAATTTTCTTGGATATAATGTAACAAATGGGAAAATTGCCCCAGACAACATTAACATTGAAAAGATAAAGTGTTTGAAACCACCAACTAATGTAAAAGAACTCCAAAGATTCTTGGGCACAATAAATGCGTATAATAAGTTTATTCCAAAATATGCAAAAGTAAGACATCCATTAAATACATTATTGAAAAAGGGAGTAAAATGGGGATGGTCAGACAAGTGCCAAGAAGCTTTTGAGGATCTTAAGAATTTATTGATTTGTAAACGAATATTGCAATTGTATGATGTAAACAAAGACTGTCATTTATTTGTGGATGCTAGTAAACATCAGGTTGGAGCTGTTTAAAAACAGCCAGGTGAAGATGGGGTGTTACATCCCATAGCTTATCATTCACGTGTTTTGAAACCTTATGAAGTAAATTACTCAATCACAGAACTTGAATGTCTCGCTATAGTTGATAGTCTTGATCGGTTTTACCACTACCTCCATGGTAGGAAATTTACAATTCACACTGACCATGCAGCCTTGGTCTGGTTGAGGAAAATTAAAAATCTTAGAGGAAGACTTTTTCGTTGGTCATTAAAATTAAGTATGTTTGACTATGAAATAAAATACCAGAAAGGAACTGCGAACATTGAGGCCGACATGCTATCCAGAAATCCTATTTCAGAACATAATCAACAAATAAATCATTTAATCGAATTACAAAAGATTGTAGATTTTCAAAATAAAGACAATGTGCAGGGACTTAAATATAAAAAACTAAATGATGTAATTTACGTGAGAAAGAAAGGATTTTTAAAAATTGTAGTACCATTTTCATTGAGGTTAGAAATTTTAAAAAGAGTCCATGAGGACTATGGACACCCTGGAATAAATAAAACAATGCAATTACTTACACCCCAATATTATTGGCCCCAAATCACTGAGGACATTAGTAATTATGTTAAACATTGCCATACTTGTCAATTAAACAAAAAGAAAAGACAGAAAAGGTTTGGATTGCTGCAAGAAGTACCTCCGACAGACCAACCCTTCGAGTGCTTAAGTTTAGACACAGTAGGCGGATTTAATTACTATAATTCCACAAAGAAATATTTACATTTGATAATTGACCATGCCACGCGTTATATTTGGGCTTTTCCATCAAAAAGCGCAACTACTGAAACTTATACAAATTGCTTAAAACAAATATTCCAAATTCAAACACCAAAAAAATTGTTAACAGACAGAAATGCAGCTTTTACATGTTCAAAGTTTAGAAGATTTTTAGAGCTTAATAATGTGCAACAATTACTTACATCGAGTCATCATCCACAAACGAATGGGAAGGTAGAGAGGGTAAATCAAACAATAATTACTAGATTAAGGTGTAAAGTACATAACTCAACAAGTAAAACTCCTTGGACAACCCTATTAAATGAAGTAATTAATGAATACAATCTTACGCCTCATTCAGTTACCCAAATGACCCCAGCTTACCTACTTTTTGGAATATTACTTTATGAACCTCATGTTAAAAAACAAAATTTTTATCCTCAGGTGGATGAGGCGAGAAAATTAGCCAAAGAAAGGACAATTAATTACCATAATAGGAATAAAGTAAAATATGATGCACGTTTTGTAGAATCTAAATTTAATGTTGGAGATTTAGTGTTATTCGAAGAATTTAACTACCCTAATACAAGAAAATTAAGCTCACCCTATCCTGGACCTTACACTATTCTAAAACAAATGTCAAAAGTTAATTATGAAATTGATAAATCAAATTTTCACACTAAACGAGATTCTGAAATTATCCATGCTTGCAGATTAAAATATTATAATGCACCAGAGAACTTAAAACTACACCACGAATAATGACAAACATTAGATCCAATTTTTTTCTTTTCCATGTGATGCTTAACATCATTATATTTTTTTTAATTGATATAATTAATTATGTGTTGTCCTACTAAAGATATTTAAAAAAAAAACACCTGTCTTACTTAAACTTTCTTCTTAAGAATACTATTATATGTGAATTTTTTTTGGATCTCAATTTAAACACCGACTATGACAACTCTACTTTTTTAACCTTTCAATAAATTTTCTATTCCTGGAATACCACTTTCCTATCACCCACCTCTACAAGCTCGTTGGATGTTGTCCCAACTGTTTAAGATCTTATTTAAATTTTTGTTGCTATTTGTTTTTAATTCATCAACTCAGTCACTTAAAGTGCTGAAGATCTTATGCTTGAGTAATGACTAAAACAGGGCTGGGATGGCCACTCCTTTTGTCCTCCCATTTCTATATATTATACTCCCACAGGTATGACAACTGCACATTTTCCCTTTTCTCCATCTTTGTACTATGCAAGATGCTGTTTTTCAATGTAGTCATATCCTGTCGGAGATTCACGGTTAGTCCACTGTACGGCTAAAAGACTCTTCCTCCTTATTAGTCAGAGAACAATAGGGAGAAAGAAAACCCACTTGTTACACAAACATAAACACAACCCCTCACTGCTTAGAGGTAGAATTAAAGAATTTGAGACTAAGAGTTGGGGAACACACATACAACAAGGTACCTTCAACACAAAAAATTGGATATCCACGTAGAATTAAAATAAGTGTACACAAATGAATAGTAAATAAATAATTTGAAAATAAAGTGAAAAGTATTGAGAATAAATAAATAAAGTTAGAATAAATATGAATAAGTATAATTAAAGAATATTGAATAGAATTTTGGAATGAATAAATATTGTCGGAATAAAAATGAATATAGGAAATGATGAAATGAGAATAATAAGAAATATAAAGGATATTGAAAAGAGATTTTTTTTGATAATAAGTAATATTGAAATACAGGAGATAAGGGATATTAAGAAAAAAATAATGAGATAAATAAAGATACGAAAACTAGATAATGAATAATATGTTCTGTAATTTTTATATACAATTTATATATTTGAAATGTGATTTTTATTGAAAGTGTGATTTTTATTATAAACTGTGATTTTTATTTTATAACTGAAGAACTATTTTTCTTGATATGTAAAGAAGCCAAAATAATGTTATGTTTTATGTATTCTACGTTGGTGAAGCAGAAATAAGAAACAGCAACACAAAGACTGTGATTTTTTAATTGGTGCATTTTCCTCAACATACTAATGACTGTGAAAGGACTAAAAATGTTGCACAGATAATTCATTACAAGATAAATAAATAAAAATTTTTTTTGGACTCACTCCATAGTAGTGAACGTTGAGGAAGAATTTTTGAATTTTTCAACTTGTTATCAAAGTCAACTTCAGTTACTTAATTTTTGTTTGTTTTAATATTTTTATTACTATGTTTTGTTATTTTGTATTATTCAAATCGAGATGATGGTAGATATTGTATTAAATGTATGTTTCCAGTGAAAATTTTTGGTAGTTTACAAGTTTTTGGTTATGTTAATTGATTTTTTTTTCTGAGATTGTGTTGTGTGGGGAGGCGCCGCCCTGCTCAACATTGTCTTCAGTTGATGATAAATACATTTTTAAATTTAATTTTTTTTCAAAGCAACAATATGAGAAGAAATTTACATAATTTACAATTTTCTATAGTTGATCATTAATTACTATAATTTTTTTTGCTTTTATTGTGTTCATAAATTAGTAAATCATTAGTGTATTTTTGTGTATTCAATATTAAAATGTGCAATGTCTTGTCATGTGATCATCATACTAAATTAACTTAAAACGTATGTTCATTTTCAAACTTTTCCAAATTTGTGGTCGACGCCCATTTTCCTCACGTGGCCGGGTGAGTCTGTCCTCCAATGCAGGCATTGTTGGTCAGACTCTTCTCGGACGGGGGGGGGGATATTCAATAACATTAAAAACCCCATACCATTTTAAAATCTAACATTATTCTAAATTCCCTTGGGCGTACGACCTAACTTTCGTTTTCAAATCTAAGTCCTAAAAGGCCTCTAGTGGAAAATATTAAATGGCTTCCTTTTCCAAACCTGCGTAGCGTCAGTCAAGATTTCATATAGGCTTTGTGCAGATTACATAAAACACCATGTGACTTGTCGACAACAGCAAATCCCTAATCGCTATCATGATCACATGACAAAGTTTATATAAGCTGTCTGATCAACATACATGTGCGCTTTTCGGATTTTGTAACTGTCTTGGGGAGACGTACTCTCCTCCTAATAAAGTTTTGTGATGCCGTAACTTGCAGAGTTGTCTATTCTTCGAGCCACGACTACCCTTCATCCCTTGTGACATGCTGGATGCCAGTCTTCTCTCTCCTTGGGTGTCCACATGTTACAGATTTATAAATACATATATATATATATATATATATAAGTTGCAAATGCATGAAGAGAATAAAATTAACTAAAACGATAAGAATAATCATTAGATACTGCGCTACCAAGTAAAAAATGTACCATAAGTAATATAAATACTGAATATAAAGGAAACAGAATGAAATACCAAAACCGCACAGACATTTCTGGAAAGCAAGTGTTGATTGTATAAATATAAAACCTCAGAACATGAAGGCATAGCAGCTAGTGACCGAGGGGAGTTGTGAGACCCCCTCTCCGGTTAAAATAGATGTAGAAGATTACATTGTAATGATAAAGATATGAACATCCGTATAAACAAATTCAAAAAAGGGCTAGTGATAAGGGTTTTCCACGTCATGTCATATATATATATATATATATATATACACTCATGGACAAAAAAATTACCGCACCAAGAAATAATTGCGGGATCGTAACGAAACTTGCAATGAAGGTACATGTCGGGGAGGTATGCAAATGATTAGAAATGCAGCGTGATTGCGCATTACGTTTAGCCGGTAGAGGGCGTTGAACATCGTACTCTGTGGAGTATAAAACAGGTAACCAAAGCTTGTTTGAGTGTGCTGAATCATTTACAAAGGAAGAGCTGAGATAGACATGCCATTACGCCGTGTTCGAAGACAATATAAGCAGTTGTCGCAGTTTGAGAGGGGGAGAATCGTCGGGATGATGGAAGCTGGGTGGTCAGCTAGGTGAGTAGCTCGTCAATTGGGCCGCTCTAATTGTATTGTGAGGAGGTGTTGGGACCAGTGGACCCGAGAGATGTCATGTACACGAAGACCAGGCTCAGGACGCCCTCGACAGACCAGTCGTCGAGAAGATCGCCACATCGTAAGAAATGCACACGTACAGCCAACTGCTTCATCGGCCGCCATCCAGGCACAGGTAGCACCTTCACTAGGGGCCCTCTGTGTCTTCTCGAACCACACGAAGGCGCCTGGCTGAAGGACAGTTGGTATCGCGGCGCCCATTGCGTGTGCTGCCCTTGACTCCCACCCATCGATGCCTCCGTTTGGAGTTTTGCCGCGCACAAAGGAAACTATACTGCAGCGGAATGGAACCAGGTCGTCTTTAGCGACGAATCCAGATTCAATCTCGGCAGTGATGACAATCGTGTTCGTGTGTGGAGAACTCGTGGTGAACGCTTCAATCCTGCGATTTCTGTACAGCGACACATCGCTCCCACAGCTGGTGTGATGGTATGGGGTGCCATTGCCTACAATACACGGTCACCCCTAGTATTGTTCCGTGGCACCATGACAGCTCAGCGGTATGATCATGAAATCCTGCAACCACATGTGTTCCCAATTATGCAACGGCTCCCAGGAGCCATTTTTCAACAAGACAATGCTCGGCCTCATACGGCAAGGATGTCACAAGACTGTCTCCGCACTGTTACTACCCTTCCTTGGCCTGCCAGATCCCCAGATTTGTCTCCAATCGAGCATATCTGGGATCATTTGGGACGACGAGTTGGGCATCCCACGAGTTTGAACGAACTAGAGGCAAGGTTACAGCAAATATGGAACGAAATGTCTCAAGATATCATACAGAACTTGTATGACTCAATTCCCGATCGTATCGCATCGTGCATTCGCGCTAGGAGGGGTCCAACGGAGTATTAACTCCTCCGTTCTTTTGCTTTTTTCTCTGAAATAAATTATCCTTTTTCTTTGATTTTCTTATCATTTACTTATATCTCTGTAGTCATTGCGTATGTAAAATTTCGTTTCATTTTGATGACTCCTTCTTGGTGCGCTAATTTTTCTGTCCATGAGTGTATATATATATATATATATATCCGTTACATCCTTAAATTATAGTTCATATTTATATGGCTGGAGCTAGACTCAGCTTGAAAGGAATAAAATTTTGATGCAGTCTGGCCGAATCGTTTATTAGAGCGACAAAAGTACATTCGTCCATTTCAGAAGACGGCTCGGACGCTAATATAACCTTTCAACCTTATGCGCGAGGCGAAACAAAAACATGTGGCTATTATTTTGCAGGGTCAGCAGATATTGGGGCTCGGGATGCGGACCCACGCCTTTCTCCAGACGTATACATGTGTAGAAATGCAAAGACAATGAGATTCAGGTGAAGTTCTGTTGCTAAGGGTTTTAAAGCGATAAATTAAGATTACTGCAGATTGGATTTAGGAAAAGGAATTTAAATGCTAGAATGGAGGACATAAAATTTAATATATTACTTACTTACACACACACACACACACATATATATATATATATATATATATATATATATATATATATATAACCCCCTTATTGGCCGATCTTACAAAGGGGGTATGGAATTTCCCGTTCTAAAGAGGGAATCGGAAAAAAAGGCCCCTTAAGGTAAAGCTTCATTTACATAATTACATAATTAAATTACATAATTATTTTACATAACTAATTGTGCTTACAATCATAAACTAAATATTGATTTTTTGCTGTTTTTTATCTTACAAGATACAAACCCAGATTTCGAGATATTTTTGAAAAAAAATCCTATAAACCCATATGGTCATTGAAAAACCCAGATATGGGTTTAAAAACACAAGCCTGGGAGCCCTAAATTTAATTAATACCTACATATTACCATGGTTTATGAATGTCATCAACTTACTATTGATATCCTAGTGAACTTTCCGTCTAGATATTTCAAACAAAAGGGTATCATTGTAATTTAAATTATTTGTAAAGTTGTATTTTACATTAAATTGTAACACAAACTACAATAAATCTTTCCAACATTTCGCAATTACGACAGAGGAAAATTAAAGCACATATTTCTAAGCCTGCGGATCCTGCATATTCTTAAGCAAATAAAAATTATCGGTACGGATCATTGCTATAATTCAATTATTTAGATCCAATTTGACAACGAATTTACGGAGTCCTTTTTAAACGAATAAGATTCGGAGTTAAAGTATTTGCTTTAACAGAATGGGTCTGATTAAATTACGCATTCTGTAAATGAATACAAATAGAAAAATTTACCTTTTTGCTAACACTGAAAGATATGCATATAGAATAATTTAAATTTTTGCTAACACTGAATGAGTTAGAAATACTCATATCATTGCAGGAAAGTTGAATTAAAATATGTTGTTAAAACTGATTTTAGGCAAACTTTCAGAGAAAATTTATCTCCAAGGAAATTCGGTATGATTTATTATTATAAGTTTACTATTACCTTATTATTAGGTTGAAGTTATTATACATAAACACAGTAATCAGTGAATAGTTATATTATACCAACCAAAACTAATGAGTTTACCATATTTGATCAATTTAATTACAATTAATCATTTTATCAATGCTTCCATCATTACAGCCGTTATTAATAAACTTATATCTTAATACGTGTATTTAATCTAAAACCTGTTAATCATTAAAGTTAAATTAGTCAATGTATAGCTATTTGTTGATGAATTCAATTTTAGTAAATTTCGCATTGGCACTGACATGGTACGTTAACGAGCCCTCGGAGACAGAGCTCCATATCGTCGGTTACATTAAAAACTGTTGTTAAATCTGATTTTAGGTAACCTTTGAAAGAAAATTAATCTCCCAGGTATATCGGTATGGTTTGTTATTATAAGTTTACTATTACCTTATTATTAGGTTAAATTTATTATACATAAACACAATAATTATCATAATGTTATCATATTATTTATATTATACCAACAAAAACTTATGAGTTTAACATATTTGATCAATTTAATCGCAATTAATCATTTTATTAGTGCTTTCATAATTACAGCCCACATTAATAAACTTATATCTTAATACGTTTATTCAATTTAAAAACTGTTAATCATAAAAGTTAAATTATTCAATGTGTCGCTATTTTTGAGGAATTCAATTTTAGCAAATTTCGCGTTGACATTCACATGGTACGTTAACGAAGCACCGGAGACCAGAGCTCCATATCCTCGGTATAAATAATTTTTGTGAGGCTATATTTCCATTTTCAGGATTAAAAAAAATTGTTGATGGGGAAAGTTAAGTAGAAAAAAATTAATTAAAATTAAAAATATAATTAAAATTAAAAATTTAATTATTATGTATTATTTTATTTTCAAAGTATTTGGTTCTTCTGCGCAAAAGAAACAACTATACCCTGATTTGTCTATATAATACCTGTATTTCCGTTTGAGATACAGGATGCGACAGAATGGACTCCCACATTTCAAACAGTAATAAAAAACGAACAAAACAATTTGAAGTAAAAAGCTTTATGTTTTCGAAAAGTCATCATAATATCGTTGTTTTTCCCACTAGGTTTGGAGGGAAAGAAAACATCACTTTGGTGACGCCCGTTACTTGCGATATACAGTAACCACTGCTTATAGTGATCAGTGGTTATAAGAATCAACCATTTATAAGAATCAATATCGCAAACAAAAAAACAAATGCATTATTTCCATGTTAAAATTTTCGCTTTAAAGAATCAATCCACCGGTTTTAAGAATCAATTTACACTCTTCGCTTTCCTTTCATTTTTCCAAAAAAGCCACTTGAACCATCCAAAGGTACGAAGTTTTTTCTTTATTCTTTTTAAAAGAAAGAGTGATAAGATGGAATGGAATTCAGTCATAAAATGCATCCCTTTCTTTGTTAGACATAACATAATAGTTTCCCCTTAAACGCTTTAGCTAAACTCTGTCCTATTAGCTTAACCCAGGGGCATCCTACCCGTGCGGATCCGATTTCACTTTTCTCCACTGACAAACAAAGACAGGGACTCTTTTTTCCCACCTCCCACATACTGGTTGCGGCTTCCTGAACCCCGAAAAACATAAATCTTCGGCGAAGTGTCGCCTATCATTTAGGCAAACGTTACATTAGTAGATTCAGCACGTTATCAAACCCTGAAACGTAAGCTAGAAGATGAATCTTCGTCTGAGACTATTGGCATTGAAAGAGGTATAAACAGCCTCCTGAAAACTTCATTACGTCAAACTACCGTAGAAAACTTTTTCTTGCACCCTTCCTGTAGTTGAAATGTTAAACTGTTAAGCAGGTATGTTGTAACAAATATTGGATTTTTTTCTTCTCTTATCATAATCATGTATATCTACTTATAGGTCTAGAAATTAAGTTGTAATTTTAAAATTATAAAGAATAATTTTAAGGAAAGATAATTAACGTAAATTAAAGAGTATTTTATGATAAATGATCTAATATATGTATTTATAGGTGTGTGTGTGTGTGCCTGTCCAAAAACTATAAGAATCAACCGCTTATAAGAATCAACCGCTTATAAGAATCAAAAACAATAATAACAAACGTGATTCTTATAAACGGAAATCACTGTATTACCAAAGCCGTGCTCTGAGGTTTTCCATCACTCTGTTCGTCATCTCTTGGGATATGGCGGCAACTTCCTCCAGAATAGTGGACTCGGGGAAATTCGTCTCACATTTTCAGGTTTTCCAATGTTCATTGGACGATTACATGGTTTCCTTAGTTATGCAGACCAACTTTGCTGTCACGTTTGAAACCCATAGCAGGTGTTAAATATTCTGGTACTCAAATTCCTTGAGTATTCTTTGATCAGGTACTGGTCTTTAATCTCGGAGAGAAACCACCGACACACAAAATGAAGTACATTTTAAACACACACACACAAAATAATAATAATAATCTGCGAAGTTTGGCTGTCAGACTTCGTATAAACAGACGCCATTACATTTCAAAGCAATTGTTCTTTCTGAATCTATCGGATGACGCAGCGCCCTCTATAATAACAAATATTTACAGAAGGTTTGTTTTTCGATCAGGAACGGCATCAGTTGCATAGAGCCCGAAGCGCGTCCTTAAATGCCATGTGTGCTGCGGTTACAGAATTGGTGTTTTCAAAGAATAATTCGGTAAGAAAACCACGATGTTCACCGGACTAACTCATGGTGTCTACTGACAACTACAAAATCCGTAGCCACCTACCGCGCTGCCCTTCCACTCCCTTACCAGTAATCTTGAGAAGTGTTAGAGTCCATTCTGCCGCATCCTGTAGTTACTAAAATATTTACCTAGCAGTAACAGAAGACTGCTCTTATTGCGTGACTGCTAATTTGACACTTGCATTATGAAAGTATGACAACCTGACTTTAATAGTACCTACATTATCGATTTGATTTTTAACAAGATCTTGAGAGTGTTTGCACAGTGTTTTGTACATCTTTTGTATAATGATATTTAATAACTATCTTCAATGTCACTAAATTTCAAGCTTTTTTAAACAAAAGGTGTGATCTTAAAGTATTGGCCTTAAGATTAGTAAAGAAAATTTAAACAACGCTTCTTAATTATTTTTTGCATTAAATTTTAATAATAGTTATAAACGGGCTTCTAACTGCTTTTTCAGATGTGGGTATATATTCAGCTAGTAAAGAAGGTATATCAAGAGGTTTCAAAATCGGTATGCGAATTCAAGACTCTGTATAGCAGAACGAACATTTTACCAGAAGGAATATTACAGGATTAAAACTGTGAATCATGTTATTAAAATTATGGAACATGAGTTGAAAAAATTAATAAAACCCAAACAAGGCTGTATCTCAGAATAAAGATTTCCGGGATTTTGATGAATTTGGAAATCTCATTAAATTAACAATATCGCTACGATATACGGTAGTCTCTATTTTCAGTACTTGTTTTTTAGATTCTCGTATTCTAAGAACTTGAAAGTTACTTACTTACACACACACACATATATATATATATATATAGAGAGAGAGAGAGTGAGAGAGAGAGAGAGAGGGAGAGAATAATAATGATGTCTTACCATTCATTAATTGTATTCCTTTAAATTTTTGCTTTCTCCATCTGCGACCACTACACGAAACCTATTTTCCTTTTTCAATTTTTTTTTTGTCCCCTCTGTTTCTATATTTATGGCGCCTAACTGTCACAATAGAATACCAAAAGGATTGTATCCGAAAGTCTTTTTTTGCAACATATACAAAACTTGGTTCGTTTGATGATAAAGCTGGCATTATACACGAAAAGATAGTATCTTTAACATGTTTATTTTTGGTCATCTAATTTAAGTTTACCTTCATCAAAAAGTTTTCTGTTCCAACTTTTTATATTTTTCTCCTTATCTTTTCTATCTTCATTTTGCTATGTCATTCTATATATTGTTTTAAATAACTGTAAATGTTTCTAAACATTTGCAAATATTCTTTATTGCTCCATAATTTATGCTTAAATTTGTGTTAAATACTGTTCATTCACTGTCATTGAGCGCTAGATTTCAAAATGTTCCCTTTGGCGATATTTTCAACAATTCTGGCGAATTTAGCGACTGCTTGAATTGGAAAATTTTTAACTAATCACAGACCTCAAACGAATTACTATGAAATTTTTAAGGTTTGAGATTGGTTAAAAATGTATCGATGTAAGTAAAGGGACACAGTGTGAACGAAGCCTAATATTGTCCTCTACTGTTGCAGTAATATATTCTATGCAGTCATTAATAGTTAAAAAGTTAACTTAGCCAAAGGTCTGAATATTTAATTTCTTACATCATAGAAACGTCTTAATATAAAATATTCGAAAATAGCGAAGCAATTTCGAATATTTTAGTGGAAAAGAAAATTTCTGTTGCTACAAAGAATCAGGAAATATTTTTTTACTAAAATAAGCGGATTTTATCAACGGTTAATTATTTAATATAAATAACAAAATTAAATATTTATTAAACCAAGAAAGTTTGAAAGGAAACTGGAAAATGATACTGCTAATGGACAGATATGACTGTAAAAAAATAAAAGCAACATTATAATACAGAAACTTCTTTTCCAGAAGGTGATTAAAATGTTTAATTAAGTTAGAAAATTATGTGCGAGGCAGAAATACACAAAACAGGCAGACCGACTGAGTGCAATTAATCAACTCAGTTCCTGACATTTTCAAGTCATGTTTGAAGTGATGCAACACGACATTTCGTGTATCATTTTCGTCTCTAAAGTAAATTTAATTAAAAACGTCGCCGAAATTATAGAATTGTAGATTAGAGCAGATTTTTCCCATTATCTTGGAAAATAAGATAATTATAAAAATTTAAATATGAAGTTAAAATTGGACCTGATATGCTGATTTAACTTCGTATGGAAACCTAAAACTCGATTTCCATACGAAGCTATTCGGAACTTTATTTCTTCTATGTTGGAATTTTCCAGATTTTATAATACCAAGAATAAAAATATCCATAATTCTCCTTGAATACTACATTTATTTTTCTGAAAAAAATATTTAAAGGAGGAGGAGTTTTTACTTGGAAACGTCCTTTAACGCTATTGTGTATTAACCCTATTGGATTTGCTCATCTCAGTGTTAACCTATGTAGAAAATATATCTGCTATTTACAGCTACATAAATGCTGATAATCAAACAAAAATGGCTTTTTCAGATAGCCTGAACATTTCTACACCTTGCAACGGTATTCATTTTATAAATGTCGTCCACAAAAGGAATTTAGAAACTTTTTAAACACACTATACCAGATATTTCCCCCCGAATAATTTAAATTTTTAAATATTATTTGCATTTTATTAAAATCGAAAAATTCCCCAAGGTGTAAAATTTATCTCTCTATTAGGGACTACAATTTTTATAAAAAAATCAATCGAAGTCGGCAATCCTTGGACATATTTTCTCTATAGGTTAACATTGAGGTGAGCGAATCCAATAGGGTTAGTACACATCGGCCTTAAGGTAATTTGGATTGTAGGAAAATGCCTTCGGGGGGGAAAGTGTATTTAAAGAGCAACTCGTATCATTACTTTACATTTCTGTATATATGTGTGATGTCCGGTACATAGTAAGAGGTTATAACATGTAACGTGGTGGTATTAAGCCGGTTCGCACCGGTTCTGTAGAAGCGATACCTAATGTATCAATCGGTTCTGCGAACTGTTTGCAAATGAGCACCAGCTGCATCGTTCACAGGATAAATTAAAAAACCTACCCTACCCCGGGCGGACGGTCCAGTCTAATCGGAAAGGAATGAAATCCTATTCCCAAAGTGCAAAGAGTGTTAAGAATAAATCCCATAGCCTATGATAAAAACAAAGAAAAATTGCAAGTGAGGGCGCCAATCAAACAGCAATATGGAAATATCTTCAATAATAATTTGTCAGGCATTTAATATCTTAAAACTCTTTCTTAAAACATAATGTAGTTTTATGTACCTCTTTTATTGTTTTTATTTGAGTAATTAGAGCATGAATCATTAAGCTTCCTTCTGGTATATCTTTTGGTATACTTAAAATGGTCATTAGAACATAGAACATGTTGTTAATTTATATGAATTCCACCGCTGCATGTAACGTACGGTGTGGTATCAAACCAAAATTTGTTTAATTGAAGATCGAGGCGCAACTTTTTTTTTTTTTTTTGGCCAGAAGTTATCTTTAGGTAAAAACGACCAGTTTGGCATTATACAGCAGTGCAGAGCAAATTACTGGAATACATCGACACTAAACCACATGAGGATTTGATGAACGAGAGAGGGGAAAAGGTTTGTGTAGTATATCATCTATCATCTCAAGTCACACGTGGTCATGCACGTTAATTTCGAGTTAATTAAAAGAGTAGTGCTGAAACGGAGTTTATCCTGATTCACGAGAGAGATTTTGTGTTTGAGAAATTCTATTCCTTTCGCTTCTTTTTAATTGAAACTCTTCCCCGAGAAGAAAATTCGGTTCTTTAACATTTTACAAGGTGAATCTAGTGTTTGTTCAAACACATTTTCATATGTCAAACACAAATATTTCCAAATATTGTAAATCACCAATATTGACAAACGCCAATATTGGTGTTGTAACGACTCCCGTACAATAGCAAATTATTTTGCGCGGGGAAAATTCGGGGAAGACCAATTAACGTGCGGTTTGTGCACATAATTTATTTGGACGGCTGCGAACCCACGAATTTAATATATATATATATATATATATATATATATATATATTGTAAACAGCCTTATTTAGTCGAGAAATGCAATTAAAGCATAAAATACAAAAAGGCTGGCAGTCTTTTATTTAAGGCAAAATCCTTACAGTGTCATATGTGAATGGCACTAATATTTCCTGCTTTGTCGTGTTAATACTATTGGCACGATAGATACATTTTGCTAAAAATGTATATAACTGATTAAATTAATAATACTTATTGCATTTAAAATGAAATTTTTGGTAAGTTGGCCATGAAGAAAATGTTATGGTATTCGGTTTTTTAGGTAAATTAGTATTTTAATTTAGTTAAAATTTAAACCAAAAAAATTTTGCTAAGTTTGATTGATTTGAAGGGAATTATATTCACATTTAATTTAATAATTTAATAATATTTCCACATTTGTTTTTAAAATTTGCAACACATCTGTGCACCACCGATATGTTTACCTCTGCTAATCCGAGAATAAGTTCGATTGCGAGTATTTTATTCCATTTGACGCCATTTCTGAGAGACGTTGCATAGCACGCCATTTGATCCGACGTCTATACTTGCGAAAATACACGTTTCTTGCCCTGTCGTGCCACTCAAATATATTTGACAATACAAATTTTACAATACTTGACCAGAAAATGTTTTTTAACGTAGGATTACGTTCCTCCATAACTGTTCCCCGAAAAGCAAAATTTCAGATGCTAAAACCGTCCGTCGTCGCAGGTTATAATTTTGGCAGCGTGCCAGACCCAGTCTCTATCACTTGAGCAAGCAGTAAACAGTTAAACAGAAAAGGTACAAAATGCGTTTAAATTTTTACTTACAAACTTACACACACACACACAGTTATATATATATATATATATATATATATATATATATATATATATATATATGTGTGTGTGTGTGTGTTTGTTTGTTTTTGTAATCTATTTATATAAAACAGTTCCGTAACTGACTGACTCACTGACTGACATACAACGCACAGACCAAACCGCTGGACCTAAAGGGCTGAAATTTTGCATGGCGATTCTTCTTATGGTGTAGGGGTGCACTAAGAAAGATTTTTGAAAATTCTTAGATTTTTTAAGTTTTAATTTTTTTTAAGTTTGCATTTAAAATAATAATTCGAGAGTTATAAAATTGACATCATGAGAAAGATCATAAAAATACCTTTAAAATGAAATCTTTTTCGAATCTTTACCTCCGTTTTCTCATTTTTGGTGAATTTTTAAAGATTAATTATTAATATTTAATTTATTAAATGCTGATCATGTGATTTCTTTTTCTGGTACTTTAAATAAATTTATCGTCACGTGATAACAACAAAATAGACAAAAAAAATTTTTTTCTTGCTAATTCGGCAGACGATTGGACATTATCCAAAAAAATATTAAAATACAGTAAAAGCATCAATTGCATACTTTGATCGTTGTATTTATTATAAATATATTTATACATATTTTTCGCATTAATTGCATACATTGACCGTTGTATTTAATTTGAATGTACTCCGTAGAGAAGTACGGGTTTTCAGCTAGTGTATATACATATATATATATATATATATATATATATATATATATATATATATATATATATAAAAGCAACGATAAGTAATCCTACGTTAATAACCTGCGGTAGTTTCGTTAAAAGCGACTACCTGAATTTTTTTGCAATAAATCTGCAGCACCATTTTAATGTTTATATCAAAACAAACAATTAAAAAAATTGTTGTCTTAGGCGGGTGAGGGAATTTTTATGAAATTCTCTTGGTACGCAATGTGTTAAACTGGCGACAAATTAAATTCACGTCCATTATTTAGAAGATTGCTTGATCGCAGTCCTGTCATCGCAGATTTCAGGAGCTAAAAAAACAATAGAAAAAAAAGAGACATTTTAACTTTTAGCGCTTATTATTTTTTGACATCTAACTTTCGTCATTTGAATGAATTAGGCTGCTTTCTGACTTAGACCATTTTTGAGTATTTATTTCACATTCAGTGCATTCTGTGGAGTAAATACTAAGGTTATATATGTGTAAAAAAATTGTGGTCCAAAGTCAAACGAAATTGTGTTGTACTTAAATGTTTAGATACGCGTTTGAAGCAAGTTTGTAGGACCTGATGCTATTCGCAATTTGCCCAAATAACCTTGTGAAACCATGACAGTTAATGATATAATAATTACAAGATAAAAAGAATTTTTTATATACCATGTTTTTAAATTTTCTGTTGAATCATATGAACTTGACAATTCTATGTATTAATAGATACTTTTTAAAAAATTTTTTGATGAATTATCCCATCAACTTGAAAGAAAATGAAGTTAATCAGAAGTTAACTTGCATTTAACTTTTCGTTCCCGTCCCGGCCAATAGATGGTTGCACCAGTCTACAAAACAAAATTAACTGAAAATAACTGAAGGTTAATTTAATTCTGCTTAAAGATGGCTAAAAGTATTAAAATAATGCATTGTCATCGTTTTTTGAGGTATTCTAAAAGTTTCAAATGTCTAGCTAGTCGGGAAGTTAGTTAAAAATCGATTTCAAGATTTGTACGGGACAAACACACAAACCAACAAGAAAGCGAGTTAATAAAGACATGGTAAAATAGTTTACTTGCCCTAAACTTAGGTCTTGGCATTGTATTTATTGTCTAGTTTGATCTCCAAATTTTAACCCATGTAAAACTTTTTACTATCTTTGCTTGGGCACGGTGGCTCAGTTGGAAAAGGCAGCCAGCCAGTGACCTGAACGTCTCTGGTCCGATGCCGGTCAGTGGCAAATCCACCGCCGTGTACGCTAAGGGCGGGTGGTGCACGAAAAATCTGTCATGGCTGCAATGTCCCCCAAGTTCTCAAAATTTACCTCTGGAGGTACGGAAACAAGTGTACCGGTCCAGTTACTTCAACCGGTTCAAAATTACGGGACCGGTCCTTTAGCCAATTCGTACTCCTCCCCTTGCGGTGTTACTCAAAATCAGAGCCGCGCCATTCTGCCCAATAGCCTTTATGGACTTGATCTGATCATCTGTCGTTCAAGGGGCATAATCCACAACAACAACAACCGCAACAACAACTAACTTAGCTTCTCTGCCTCGTTCGTGAAATTAGTCTTTATAAGCAGTTATATAAGGAAACTGACTTGTCAAACTGGCCAGATTCTGGTTTAAATTGAGAGGTTTAACTGAAAAGAAAAGTGGCTGTAACGAGGAATTCGTTCCAGAAATAATTAATTTGGTTGGGCTCATAACGCACGTTAAATTAATGTAAAATCTCTAATTCTAAATAGTTGTCCCTTAAAATAAAATAGCGTAATTTCTACACCGTTCCCTCTACGTGTGTGTTCTTGAGAATTTAGCCGTGCCCATTTCTATTAAACCGTAAAACTTCAAACATAATTTGCTTAGCCAGGTGTTAGTCTCAGGATTCCCTTGTTAAGTTTCTCTAAAATGCACTTTTATGGCTGGTAATTGCAGGGTGTTATTATCAACATTCAACTAGCCTTTGTACAGGGCATGCCGTTTTTACGTCTGTCCCCATAATTGGACCATAAAATCGGCTCTCCCTTGTTCGAAAGTTGTTTTCCCATGTGTGAAATTGGCGCCAGCTTGGCGTGAAGGCACTCTCCGAAGTTGTTCTTTCTCCCCTCGTTCGACCAATCATACAGAGGCGCGAATTTCGTAGTATCAGGGCTAAGCCAATCACGGGTCTCCATTTTGGCGGCGCGCTCTGTGCTCTCCTCTTGGCGAGGTTTCGGCATGGCTGGGTTCTTGTTATTGGCCATCAAGCGCTCGCGTAGTTTTTTACTATATTTTTCCTCCGCGCTGAGGTAAGCTTCCGTACGCGTGGCACGGGTTGTCCCTTACAATCGTCTTTGTTAATTGGCGCTTTTCTCGTTATGGTAACCCTCGTTGTCCGCGTTTTTGCAGGCATGTCCAGTGATGAGAAGAAATACTTGAGAGCCATATTTTTTTGGGAGAGAGTGGTCTCTTATATATTTTGGAAGTTTAAGCACCCCATCAGTTTTGGCTCTGCCAATTCTGCATCGGGGGGCAAATTTTTTACATGGTGACTGTTATTGATCATCTTCAGTCTTTAGACCAATGCGGTCATTTTTTTTGTATTTCGCTGCAGCTCTGTAAATATGTTTCATATTATTCA
Source organism: Dolomedes plantarius (assembly GCA_907164885.2). Classification (NCBI taxonomy): domain Eukaryota; kingdom Metazoa; phylum Arthropoda; class Arachnida; order Araneae; family Dolomedidae; genus Dolomedes; species Dolomedes plantarius. The sequence continues at coordinate 85,682,293 of OU015490.1, forward strand.
AGACAGGCTCCATGTTTACTGATGCCGAATAAATTACTTGTTATTACTACAAAAAGAGACTTTGGCAGATTATTTTAATTTCCAGCTGCTTTCAGCTTTATTTTAAGATGATGACGGTGATTCCCCTTGGGTTATTGTCATAAACGCATTCCACTATCTTTATGTATCGATTTGGCCGTAAGTGAGTGATATATTTCAACCGATGTACAGAAGGAACATCTTCCAACGCTTTAGATTTTCTTACTGATAGACGATTAGCATTTCTTCTGTCCCGCTCCTGGATACGTTGTGCTGAACACCACTTTTCAGCCTTCCGAGCTGTCGGTGTACTCCTTCCGTGGGCCTCTCCATAGAGACAGGTGCAGTTCATCGCCTCCATTATTCTACTATATAGACGACTTCCGCTTCAACATCATTTCTTCAGAATAGACCTTGTCCATGTTCTTCACTGAGACTTCATAAATTTTAAATTGACTAGAAGCAACCTCCTACAACTTATTTCTACAGAAAGTCTCATAAAAACTATAACTACGAAAAGAGACTGATACCTTCCCCACGATATCACAGCCCATATTACCTTTATAGATAACGAGGAATTCGTTCCAGAAATAATTAATTTGGTTGGGCTCATAACGCACGTTAAATTAATTATTTCTGGAACGAATTCCTCGTTACAGTGGCTGTTTAGGTTTTCTCTTTTTGGTTGGTTGAGAATCGAGTGCTAATTAGGCCTGGACCTACAGTTTAAATCTGATTCCGATCGTCCACAAGTACCCATGCCAACAGTGGGTCTCGTACCCATAGGTTCTGGACCACACATCCTGCACCCTAACTATTCAGCCATGGACCAGCTTGCTTTTCTCTGTTTGTTTGCTTTTAAAAAGGCACGAGTACCTTAAGGGGGTCCAGGACACAAAATTGTTCGAATTTTCAAAAGAATTTTTATTGCATTAAATTTTTTTTGTTCTTTTACGCTTAAAATGACGTTTAAATCATGTTTCGATTTTAATTAGAACAGGATAAATTATTATTTTTTTTTGCAACTTTCTAATAGTAGCCAATCGTTGTTTAAACCTGTAAGTGCGTTTTTCCTCATGATGGGTTTTTCCTCCATTTGTCGTCTTTAAATAAATTGTTATAATTCAAGAACTGTTAAAGATAAATGGTTGAAAATTGCAACATGTCTTTTTCAACTCTTTTACTTTAATTATGATTCAGAAAATTTGGAAAAAATATTTACTTTTGAAAATGTAGTTTTTTGAAAATAAGTTACATAATTTTTTTGTAATTTTTAATCTAAATATTTTTTTATTTCTTTAAAAATTAATATTTCAAAAAATGCTGAATCAAAATTAAAACTTATATATTTCTGTTCAATTGAATGAAAAAATTTTGAAATTCGACAAATAATATTTCGAGTTATAAAGATTTTAAATTACCCCACTTTTATTAAAAATTTTAAATTTTAAAATTTTTTAAAAACTTTTTGAGAAGTTTTATGATGTAATTTTGTTTACAAATTATATGGTTGACCATCACAAAAAAAATTCAAAATTTTAACTCAATAAATAAAAAAAAAAATTTAAATGTGTCCCGGACCTTAATTGCGAATGACAAAAGGTGTCCGAAACTTTTCGAAAATAGTTTGTTTAGACATAAATTGATGAATATTCATTAATAGTGATAAAAAAATCACAAGAAAATTGTAAAATAGGACGTAGAAGGATGATGTCCCAATTTTTTCATTATTCTATATATTGAAATCATACATTCTGTATCAATCAAAAGATTAGAATCCTTTGTTTCTTACATTATCATTTTCGAAATACAAATATATTCTCCTATTAAAACCTACGGTACAGCTTCGATATAGGACCCCGTTGGTGGTACTTTGTATTGACGACTTTTTACATTTTACGTATGGTGCATATGGTATTCTAGAATTCATTCCGCAACTCTGCAACAGTCGCGTGTGTTTTAAACTAAAATAACCATTTTCCAGATCGTAACCCGATGGAATACACCAATTTCAACTTCGTACCCCGTTGGAACAGCTTTAGTATTGTAGAATTCGTATATTGGTAATTTGGTATACACAAAATTTGCAGGGTTGCCAAAACGAACCTGCCAAACGTGCAAACCAGATTGTATAATATTTTTCATATTTATTTTTTATTTTAATTTAACCATGCATTTCCGTGTAGATTTATCTATAATTTCTGGATCTACAAAGTTAACGCTATTTTACTAATTGTATTATTTTTTAATTTATATTGTATTATTTTTTCATTTATATTTTTCAAAATTAAATTTCTATGTAATTTATACGATATTAACGATGCGATGTTCGGCTAGGCATTGGCGATATTTTGTATTGGTGACTTTTATTTGTCACCAATGCAAAATATCGCCGATGGGGTCCTAATCAAAGCTGTTCCAAGCCTACAACTTTGAGAGATTTTGTTATATTTCTACCACTGGAAACGAGAAATGAACATTACAAGCTTTCAAGAAAAATCTCGTTTTTATACCTTTTTTTACGAGCCTTTCCGCGGGTCAAGATTCTAGAAGTACTAAAATATGTTTCTTAATCAACTCTTCTCCGTACATAGATTAATACATAATATCTACTTTTATGAACAAAATTTTACCTCCTCTGAAACAAACACTGATATAGTTTTACCGCAATATTTTAATCTCGAGACAAAAAATTTTATCGCTCATACTAACCGAAACAGTGCATAAAATGCGAATAAATATTTGCATGTGCTTGAAAGCGTTGTCATAAAATATTATGTAAGACAGCAAACGGCAGAGAATTATGATCCTGAAAATAATATATAACCAACAGTAAGACACGCAAGAGAGATTTGTGTCAAGTAATCAGAAAAATCAATGCATACGGAAAAGTATTATAGACTCTTTGACGTTGTGCGATGGCATTTGTCCGCACTGAAATAATTTTCTCTCTATGGTTTTTATTGATGTGTTCAAATGGTCAGAAGGATTTTTATTAACTTATGCAAAGGGTAAAAATGATTTTTTATTAATGCATTCAATTGGTCAAAACATGAGCAAGAATTTTGAAAAAATATGTCTTTTCGATATGGTAATAATTGAATTTTGTTAGTTTAAAAAAATTAGCTGTATCAATGTATACAGTGCAACCACAGTATAAATAACGTAGAAAAAATAACAGTATGAATAACACAGTATGAATAAAAAAGTACAGGCCAATAGTACAAAAATTTTTCTTAAATCGTAGTAAGCAAAGAAAAATATTTTACACACTTCAATAATAGAAAACAAAACATGATGGTAAAATAGAAAGGAAAGTTAAAACAGAAGTAAGAAGTTAAATTCTAAAAATATAAATGAGGTATAAATCAGCTATCGATTCTAATTTATGAATCAGGACATGAAAAAATTACTGCATGTAAAAAAAATTAACCTTACCTCCATTAATTTCAACACTTCTTGACCTGTGGCTTGTCCAATCATGTGAAATATAATTCTTGACAATAATTCTTGTTAACCTAAACTGTTATTTGTGTTTTTTTTTATTTAAAAAAGTTATGTTCTCAAAATATGACAATTAAGAAAAAGATATCATCGAGAAAAAATAAATCATGCTACTTAAGAAAGTCATACCACAAATTTCTATAAAATTAATGTGCAACTATATTTGACGTACAAAATAATGCATATTTAATACATTGTTAACATGTTTTAACATCAAAAATTTCCACAATCAAAAGCTAAAATTAGTTTAAAATATTAGCTTTAGGATTTTGTGCAGAATGATAGGTGTTTTAGCTAAATTTCATTAAAAATTACTTCAAATTGATCAATTTATAAAAAGGTATGCTATTTACAGGTAAGTTTTTATTTCTTTTTTTGATTTATAAGTGCTATTTTAGCATAAAAGACCAAAAAACCTTTACAAAATTATTTTTTCTCAAAGCTAAACACAAACATTATTAACAGTTGTTTTAAAACACCCCTGGTAAACATTGTTAAGTTTCGAAGTATTAGAATGATAATAAAAAATATTCCAGAGTTTCAGGCAGAAGCATAAAAAGAAAGAATATGCAAAAAAGTAACTAAATTAAACAAAAATTGACAGAATACAGAAAAAGTAAACACCGGTAAAAGTAAATAAAACGTTTCCTTGTGCGCATGCGCATTTATTATGAATGATTGATTCCAACGCCTAGAGAACCGCGTTGAAAGAACCACATAAAATTTGTGTTGAAATATCGTTCTTGAAAATTCAATTAAAAATCGAAATTTTAAGATAGAGACTTGAAATGAGGTTTATATGAATGAGAAAGATTTCATCTTCCAGATGATGTAAATATTTTCTTTGTAAGATAAAAACACGAAGAATTCCCCCCCCCCCCCGGCGAGAAATTTCGTTCGGTCCAACCCTCCACGAATGGGAGAAATATTCTTTCTTCGAGCCTTCCCCCCCCCCCCCTGGCCTATGGGGAAAAAAGAGGTTCTTCAACCAAACTCCGCGTTTGAAGAGTCACGCAGAAAATTTGTGTTGGAGTATCGTTCTTTAAAATTCAATTAAAAATCGAAATTTTAAGATAGAGACTTGAAATGAGGTTTATAGGAATGAGAAAGCTTTCATCTTCCAGATGATGTAAATATTTTCTTTGTAAGATAAAAACACGAATAGCATCGACCGTAGATGCATAAAAGGGTGTAAAAAAATCAAAAAAGTGGTTTTAATATTTTGATGAAAATATTAGTCTGTTTTAAATTATTTTTAAACAAATGAGGTCTTGTTTGAAGGAAAAATGTCTGTAGTCTTAGATTGTAAAAAGATCAAAATTCTACGATCATTTTTTGCCGAGATATCGTAATCTGAAGTTAAAAAAACATAAAACATCGCACAAAACATAAAATAAAAATTTTTCTAGAATAAAATTTAAAATTCGGGCTTCGAGGTACACCTTCCCATAGTCTGCACTACCCGTGTGCCAAATTTGACGTCTGTAAGTTTCACAGATTCACCTGGGGATCGCACACACACACACACACACACACACACACGCAAACACTCTCTTTTATTAATAAGATAAAAAAGGTATGCTATTTACAGTTAAGTTTTTGTTTCTTTTTTTGATTTTTAAGTGCTATTTTAGCATAAAAGACCAAAAAAAACCTTCACAAAATTATTTTTTTCTCAAAGCTAATCACAAATATAATTATCAGTTGTTTTAAAACACCCCTTTTAAACATTGTTAAGTTTCGAAGTATTATAATAATAATTAAAAAAGTTCCAGAGTTTCAGACAGAAGTATAAAAAGAAAGAATACGCAAAAAAGTAACTAAATTAAACAAAAATTGACAGAATACAGAAAAAGTGAACACTGGCAAAAGAAAATAAAACGTTTCCTTGTGCGCATGCGCAGTTCTTATGAATGATTGATTCCAACGCTTAGAGCACCGCGTTGGAAGAACCACATAAAATTTGTGTTGAAGTATCGTTCTTTAAAATTCAATTAAAAATCGAAATTTTAAGATAGAGACTTGAAATGAGGTTGATATGAATGAGAAAGCTTTCATCTTCCAGATGATGTAAATATTTTCTTTGTAAGATAAAAACTCGAAGAGCATCGACCGTAGATCCTCAAAAGTGCATACATTTCTCTTAAAAGTGGTTTCAATATTTTGATGAAAATATTAGTCTGTTTTAAATTATTTTTAAACAAATGAGGTCTTGTTTGAAGGAGAAATGTCTGTAGTCTTAGATTGTAAAAAGATCAAAATTCTACGATCATTTTTTGCCGAGATATCGTAATCTGAAAAAAACATAAAATATCGCACAAAACATAAAATAAAAAATTTTCTAGAATAAAATTTAAAATTCGGGCTTCGAGGTGCACCTTCCCATAGTCTGCACTACCCGTGTGCCAAATTTGACGTCTGTAAGTATCACAGATTCGCCTGGGAGTCGCACACACACACACACACAAACACCTGCTTTTATTAATAAGATATATATATATATATATATATATATATACACTGCTGGCCACCCAAATTGCAACACCAGGAAATACAAGCGATATCACAACAAAATTTATTTTGTAGATAACATGTTGGCCAAGTATCAAATGATTAAATTTATAGACTTCTGTGAAGTGTGGTTCCTGCCAAAATCAGTAGCCAGAGTAGCCGCCATTGTTGGAGATCACCGCTGCCACACGCCTCGGCATTGATTCAAAGAGACTTTGGATGAGTTCTTGGGGTACAACAGACCAAGCAGCTTCCACACGTTGCCAAAGTTGATCTGTTGTGGCAGCTGGGGATGGAATCTGGGTCAATCGTAGAGCAACCATGGACCACATGTTTTCTATCGGCGAAAGATCCGGAGATCGAGGCGGCCAGAGAAGCAATTCAATCTGGCGATTGACGAAGAACCGTTGGACAATTCGTGCCACGTGTGGTCGCGCATTATCCTGTTGAAATTTGGCTGTGGGCAAGCCCTGAAGGTAAGGAAGGACAATGGGCTCGAACACCTCGGAGATGTAGCGCTGGCTGTTTAAAGTACCGGCAATGCGTACTAGAGGTGTGCGAGAGTGATATCCAATACCGCCCCATAAAATAATACCCGGTGCAGGACCAGTGTGGCGGTTCATAACGCAGCTGTTCAGCATCCTCTCTTCACGGTGTCTCCAGACTCGAATGCGACCATCGTGGTGTTGCAGACAGAAGCGTGACTCGTAAGTAAAGACAATTTCATTCCATTCTGCCGTCCACATCCTTCTTTCATCGCACCATTGGCGGCGGAGACGTCTGTGGTTCTGCGTCAAGGGTAGACAAAGCAATGGACATCTTGCGGACAGACCACTCTGCTGTAAACGGCGTCGAATGGTACGCGCAGACACTGGATGATGCGTTACAGACTGCATGTGCTGTGCTATGGTTCGTGATGTGACTGAGCGATCCGTCACTGCCATGCGCACAATTTGCCTGTCATCACATGAAGTGGTGCGCTGAGGTGGATGCGATCGAACACGTCGGTCCGTCGTACCCTCCTGCATCCAACGATCACATATCCGCATTACAGTTGTTTGGTTTCGTACAACACGACTACCGATTTCCCTGAAAGATAATCCACAATCTCGGTAGGCCACTATCCTTCCTCTGTCGAACTCGGATACTTGATCAAAAGATGATCGTTGTTTTCGACGAGGCATAATTAATCGTTTTTTTGAAAAAACCACACGAAAAACACAATTACCGAACTTGAAATCGTCGAAATCTCCAAGCCTTAAATAGCGGTTTGAAGTGGCGCCACAGGCGCGCGTGATGTGCGTCTGCGCTGAAATTCTAATCATTTGCATATCTCACCTCCGCTAATGCATGTTGTAAATTTCATGTTATTTGCATGTTTCCTTCAGGGTGTTGCATTTACAGTGGCCAGCAGTGTAGAATCATTGTTCTCAAAGAACGGCTCGATTAGCAAACCGCGATGTTCACCGGACCAACGCATGGTGTGTACTGATAACTAGAAAATCCACCCGAACTGTTTCCACATCCCACAACGCCCTAACCCCACCACACCATTACCAGTGGCCTTCAGATATGTGGGAGTCTATTTTGCCGCACCTCGTACTTCAACTGTTGTTAATAGAAAAATATCCCATGAATAAATAATTTTTTCGTCTGTTCATATGTAATAACTCGGAATTTCGTATTAATAATACAAAATTTCAATTCTCTATCAATGTACATCCGCAGTCTCACTATGAATTGTGCTACAGGTACAATTCTTTTTCGTGAATTTTCAATTTATCTAATATGTTTCAGGGCCTTAGGTAGTTTTTTACATTGACATAAAGGAGAGCAGACATCTATAATAGGTTTGTAAACATCAAGTGATATTAGTAATTTATGTTTGGTTTTATACATAAAGACTATTCAAAGATTACTATTTCCAATCTGATTTTCATCTCTTAATTGCTATATATAAATAAAATTTGACAGTCCACTGAAGAATACTTCCAAATGAGCTACTTCCAGTTTAATTTTCAGAAATGTATGAAACTACAGAAGAATATAGTATGATGAATGTCTCTCTAGTTCTACCTGTAATTCAAATTTCACTGTCCTCATAAAGTCGAATGAAATGCGCCATTTCCAATTTCAATACCAGATATGTATCAAACCGCGGAAAACTATAATGCGATAAGTCTCCCTCAGCTGCTATCTGTAATTCAAATTTGACCATCCTGGTTACATAATATAATGCATAATGCTATTCTGGGAATTAAGCGTACCCAACCTAACACTGAATATTCTATATATTATCTTATATCAACAGTTGGCTAGAGATCAGATCTACGTTACACAATGCTACATTGTGTACTGTAGGGACATATATATTCTTACTTGTTTCTGAAGTGATTTTTCTTTCATTTAGTAAATTCTAAATTTACAGTCTTTAAATATATATATATATATATATATATATATATATACTACACGGGGTGAAAAGTCCCGGGATTAGCAAGGAAATAAATTTTTTTTTGTCAAAAATCGATTTTATCCTTCAGCATAGTTTCCTTCAAGAGAGATACACTTATTTCAACGGTTCTCTAACATTTGAATACCTTTCATATAGTACGATTTGTCAAGGGCTTCAAAATGCACATCAGTTTCGCATTTGACATCCTCATTTGATGAAAATCTCTTCCCCTGAAGCCATCTCTTCAAGTTAGGAAACAAACAATATTCCCTGGGGGTCAATCTGGAGAATACGGGGGATGGTGGAGCAATTCGTATTTTAATTTATTAAATTTTGCCATCGCTTTCAATGATGTGTAAGCCGGTGAATTCTCTTAGTGAAACACCACTTTTTTTTTCTTGATATCTTTCTTCAAGCTGTCGAATAATGCTGTGAATGTTTTATTTTCTCAAGATAGTCGATGAATATTGTGCCACGTGCATCCCCAAAAATACTGGCCAAGACTTTTCCAGTCGATTGTTACGTCTTTGATCGCTATAGTCGACTTTTGCGAGCTTCCAACCACTCTGCAGACTGCCTCTTTGATTCAAGTGTCCAGTAATGGATCCATGTTTCATCCATTGTTACGAATTGGCTGAAAAACCCGTTTGGATTACGCTTTTATAGCCAAAGCGCGCTGTGAATTATCGGCACGTGTCTGTTTTTGGTCCATTGTTAGAAAACGAGGCACCCATCTCGCACAATGCTTTTTCATATTTAAATGCTCATGCAAAATATGTCTCACCCATTCTGCTGATATCTTTACTATGTCCGCTATCTCCCTTACTTTTACTTTGTGGTCTTCCAATACAATACGGTGGACATTTTTGATGTTCTCTGGCGTTGTTGTCCAGACGTCCAGAACGTGCGGCATCATCAGTGTTCGTACGACCATTTTTAAACTCTCTAAACCATCGACAAATGGTTTCGACTGAGCAGATGTGCTGTAATGTTTTTCGAGCCATTCTTGGGTTTGGACGATATTTTTTTCATTAAAAAGCAATGTTTAATTACGACGCGAAATTCTGTTTCATCATTTGTTTACACAAAATCAACAGTAGCGTTACTTACACGACCGCAACTCGTAAATAAATGGCCGACATGTCATAAAACTTTGATAGCAGTCTTTTGAAGGTTAGTACTAATAGAACATTATATGGAAATTTCATTGCGGATGCCATTTAGTGGCGAGTTGCGGAAATTTTCACCCTATGTAATATATATATATATATATATATATATATATATATATATATATATATTTAAATATACAGAGGCTGTTCGCACATTTTTTAGACGATTTTGGTAAGCGGTAATAAAAAATCATTTGCTGCAAAAGAAATAATTCCAATTGTACAGTAGCGTACGCAGAAATTTTCAAAGGGGGGGGTTATAGTCCAGTCAAATTAGGTTACCATTTCGCATTAAATGAAGGGGTTGAGATTTTTTCAGGAATGTGTAGGGGTTGGTCCCCTGAACAATGCCTAATAAAGTCCTCTCGATTTCAGGCTCCCCGGGGGGGGGGGGGGTCCAAAGGTCACTTTTTTCAGTTTTCGGAGTTTATCTCGAAAACGGAGAGTCACACAGAAAATTGTCAAATTTAAAAATTAAAGCTTATAAAATTCCCTTCCAAATGGTATATCCATGTTTATACACAAATGTTACCGTTTTTGAGATATGAGCCGTTGAATATGAAAATTTTTCAAAAAAAAAAGTGGTAGCGGTTCAGGTATCTCGTCAAACTTCCTCTTTTAACTCTTTCCCCTTCCATTTCTCAGAAAACTCGTGATAGAGAAAGTTGTAAAACGAAAGATTTCCTTCAAAAATGTATATAGTTATGCTAACTTATCTTCACCAGGTAAATAGTTAGAGCGTTTTGAAGTTTAGGGGTACTTTTCAACATTTTGCTAGTAAAATGCTCGTCACTCAAGTTTCGTTTCCAAGGTCTGTAACTCTCATAATCACTTTGTATGCTGTTTAATTAGATACGCATAGTATTCATAACCCATATAAATAATAAATTATGTATACATGTACGTATAATGTATAACTCATAATATACAGAAGAACACTTGTAGTACAAAGGAAGAAGTAAGAAAACAAACCAAAATGTATAGAAGTGTCATTTTAGCTCAGATCATTTTGAAAAATTTAGATATCATACCATATGAAAAAGAAGAAGTAGTTCAGTTACTTCAGACCTCAGTAGAAATTACTCCACAACACATTTCCACAAATACCTCCCTTGCCAGCATTCAGTGGAAATTGAGCAACGAATTGTCACGTCTCAAAGGTAGTGGGCCAACACAAGCTTTGTGGGTCCAGTACTTTGAAATGATGGTGTTGATGAAAAAATTCATTGCAGCACAGCGCAACTGGAAAGATCATATGACATGCGCCCAACTGATGATACCTTACTTCCATGCCAGCGGGCATTTTCATTATGCAAAGTGTACTCACCTATATGTACAACACATGCTGGGACTAACAACTCGCCACCTTCAACTTAAACAGTATTTTATAGATCGTGGATACTTCACTGTCAACAGAACTGGAACACCAATGGCTGGTGTCTGGTCTAACATGGCAATTCAGGTGACACTCATGTGTGACATGAAGAGTGAAGGAGAAGTAACACGTGGGCGATGCTTTAGTGATTCGGTGTTGGCGAAATGAGTTGGGGGAACACGCACAGCTACAGCAATATGTAATTAATTTGAGATGTTTTGTGGCGTCCATACTGCAAGAGGAGAACAACATGTTGAGTTTCGAGCATCACGCATAACTAGAGACGATCTAGACAGAAGAAAGCTTGCTCAATGGTTGGCTGATCACCCGCCTTTTGCTGAACGTGATTGTTCGATGTCACTTTCAACGGGAGTAATTGGAACAAGTAACGTCAACTGCTACCAAGCATTGGAAATTGGAACCCGCTGTAACATATTCCTTGCTTGGTGTCAAAGCTGACACTCTTAGGTAGCGTCACACCGGTTATGTTTAGTGATAAACAGCTTACTAATAAGAACTTTTTACAATGAATATCAATTTATTAGAGATTCTGGATTAAATACTTCACGATTAGGTCGTGTTCTGGAACATACATTTTACATTAATAATGTCCTTTGAAGTCTGGGATGCACGTTAAAGATTGTCCGTTCAGCTGGCTGGCTGCTCTGTCGCTACGGATCGTAGATCGGGCCTTCCGGCAATAAAGCTCTAATTGAAGAAGTCTCAGTTGCTGGGAACGGATTCCACTCGTCGGAACAGGCTGGAATGAGGCGAACTCGAACTCCAGACGCAGTGTGATCTAATTATCACAGAGTAGTGGACGGTTCGTCCCACGTTCTCACCAAAGAAGCTAGCTGCTTCGAAAAGATGGAAGATCAAGCTTTGATCTCCAAACGACCCTTCTCAGCGAGAAAAAAGGTCTTTTTCACACAGGGGGGCTGAGCCTCCAAAAATATCGAAGTCACTCAAAGTGAGTGGAGCTAGGAGATCAGCTATCCCTCCTAAACTCAGGCTTCGAATCTCGTCTCAAATCTCGTCTCCTCTAAAAATCTCCTGCATCCGCTTTTAAAACTTTTTTCCTTGGCGGGATCTGTAACAACCCCGCTCTTTGATCTGGGGCTCTGATAGGTCCTTGGCCGTGAACCGTGTGCAAAACTATATTTGTTCTTTATATCGGCAGCACACGTTGGGTCATTAGGACGTCTCATCAGGGGGATGGTCTGCCTTTGTTAGTCTTTTGTGTTATAGTGTCTTCGCTGTAGACATCGGGGCGCCTCGCTATTGTCAAGTCGCTCCTCGCTTGCGAGTCGAAAGTTGACTCCTTTTGTAAGTCACCCCTCGGCAGGGGGAACTATTCTTTTCGCATTCCGCCGCTGGGCCATGAGGAGGGGAAATCTCACACCGCACAATGTGCACTTTTGTTGGAATGAATTTCTCAGAAGTGAAACAATCCAAGAAGGACTCAGTCGTTCCTTTAGCTGCGATGAGCAATATGATCAAAGTTAATGATGAGGTAGTGGTGGTAGAGCCTCTGATGATATTTCAATGAACTCTGATCACCAAGAAGAAAGAAGGGGATGCAGAGGAGTTGCTAACGTACGAGTTAGCCCCATAGCCGATGTCTCTATTCGCCGAGGGGATAATGAGAAAAATCAAAAAGTTAGCACTGTATGATGCTTTCCCAAAATGTAATCAATTGATCAATGTGAAGAACAGTTTCACGGTAATCGATGGCGGCTTCTGCTCCATAGAGTAAAGTGGAACACCAACACCACCTTCGCCTCCATCTGCGATCAATATGTATCGTACATAACCAACCATTACGGCAGCAGTTAAGCTGTGTTTTTTGATGGTTATGAAGACACGAACTCCACGGAAAGAGACGAACAACATCGGAAAGCATCAAGTAAAGCATCAGTGGATATTGACTTCAATAAGAACATGGTGGCTACTGTTCATCAGGAAAACTTCCTTTCCAGTGAAAGGAGCAAAACCAAGCTCTTTACTATGTTAGTTCAGGCCTTGGGTGCAAGAATACAGTCTACTACAGCCTGTGGCGTCACGACAAGGCTAAACTCTCTGAGGCATTTTGAAAAAATTTCACAACTATTGGATCCATAACAAAGAAAGACAGAGTCCTAAATAAAATGCGAAGCCAATTTTTAAAACAGAAACTTAACGAGGAATTTTATTTACAAACAACAAAAAATTTAACATTTAAGGTTATAACATATTCAATTTAACTCTGTGCAGATCTACAATGCACGCTCCCGGACCTATACAGTCCCAACACAGGAGCTTAAAACAAACACGTCCACACAAGGCGGATTCTGTGCGGCCTCTCCCTAGATGTCTGGATTTTCAGCCGGGGGGGGGGCGGATTATCGGCTGACAGCTCTTCTTAATGCCGAAACTTTATCGCCCGCCGATGTCACTCGCATGAAGTTATCGCTAAGAGAAGACAGTTTTATTACGGTGATATAAACCATTTTCTGTTTTCCAAACAGTTACCCTCACCACTTGTTAGGGAAACCGCCATTCCAGGGATTAATCTTCAGGCCAAAACTCTTACACTTGTTTAAAAACGATGGGAACCGGCCAAAAACTGCCCCGATAACACGCAGCTGTGTTTCTCGCACTCTGTGAGGTTTTGGAAAAACTAACCCCATACTTCCAGTACGCTACTTGTCAAAGGAAATGCTGACTGCAGTATTGTCAGAGGTGAGTGGCAAAACACCTCTCATTCAACTGTGGTGATAGTAGATAGGTAAGACCTGCTCGTCTTACTTGTGGCACTCACCCCACGAGACACGAATGTGTTTTTCATGAAGGCCGGACGGGGCAACACAGAAGACAGGCTCTACTATTCCCAACATCTTCAGGTCTTATCATTCAGCTGACCCCATTAAGTAAATTTAATAATTTATATAATCCATTAATATTCAATAATACGTTATACACTATCTGGCCAAAAGTATCCGGACACCCCCTAAAGAAGTGGATCTAGCAGGTGACGTAATTTGATGCGTAACCGAAAGCTATAAAAGTATTGATAGTGGTTTGTCAGGTCATATTTATGCGTTTGTGAGACGATGAGTAAGTCAAAGGAGCTTAGTGACTTTGATCGTGGCATTATAGTGGGATGCCACTTTGGTGGGAAATCATTTCGGGAAAATTCGGACATTTTACAGAAGCTAAAATGATAGTGAAGACTTTGACTTGTTTGAAACTTTTTTCGAAGTATCAGATTGACGGCTTTTAATATATAGGAAAGCAGTTGATGAAATAAATTGTATATAATATATTTAATGTAAGTAACTGTTGTTTGAACCTACTTTTGATAACCATTTTTTGATTATATGAACAACTTTTATACATTTTGGTTTGTTTTCTTACTTCCTCCTTTGTACTACAAGTGTTCTTCGGTATATTATGAGATATACATTATACGTACAGGTATACATAATTTATTATTTATATGGGTTATGAATACTATACGTATCTAATTAAACAGCACACAAAGTGATTAAGAGAGTTACAGACCATGGAAACGAAACTTGAGTGACGAGCATTTTACAAACAAAATGTTGAAAAGTACCCCTAAAATTCAAAACGCTCTAACTATTTACCTGTTGAAGATAAATTAGCATAATTATATAAATTTTTGAAGGAAAATTTTCGCTCTACAACATTCTCTATCACGAGTTTTCTGAGAAATGGAAGGGGAAAGAGTTAGAAGAGGAAGTTTGACGAGATATCTGAACCGCTACCACTTTTTTTGAAAAATTTTCATATTCAACGGCTCATATCTCGAAAACGGTAACACTTGGGTACAAACATGGCTATATCATTCGTAAGGAAATTTTAGAAGCTTTATTTTTAAAATTTGACAATTTCCTGTGCTACGCACCGTTTTCGAGATAAACGCCAAAAACTAAAAAAAGGTCCTTTGGACCCCCCCCCCCCCCCCGCGGCGCCTGATATCGACGGGACTTTATTAGGCGTTGCTCAGGATACCAACCCCTACACATTCCTGAAAAAATCTCAACCCCTTCATTTAATACTTGATTCTCCGCCATTTTGAGCAAATTTGACTGGACTATTACTATGAAAGAGTAGTTTTGAGCAATCAGTGCAAAGCGTAAACCTAATTAAATAATATATGTAATCAGAACCAATGGGGGGGGGTTATAACCTCCATCAACCCCCCCTTGCGTACGCCACTGCAATTGTACTATGTTTTTAAAAGTCAAAATTATCGTCTGCGGCTTGAAAGTTTTGTTTTTATTCAAAATGGCGTTTTTAACAAATCAGTGGTTCAAAGGCTACATTTATAGTCTTTCCGAAGAGAAATATGCATACTCCGTTATCCAAAAACGATGTGAGAGTCATGGTTTTGTGATATCTAAAGCGTCCATAGGTAATATCGTCAACAAGAAAGGAAAAAAAAAACGTCAAATTGGAGCCTCAAGTGGGAAAAAAATTCCAAACCAGTATCCAAGGAAAAAAAGGACATCTTCGACTATTGCAAAGGTACGTTGTTTAATGTTAAAAGAAAATCCCCCTAGTCAAAGGACAGTTGCAAAATCATTAAAATGCTCGGTGTCCACTGTAAACAAAATGATAAACGTTGATTTAAATCTTAAGAAAGCGAAAAAACGCAATGTGCATCGTCTTCTTCCAAATCATATCGCTGAACGCAGGACACGCTGCAGAATTCTATATGAGAAACACTTATCGAAAGAAAAATGGAAAACAATTGTCACAATAGATGAATCATGGGTGTATTTAAATGATTGCAATAAAAAAAAAGCCATTTATTATCATAAAAGGGGAGAAAAAAATTTAAGTAAATGGTTCAAAGAATCGAAAGAAAGTTTTTCTAAGGGATTCATGATTGTTGCTGGTTTTTCTTATAATGGCAAGTTAAAAATAAAGAAAGTGGAATAAAATATCAAGATTAACTCCAAATACTATCAGGAACATATTTTATCGCCAATTTTTCTGAATGAAATACCATCGCTTTACCCACAGTGCCATCAATCTGTGAGAATCCATCAGGACAAAGCTAGCAGTCACACATCAAAATCCACTGTAAATTTCCTAAAAGAAATGGAACAAAAAACTGGTATCAAGGCCATACCCTTCACTGATATCCCTACTAAATTTCCCGATGTATCACCTATGGATTTTTGTGCTTTCGGACTTTTAAAATCTGCATTATCCAAACGTCGTCCCAAAACCCTTACAGGACTCTGTAAAGCTGTTCAGAAGGAATGGGATAGAATACCTCTTCTGACACTTCAAATGGCATTATTATCCTGGAAATCGAAGTGTCGAAAGATAGTTCAGAATAAGGGATGTCAAATAGAACATTTAAAACACAAGAATTTTATGTAATTTTGTTTTGTGAATACAATATAAATCGTCTAAAAAATGTGTGAGCAGCCTCTGTATATATAAACATAAATTAAATATAGTTATATTTTCTCCGTGATCAGAAACTGTCTAGTAAAAAATCGAGATGTTATTACTGTATTATATGAATTATAGTTCTAGAAAATCACTAAAAATGTATCACATGTATTTTATTAATAATTTTAAACATCAAATATCAAAGTTTCATAGAATAATTTTAATATATCGCTCAATCCTTTCAACAACGTCATATCTCAAAAATCGGCGATTTTTAGTTATGCCTGTTTTCAGAATGCTCTAAAAGAGTAGTATATCCCTGCAAGATCATCATATTTCCCCGTTGAATATTTAGCCGCTAGAGAGCAGAATTAATATTGATTTTTAATACATAGGATTATACTTTGAAACCTTAAAATCATACTCCTGAAGAATCACGTTTTTTGAGATATGACGTTGTTGAAAGAAGTGAGCGATATATATATATATATATATATATATATATATATATATATATATATATATATATATATATATATATATATATATATATATATATATATATATATATATATATATATATATATATATATATATATATATATATATTGATTTTACAGAACTATAATTCATGTAATACAGTAATAACATTTCGATTTTTTTACCAAACAGTTTATGATCACGGAGAAAATAAAGCTATATTTATTTTATGTTTTAAACATGACGTTAGCTTTACCAGAAATGTAAACTATTTTCACAAATAGCTTTTGCAGCGACACTACGAGCTACTGCAAAGTACAGATACTCAAAACAAGTCATTTGAGAAAAGAAAAGTCATCAGGTCTCTAAGGAAGAGCCGATTTATACCCTCGGAGTCGTGAAAACATGTTACTTCGATGACTGGTGTCGTGGTGATAAAATATACTGGAATGTATATCTCTTCTATAAAGCAATAATGCTTTTGATTACTGGAAACTATCTTTTAAAGTACTTATCAAACTTTTTCTTTCATGATTCGAAGCATTTTTCTTTTCAATCTCTCGGGAAAAATTACGCAGCATCAGGCTACATTCTGTATGTGTGTCCAAAATTTGAATTTGAAATAAACTTATATAGTGAAAAAAGGGAATTTATATGACCTTTTCTCTCCTTTATTTTTGTTACATTAAGGTGACAAGGAACCTTACACCTCGTATTTTTTAATTTTCAATTTTTATCTCTATTTCAATTTTACTACATTCAAGACCTTTAGATTTCAAAATAAGGATTTTTTGGCAAAATAATGTTTGGTTTCCAAAATAATTTTCAAAATTTCCTAGCATTTTTCAAAATGCTCCAGAGACATTCCAAATCATTTAAAACCCTTAAATATTTTATTATAAATTTACCATACATATATAAACATAACAGTACAATGATTATTTTTGAATGAATCTAAAACCATAAATAATTATTTTTCAATCTGCCTATTGCTTTCTTTAATGTTCTTTCTTAATTTCATGGTCTATAAATTTGAAAAATATTTGTGGTTTCAAAGAAGGATGCCCGGGTTTCATAGAAAACACTTCAATTAAGAATCCTGAGAATTTTGGAAGAAATCAGAAGAAAAGTAATGCGTATTGAGCATTTTGAAAAATGCTGGCATTTTTGAAAATTTTTTTGAAAAACAGGGCTTATTCTTCCACAAATTACTTACTTGTTCTAAGTGTCTTCTACGTAGCAGAAAGGTATATAAATGATTCTCATTTTGTAATTGAGAGGAAAATATTGTAAAATTTAAAAAACCGAGGTTTAGAGTTCCCTTGTCCCTTTAAAATAGAGAGCTGTAATATAGATCTCAAGGAATTTAGTGAATAATTCTGTACTCTAAATTATCTATGAAAATATATTAAGCATGCTCACTGAAACTGAAAAATGCTGCAAGAAATAAAATATTAACGCATAAGAAATTATGAGAAATTACGATACTTGGAATGTATCGCTTTCATTTGAATTACAAGTTCCAGTAAAATAGAGCTCAGCGGAATAAGTGAATAATTCTGTAAACACAATTATTTATGGAAATATATTAAGTATGTTCACTCAAACTGAAAAATGTCGCAAGAAATAACATATTAGCTCATAAGAAGTTATAAGAAATAATTACGATATTAGGAATGTATCGCTTTCATTTGAATTACAAGTTCCAGTTGCAGCAAAATTAATGGTCAGCAAAATTACTGAATAATTCTGTTCACTAAATTATTCATGCAAATATATTAAGCTCCCTCACTCAAACTGAAAAATGCTGTGAGAAAGAAAATATTTGCAGATAAGAAAATATAAGAATATACGATAGTTGGAATGTATCGCTTTCATTTGAATTGCAAATTCTGGTAAAACAGAGCATAACGAAATTAATCAAACATTTTGAACACTAAATTATCTATGGAAATATATTAAGCACTCTCACTCAAACTGTAAAAATGCCGTGAGAAAGAAAATATTAGCTGATAAGAAAGTGTAACAAAATACGATACTTGGAATGTATCGCTTTCATTTGAATTACAAGTTCCGGTAAAAAAGACCGTAACGAAATTAGTGAATAATTCTGTACACTAAATTATTTATGAAAATTAATTAAGCATGTTCACTCAAACTGAAAAATGCTGTGAGAAAGAAAATATTGGCTTATAAGAAAACGTAACAAAATACGATACTTGGAATGTATCGCTTTGATTTGAATTACAAGTTCTCGTAAAATAGAGCGCAACAAAATTAGCGAATAATTGTGTACACTAAATTATGTACGGAGATATATTAAACATGCTCACTCAAACTCAAAAAGTGCCGTGAGAAAGAAAATATTAGCTGATAAGAAAATTTAACAAAATACGATACTTGGAATGTATCGCTTTTCACTTGAATTACAAGTTCCCGTAAAATAGAGCACTACGAAATTAGTGAATAATTCTGTACACTAAATTACTTATAGAAATATGTTAAGCATGCTCACTCAAACTGAAAAATTGCCGTTAGAAAGAAAAGAGTAGCTGATAGGAAAATATAACAAAATACGATACTTAGAATGTATCGCTTTCATTTGAATTACAAGTTCCGGTAAAATAGATGGCAACGAAATAAGTAAATAATTGTGTACACTAAATTATTCATGGAAATATATTAAGCATGCTCACTTAAACTTAAAAATTTCGTTAGAATGAAAATATTAGCTGATAAGAAAATATAACAAGATACGATTCTTAAAATTCATCGCTTTCATTTGAATTACATGTTCTCGTAAAATAAAGCTCAACGAATTTAGTGAATAATTCTACGCACTAAATTATTTATGGAAATATATTAAGCATATCCATTCAAACTGAAAAATGCCGCGAGAGAGAAAATATTAGCTCATAAGAAAGTATAAGATAATTACAAGATAAAAAGAACTTTTTATATACCATGTTTTTAAATTTTCTGTTGAATCATATAAACTTCACAATTCTATGTATTAATAAATACTTTTTTAAAATTTTTTTGAATAGTTATCCCATTAACTTGAAAGAAAATGAAGTCCATTGGAAGTTAACTTGCGTTTAACTTTTCATTCCCGTTCCGGCCAATAGATGGCTGCACCAGTCTACAAAACAAAATGAACTGAAAATAACTGAAAATTAATTTAATTCTGCTTAAAGAGGGCTAAAAGTATTAAAAAATGCATTGTCATCGTGTTCTGAGCTATTCTAAAACTTTCAAATGTCTAGCTAGTCGGGAAGTTAGTTAAAAATCGATTGCAAGATTTGTACTTGACAAACACACACGCAAGCACAAACACAAACACATAAAAACACAAGAAAGCAAGTTAATAAAAACATGGTAAAAATATGATGCTTGGAATGTATCACTTTCATTTGAATTACAAGATCCGGTAAAATAGTGCGTAACGAAAGTAGTGAATAATTCTCTACACTAAATTACTTAAGGAAATATATTAAGCATGCTCACTCAAATTAAATGCCGTTAGAAAGAAAATAGTAGCTGATAAGAAAATATAACAAAATACGATACTTAGATTGTATCACTTTCGCTTAAAATTACAAGTTGCCGTATCACAAAGCGCAACGAATTTAGTGAATAATTTTGTTGTTCAATACTATCTTTTACGAGTAGTTTAATACTAACTTTGCTCGTATGTATGAATATTGTAAACATTGTGAATTAGATGTAGCTTAAAAAGCATACGGCTAAATCCAACCGAAACAACCCCAAGATTAAGAATAGAGCCTCCTGAGCCAAAGAGATTAGATCTATAACTCCAATATCGAAAAGCAGAGACCACTAGATCCACCTTCGTAATCCAGATAAAATTTGAAGTATCCTTGAACATATTTTTATTTCTGGGGGAGATGAGAAAGTTTTACTTCGCCTTCGAAAAAGTAATCTATTCAAGTACAAAGTGGGGTATTTTTTAAAAATTCTCTTTTGCACTCGTCAGCGATGTAGAATAATATTTCTTTGACCTTTCTAGAGAGTTTAAGAAAGGTCGGCGAATAGTGTATTCATTCAGTTTCTATAGAAAAATAGATAAAAGTTTATTTTTTCATAATCAGTTTTACTGGTCATTTAGCAGTTATGTTTTATCCAAATAAAAAAATAATAATTACAAGATAAAAAGAACGTTTTTAAAAGAATGTTTTTATATTTTCTGTTGAATCATATAAACTTGACAATTCTATAAATTAATAAATACTTTTTAAAAAATTTTCTGATGAATTATCTCATCAACTTGAAAGAAAATGAAGTTAATTGGTACCTAACTTGCGTTTAACTTTTCGTTCCTGTCCCGGCCGACAGATGGCTGCACCAGTCTACAAAACAAAATTAACTGAAAATGAATCCAGTTCTGCTTAAAGATGGCTAAAAGTATTAAAATAATGCATTGTCATCATATTCTGAGCGATTCTAAAATTTTCAAATGTCTAGCTAGTCGGGAAGTTCGTTAAAAATCAATTGCAAGATATATACTGGACAAACACACACACAAACAAACAAGAAAGCGAGTTAATAAAAACATGGTAAAAATACATTAGATCTACAAACGTGCATTTATTTCAAATTTATCGGAACAAAATATTCAAACCATACCTGAGATAGCCTAGTGATAGCGCGTCTGCTTTCGGTGTTGAGGGTGCTGGGATCACATCCCGACAAGCACCATTAAATACCTCGGTGTCGAGGCAGAATAGGGGCATGTTTAATCCTTAGACCGGAAAATCCCTCTATGAGGTCAGAGGGGATTGTAGAAGACGGGTCCTACCATATGTCGAACCTGGAGGTGCTCGGTCAAAATTGAGGAGTCACCTGGAAAAATAGGACTCCAACCCTTGTGGTGTCCAGATTCGCACCTCTCAGCCCGCTGACCTGGATTGACCATGTCTGGATTTCTTCCGGACCGGGTGCATTAGAAAAAAAATTCAAATCATTTAAGAAAAAGTTTCTTTGGAACGATATTTTTGGAATGAAAGGCAGAATGAGATTGAAAAACGTCTAGTTCAAAGGAGATGCAAAGGCAAGATTGAAAAGTGGCGTTATTACTTGCTACAAGTTATGTAGGTAGACCTTTGTACATAAGAGATCTCATTTCTTGCAATAAGAAGGAATCTATTATTGTTATATATGTAAAAATGTTTGATAGTTGGTTACTAACGCTGTGGTTTTATTTCAAAATGTGCTTTTATCCTTTTAAGATACTGGAATTCGGAAACAGATATGAATATTGTTTGAGGAAATTGCCATTCCAATCTTCCATTTTTGGAATTCGAAGCCAGCACCATGACTCATAAATTATTCTCGTGTAATGTATGTGTTATGAAAACATCGACATCAAACTAGTTCTACGGAGTGCCGGACCTGGGTTTCACCCAACTTTTCTTCTCCTCGTACGATTCATAGCGGCGGCGCTTCAATGAATGCGCGCACAGACATTAAACGACTATAAAGTTTGGATAAAAACGATGGCAACAGAAAAAGAGCTGCGACCTTTGAATTTCGGGTTCAAGAACTGTATGTGGGGTCAGTCTTGCCGACGTGAATTTTTCGGCAAGAGAACCCATCCATCTGCTTGTAGAAAAATAGTTCTGACGACGTGGCTGAACGTGTCGCAAAAAGGAATAATAAATCTTCAAAATACTGATGAAGAGAAAATCGATCTTCTGAGATTGAATTTCCTTCCCATGTATTAGATAGGCATCTACAAGTACGCATATAGTACAGAATTGACACAGATGTTAACGGATTCTAGAAATCTTAACATTTCCCGGCCTTTTGAAGAAAAGATGTGATGCCCACGTTTAAATCATTATGTGCTCTCTTACTTCATGTATTAATAAAAGTGTCATTTATTAATAAAGTGTAGTAAGTGAATTCTTGTTTTATTCTTTTATTTTTAACTCAATGTACTAATCTTCTAGAATCACGGCCATAACAATAATTTTTAACAATATGTAACATGTCATGTAGTTCCATTTTTTTTTCTACAAAACTCCCTTTACCTTGTGGCGTTCAACACAACCTTATTAAGTATGCAACGAGTTAACCTGCGTGACGTACTTTAGCCGCCGAGTTTAAAAAGGACAGCGTTTCGGGGAATTTTTGTACATGTATAAAGTAATTTTTTGTACATTTAGCATGTATGAGGTAAGTTCGTAATAAAAAATATGTTTAAAGTTTTATCCAAATCTTTGGATATGATTTAGTTGAAAACAACTTATAGTTTGTACTGGACTTTTAGCTGTGAAATCAAACATTTTTGTATGCTTGGCATTTCAAATTTAGAATGCCCCCGACAAGACCCAACATAGGAATTAGCGCCTGGCGTGAATGTCTTCCGGTGAATAGGCTGCCACCATAATTTAGATAGAGCACAACCAGGGGTGACATCCGGTAGACTCGTACCTTCTCCCACACTCTCAGAACTCATAAAAGAGCTTGTCGATCTACAAATTTAATTAGGCCCATATCTGGCCTAGTTACGAAGGTATTTAATGGCGTCATCGGGATTCGAAACGAGTACCTCCAGTTCGAGACAAACGCGCTACCACTGTGGTACCTTAGGTCCTTTTAAGTGACCTTTATTATAAACCCTTATGTTCGGTTCTTAATTTTCAGTTGTCGCCCGTAATTATAACTAGAAGTTTCAGAGATCCTCGCCTAACGATGAAATATTAATTAGTTCGAAATATGTAAACACCCCTTTGTGGTTGTTGTTGTGGCTTATGTCCCCTGGCTGGAATGTATTCCAGACCAGGTCCATATAGGTTTGAGTGCTGAGGGTTAGGGCTCCGGTTTATAATGGCACAACATGGGTCGGAGTTCAACTTAGCAAAGTGCCACCGAAATTGCTACTGAGCCCCCATCCCAGGGTTGACATTTGAGGTATCGTACCTTCCCCACCTATTGACCTCAAAGAAGGACTTTACGGTATACAGATTTATATCCTGCTCCAATACGGCTTATACGCGAATGTATTTAATGACGCTTGTCGGGATTTGATACGAGCACCCTCCGTACCGAAAGCCAACACGCTACCACTTGGCCACCTCTCGACAGCCAACTCTTTAATTATATTATGATATATAAGAAGTTGTTTTTTCTTGTGTGCCGTAAATCATAGTACAAAGTCCTATTGTTATCACTAGACTGATCCGCGTTTTTTGCCTTTCGCTAAAGTATCCAATAAAGCATGTAGCATAGCAAAACCTTGGCACCGTTGAACAGAGAAAGAAAAAATAATGAATTCAAACAATAACATTTTGACGCGTATTTGAAAACTTGAACCAAATTTTTAAAAAAGTTTTTATTACACTGGTGAAATAAATTAAGAGAATTTGCATATTTTATCGAATTTCATGAAAAGAACTGATCTGAAAGTAAACTACTTCTAGACAAAAATGCAAATCTTGCACGTCAAATACGTAAGCGTACACGTATGTGTAGACGGAGCCAGTAGAGAAACAGGCTTTATAAGCGCGCGTAGGTTAAGACGCATTTCGTTCACCAGCACACCTCGGCGAATTTCTTGGTGTTATTTTGCAGCAATCAGTTAATTTCAAATTGTAATAGTAAAAATGAGTAACCATCAACGTTTAGATGATGGAATGAGGTGGCAAATTGTGAGGAGGCTAGAAGCAGGCCAATCTCAAGTCCAAATTACTAGAGAGTTCAATTTAACTCCCAGCGTCGTGTTTAACTTATGGAAATAGTTCCAGGTTACCGGATCCATCGAAAGAAAGCCTAGGCAAGGTCATCCAAGGGTCATCTGGGCAAGGCCACGACGGCCAGAGAAGATCGCCATTTGTCGATTATATCGAGGCGTAACAGGAGTGCTATAGCTTCTCAGCTCTCTAGTGACTTGTATGCAGCCACAAAAACCCGTGTATCAAGGGTGACTGTTTCCAAAAGACTTCATAAGAGAGGGTTGTTTGCAAGAAGACCTGCTTTATGCGTCCCGCTCACTTCTACGAACAGGAGAATCCGTTTATCATGGTGCAGAGAGCATAGAGATTGGAGTATGGATCAGTGGGCGACCGTTCTCTTCACTGATGAGTCCCGGTTCAGCCTAAACACCGATTCTCGCCGTACGTTCATATAGCGAGAACCAGGGACCTGTTACCTACCCTCCAATGTACGCGAAATCGACCATTATGGCGGAGAAGGTTTAATGGTCTGGGCAGGCATCATGTTGGATGGCCGCACACATCTCCATGTCTTTGAAAGAGGCACTGTGACTGGTGTGAGGTATAGGAATGATGTCTTGGAGCATTATGTTTGGGGGCAGTTGGGGGTGCAGTCAGGGGTGCAGTTGGCTTTCAGGGGTGCGGTTCAGGGGTGAAGTTGACCCTTCAAGGGCCAACTGCACCCCTGAACAGGGGTGCAGTTGTTTTCAGGGGTGCAGTTGGCCCTCAGTTCATTTTTATGGACGATAACGCGAGGCAGCACATACAGCTCTTCTGGTCGACGAATTTCTAGAGAGTGACGATATTGGCTGGATGGATTGGCCAGCCAGATCTCCAGACCTTATCCCTATAGAGCATGTTTGGGACGCTCTGGGGAGAGCAATTGCAATTCGCAATCCCCCTCCGAGAACCATTCAGGGAATGAGAACAGCTTTGCTGAACGAGTGGGACCAATTGCCAAAGGAAATGATAAACTGCCTTATTTTAAGTATGAAATCACGCTGCGAGACCTGTATATCTTTAAGAGGAGACCATACCCCCTATTAACCCATCTATTAACCAATTTTTTTGTTTATTCTGCAACCGCTGTTTCATACCTTCCGACTCCAACGTGTGTTACGCACGATCATGCGTGTGTATTACAATTTTTGAATGGTTATTTGTTTTGTATTGTATCAATGTATGTACATATTAAATTTCATTTATATCGGTATAGTAGTTCTAGAGATAATCGACCAAGTCTGCAAATTCTCTTAATTTCTTACACCAGTATAGTTTATTACCGAGCTTTTTCGGGAACATGAGTACCATGCAAAGACAGAATTAAGTTTATTTATATCAGTGAAATCTGTGTTTCTTTGGACAGGAAATTATCCGCAGCAATTTTTGCCTACTGAGATTTTGTTGTAACGATTTGTCTTTCAGTTATATATATATATATATATATATATATATATATATATATATATACATATATATATATATATATATATATATATACAAGGTCTTACAATAAAGTTCGGTGAATAGTCCTGTAACATTAACGTAGATGAAATATTAACGAAAGTTACCTTACTGTCCTTCGAAATAGTCACCTCCCATAACTATGCACCGCTGACATCTGCTATACATGTTCTAGAAACTTTGCAAGAAGTCTTCTTTTGGGATGGAGTTCAAAAGCCTCGTCACGTTTCGTAGGATGTCAGGAATATCGTCCAATCTCTTTCCTTTCAAAGCGAGTTTGAGTTGTGAGAATAGGAAGTCTGGAGGATTGAGATCTGGCGAGTATGGTGGATGTTCAATTTGCACCACCCCCTTTTTTGACAGGAACTGTTTGACGATATTGGCTGCGTGAGGGCGAGCATTGTCGTGAACAAAAACCATGAACCTTGTTGTGCGTACTGGGGTCGTACCCTGCGTAGACCTTTCATGAAACGGGTCAAAATTTCAATGTACCCTTCAGCATTCATCGTCGGTCCCTCAGGTAGAAATTCCTTGTGGATAATGCCTTGTGATTGTCATCCAAGTGATGTGGCACAAGACGGCAACACGTTTTTCTCATCCCTAAATTCTGGGTAACGATTTGTCGCACGGAATAAACGCACTGAAAAAGCACTTTGTAAAACAAGTCTTACACGGAACACAAACGACGTTTAACTGAACAACGGTGGGGGCAGATGGTCAACACCTGCCTCTACGCAGGTGCAGAGTTTTGTTTCGCCAGTGTTGTCAGATCGGCCGTTCTGACTTCATTCACCGAACTTTATTGTCAGAGAATGTATATATATAGATAAGGTAGGTGTCCCAAATATCGCCTACTCTACCGTTTTTTCGACAGTTCATCCAATTTTTAGTTTCTGATTAGGCTGAAAATTCAAAGAACATCCCTAAGAACTATTTCCTTTGGTATCCTGAGAGCAACCAGCTCCAAAACCAGTGTCAGTTTAAGATATGTAGCTAAATAGGAAAAATTAAAATTTCCAGTGAACTCCAGAGCGGTTCCTAATATCGCCTACCTCTGTTCCTTATACCACCTACAGGTGAAATTAGATGCACCTGTTAAAAGGCGTTGCTAGCAAAGTCTCTGTTTAATGCAATTTCAAATGGTATAAGCACAATTAGAATTCTGGTCATTCACTGGATTCTGATTCTTTGGAGCTAAAGTTTTCCAAGACAACAGCCAAAACAACTTCTGACGCCATATAGTTTCTGTTGTCAGTGATAAGAGCGTTGTCGCTATCGCCGCTGTTAGTACAAACCCAGAACTAAGAAGTTACTGTATTTTCTCATACATAGCGCGAATCATACTTTAGAAACACGAGTAGGCGATATTAGGCAAAGGGGTGATATTTGGGTCACTCACCCTATATATATATCTGCACACACATATATATATATACACTCATGGACAAAAAAATTAGCTCACCAAGATATAATTGCGGGATCGTAACGAAACTTGCAATGAAGGTACATGTCGGAGAGATATCCAAATGCTTAGAAATGAAGCGTGATTGCGCATTACGTATAGCCGGTAGAGGGCGTTGAACATCGTACTCTGTGGAGTATAAAACAGGTAACCAAAGATTGTTTGAGTGTGCTGAATCATTTACAAAGGAAGAGCTGAGATAGACATGCCATTACGCCGTGTTCGAAGACAATATAAGCAGTTATCGCAGTTTGAGAGGGGGAGAATCGTCGGGATGATGGAAGCTGGGTGGTCAGCTAGGCGAGTAGCTCGTCGATTAGGCCGCTCTGATTGTGTTGTGATGAAGTGTTTGGACCAGTGGACCCGAGAGATGTCATGTACACGAAGACCAGGCTCAGGACGCCCTCGACAGACCAGTCGTCGAGAAGACCGCCACATCGTAAGAAATGCACGCGTACAGCCAACTGCTTCATCGGCCGCCATCCAGGAACAGGTAGCACCTTCACTAGGGGCCTCTGTGTCTTCTCGAACCATACGAAGGCGCCTGGCTGAAGGACAGTTGGTATCGCGGCGCCCATTACGTGTGCTGCCCTTGACGCCCACCCATCGACGCCTCCGTTTGGAGTTTTGCCGCGCACGAGGAAACTGGACTGCAGCGGAATGGAACCAGGTCGTCTTTAGCGACGAATCCAGATTCAATCTCGGCAGTGATGACAATCGTGTTTGTGTGTGGAGAGCCCGTGGTGAACGCTTCAATCCTGCCTTTGCTGTACAGCGACACATCGCTCCCACAGCTGATGTGATGGTATGGGGTGCCATTGCCTACAATACACGGTCACCCCTAGTATTGTTCCGTGGTACCATGACAGCCCAGCGGTATGTTCATGAAATCCTGCAACCACATGTGTTCCCACTTATGCAACGGCTCCCAGGAGCCATTTTTCAACAAGACAATGCTCGGCCTCATACGGCAAGGGTGTCACAAGACTGTCTCCGCACTGTTACTACCATTCCTTGGCCTGCCCGATCCCCAGATTTGTCTCCAATCGAGCATATCTGGGATTATTTGGGACGACGAGTTGGGCATCCCACGAGTTTGAACGAACTAGAGGCAAGGTTACAGCAAATATGGAACGAAATGTCTCAAGACATCATACTGAACTTGTATGAATCAATGCCCGATCGTATCGCATCGTGCATTCGCGCTAGAGGGGGTCCAACGGAGTATTAACTCCTCCGTTCTTTTGCCTTTTTCTCTGAAATAAATTATCCTTTTTTTTTGATTTTCTTATCATTTACTTATATCAAAGTAGTCATTACGTATGTAAAATTTCGTTTCATTTTGACGACTCCTTCTTGGTGCGCTAATTTTTTTTTCCATGAGTGTATATGTATATATATATATATATATATATATATATATATATATATATATATATATATATATATATATATATATATATATATGTAAATGCATTGCAGTCCCTCTTCCTGCCCATACCTTTGGATTCCTGGAATGGCTTTGTCGCAGTGTGTTGCGACCAAGAGGCAGTCGCCACGGCGGCCTGTCTAGAGTTTTTGTTGCCGTCTTGGGAAATCCTGGCCATCATAAATTTTTCTTGGTGGACCCCACTCGGGGGTTGAAGTTTTGGGGGACTTGTTGCCGTATTGGCGAGGTCAGCACTCCCGGTCTTTATGTTTGAATTACAGAGGTATAAGGTGCTGGCCTCCTATTTTTGGGAAGCTTTATTTTTGTTGGCGTTTTTCTGGAGATACACTTTTCTGGAACCTTTGCTGTATAACAGCTGACTACAGCCGATTTTGGAGATAGTTCTTGGCCCGTTTTTCACAGGCTAAGGAAGTCTGTTCAATGTATTATTATGACGAATTGAGTCTTCAAAACGACATCAACTTGGTGTTTTGTTGCTACGGAGTCCTTAGAAGAGCTGATTTTCTTACCTGCCGAAGACAACGCAATGTCGAAAGCCAGAGAAGTGTAATGTGGCCGTAACAATTTTGACTGGCTTTTATTGAAATTTCGATTGCATCTAAAATTAGCTGGAAATTCGGGCTTGAGAGGAAGTTTTTATAGAAAAAATACAGGGTGTTTCAGAAAATGTGATATCATTTGAAATATGTCTCAGCAATTACATTGGCTAGTAATAAAATTGACCAGTGTTATTGTTAAGTAATAAAATATTTATTTACCAAAGTATGAATGAGGAATATAAACGCATGTAGATTCCATGAACAATTTTACAAATGATTAATATGCGTGCAACCTGGGAAACGTCAAGTGGGAATTCCATTTCCTGTGAAATTCGCTGCAGCATGTCATTGGTAACAGTTACCAAAGTGGCACGGATTCTCTGTTTTAGTTCCTCTACTTTTAAAGGAAGCGGTGGTACATAAACCAAGTCTTCAATGTACACCCAGAGTTCAAAAAATGAAAAGGCGTCATAGCTGGTGAACGTGGCGATTGTTTAAAAAAATGAAAATTAAAAAAAATGTTATGCAAAATATCGAAACATAATTTTGACGTTTTTCCACATATATTAAAATACTAGGTGAATATCCGTGCTTCGCTACGGAGTACATTCAAATTAAATACAACGGTCAATGTATGCGTATAATGCTAAAAACAAACACAAAAAATATATTTATAAAAAAACCGTAACGGATATTTTTACAGACGAAATAATGTAGAAAAAATAAAAATTCTAAAGTCTCATAAACATCTCTCTAATACAGTTTTTTTTTATCATCCAATGCGGAGGCACTCGTCGTCAAACATTCGCCTATACTACGCCGCAATTTTACTGCCCATTTTATTGTGGGGGCACCATATAGGCGGACAGCATTACCCCCTAAGAAGGGACGACACGAACAGAGGCATTTTTCGTGGCGTGACGCCAGGATTCGATCCCAGCACCCTCAGCACCGAAAACCAGCGCGCTGCACCACTGGGCCGCCACAAGCCCGCTCTAATACAGTTAGTAAGCAGGATTATGACATCCGAAATTTTAGTAGGGCTGCAGTCAGTAGGCATTCTACAGGGTGGCTAATAAATACTGTGACAAATATCGAATCATTTAATTACACACAGATGAAATAGAAAATGAAAAATACAACAATATTATGAACATTATACATGAAAGTTTACCATGAAATAATTTTACTCGAATCGACCGCCATCTTTATCGATTACTAAAGATAATCTCTTACGCCACTGTCCTATTGCGGCACGAATCATTTTATGAGGTAATTTGTCCCATTCACTCCGTATGGAAGCTTTGAGGGAGTCCAAACTTCTGTGCTGCTTAGCATTTACTTTAGACTCTAAAATCCCCCAAATGCAATAGTCTAAAGGATTTAGATCTGGTGAAGAAGGTGGCCAATCTTCTTGCTTGATATTTTTCGGGCAATTGGCATGGAGCCATTCCTGTGTTGTTTTGGATCGGTGGGACGGTGCAGAATCTTGCTGAAGTATCCAATTCTTTTTGGGATACAATCTGTTAGCATGTGGTAATAAACGTGTAGCCAATACTTCCTGTTTGTAATATTCAGCATTGATTTTTACCCCTTTATCGATGAATTTCAGAGGCAGTTTTCCATTGTGTGACACTGCAGCCCAAACCATAACAGAATTCTTGTTCTGAAAGCGTTTAACAGTTCGAAGATTTTCAGGTATATCCTCGAAGGTTGCTGAATATACAATATCATTTTTAGCATTATAACTTTGTTCTGTACAAAACAGCTTCTCATCAGAGAAAATTATTTTTTCAACACTTTTGCTACCGTGCCGGTTCAGCAATTTCTTACATCTTTGTAACCTTTTTACTATTTGTGCAGTAGACAAACCTTGAACTTTTCTTTTGCGATAAGGGCGAAAACCCAGGTTTTCATTTATGATAAGTTGCATAGTTCTGCGACTGATGTTCTCTTCTGCAGGCCATTTTATTTGCAGAACGTTGTGGATTTCTTCGAATCTTTTCACCAATTCTTTTGATACGTTCTTTTGTACGAACAGTGCGTGGACGACCGGACCTTGGTCGATCTGTACAGCTATTGGTATCCAATAATCGATTTATAGTCCTATATATAAACGTCCTATTAAAACCAAGGCATTTTAATTGCTTAAATATTTTACCTGCAGAAAATCCGCGATCAAAAAGCTGTTTTACCATTAACCTTTTGGCTTCCATCTTTAAAAATATTCTACATGTTTTACTTTAAACAAAAATCGTCTGCGTTTACAAAAAGTTGCCAATCACACAAATAGATAGATAAATTGTTTTTCCAAACGATTAACATTAACTCTTATTTTTTGGAGTGTTACAGTATTTATTAGCCACCCTGTAGTTCAGCAGGTATCCTTTAATTTTGTAATCAAATAAATAACATAAATAACGAGGATATACAGATGTAATATTCAGATTTATATGTAAAGAGTAGCTG
Source organism: Dolomedes plantarius (assembly GCA_907164885.2). Classification (NCBI taxonomy): domain Eukaryota; kingdom Metazoa; phylum Arthropoda; class Arachnida; order Araneae; family Dolomedidae; genus Dolomedes; species Dolomedes plantarius. The sequence goes on from OU015490.1 coordinate 85,714,343, forward strand.
AATACGCGTGCTTCGCTACGGAGTACATTCAAACTAAATACAACGTCAATGTATGCAATTAATGCCAAATATATATATATATAAATTGTAACGGATATTTTTATAGACAAAATAACGTAGGCGAAAATATTAAAATTAAATACAACGGTCAATGTATGCAATTAATTTGTATGATTAATATCCATAAAACATACTATTTTGAATTAAATTCTTAAAAAACTTCCATCTCAATTAGTCTAGTGGTTATATTATATCTTTTACCGTATTTCAATAATTTATGTCAATTTATTTTGTTGTTATGCACATGACGCAAAATTAGTTTAAAGTATCAGAGAAAGAAAAGAATTCATGTGATCAGCGTTTAATAAATTAAATTCTAAAAATTAATCTTTAAAAATTCACCAAAAATCAGAAAATGGAGTTAAAGATTCGAAAAAGATTTCATTTTGAAGATATTTGTATGATCTTTCTCATGATATAAATTTTATAACCCTCAGATTATTATTTAAAACGCAAACTTTAAAAAAGTTACAAAAACAGCTTAAAAGTTAAATTTAAAAAAAATTAAGAATATTTTTTCAAAAATCTTTCTTAGCGCACCCCTTCACTATACGCAGAATCGGCATGCAAAACTTCAGTCCTTAAGGTCCAGCGGTTTGGTCTGTGCGTTATCTGTCAGTCAGTCACTGAAGTGTTTTATGTATATAGATTAGGTCATTTGAACGAGAATTTATACAATCTTTAGATCCTGAAATCAAGACAAATTTTCTGAAACAACCCGCATATTTTACAATAAAGTATAAATAATGGGGCGTAACCGTTTCAAATCCTGGCATCTTTAGAAATTATTTAAACCTCCTGTTGAGATGTAAAGGTCACCTATCTGTCCGTGAATAAAATCGATTCACTGCCTCAAAGTCAATAAAACTACTAGGTCACAAGAACAATCTTCGTCAGAGTGAAAACACAAGTGTCCTTGTAAACATTTAAGCCGCAGAGAGAGAGAAGGTAGTTCCCTTGCTTTCTGGGTCAATTTGTTCAGGTATGAATTGAAATGTCGACCTTTTCCTTCAGTAAAAATTATTAGTTATTTTCTTAAACTTTCCAGTAGATTCATTTTATTCATTTTTGAGATATTTGCTGCCTAGGTTTCTTCGTGTTTATTTTTGCTTTCATTCACAGATCTTAAAGATAATATTAAAACCGGCCTTGTTCCCTTTATTTTGATTTCAGTCGTGTCAGACTGCTTACAAAGGAACTACTCAGCAGCATCATTTATAAAGTGTCGGGGCCTGAAAGCGACACAATGGCACGTTTTGAGGAGGTACCCGAGTGGCACGTTTTCGACAATTATTTATTCATTCAAAAATTTATGTCAGACTTTTCCTGCAGTCAAAAGTATTAGCTATTTCCCACTGAAGAAGTGTGGTTGATTTTAATCCGCGTATTTTTCCAATTTGTTAATTTTCCAGGCTATTCGTTATAATAAAACACTTTATAAATGTAATTATATAGTTTTGTTTTGTTTGGAGCACTACGGCCAATTTTTGCTACACGAGGGTTAATATTGCCGAGGCCTACTGCTTAAAGTCAATTCCGGAGACTACAAACGGCCATGACAAGAGCGGGATTCGAACCCACAGACTCTGGTAACGAAAGCCAGCTCCCTAGCTATTCAGCCATCATCCGTCATATTTAGTTATAGTTATATAACTGCATAGTAATTATAATTTTGTAATTATATAGCTATATAACTTAGCACACCTATATCATTAATAACTAGACAAAAATCTATATATTTTAGTTTACTAATCCGATTCCTTGGGCAGTTAGTTCGTAAGAGAAAACTATTGCATCGATTTACTTCGTTTTGGTCTAAAACGAAGGATTTTACTCTATAGATGTGTCAAATTTGGTTTTTTGTAACCGCAATTTCTATTAATTAGGAAAAATTTAAAAAATTACTTTCTCCACATGCTCAGTAAGATATTTAAATCTGGCTTTAGATACTTAGTAAGCTCGAGGCCGCATAAACACATTAATTGGTTACTGCACATGATCAGTGACATGTAAAATCTGCCTTTAGATACTTACTATACGACGCCGCATAAACACGTTAATTTGTTTGTTTCGAGGAATCTGTCTAGCTCTCTCTCTGCCATTTTTATTTTTAATTATGTGAGATATAGAAATAAACCTGACGGAAATTGTTTATTTCGCACTGTGGAGTAAACATATTTCTTTTGATTGGTTCAATAGTAATTTTTAAAGTGTATTTCTCTCTTCTTAATATTATGATTTTCAACATTTGAGTATAATTTGTGTATTATTACATTTGTTTACTATCCAACCATCATGTTTTGACGCATACCAACTAGTAACATCTAATATATAAAAATGAATGTTTGTCTCTCTGTAATTGTACAGAAATCCACAGTTTAGGAGCAACGATCGTGAAATTTTACATACAGGCGTCTTTAAAAACAGCCGAGGGTCTGAAGAACTTCAAAATTCTAAATTAATTACCGTTGATTTTTAATTAATAAAAAACCAACAATTTTGAAACTAAATGTAAGCTGTTACACTTTGTGGAATCACCCCTCTGAATATGGCGTCCACGTTAGGGTTAGCTGGCAAACAGCGAGCGAAAAGATAAAAATAAATAAAATCAAAAAGTTTCAAGTTATATATTAAAACATACAGGCGTCTTTAAAAACAGCCGAGGGTCTGAAGAACTTCAAAAATCGAAATTAATTACCGTTGATTTTTAATTAATAAAAAACCAACAATTTTGAAACTCAATGTAAGCTGTTACACTTTGTGGAATCACCCCTCTGAATATGGCGTCCACGTTAGGGTTAGCTGGCAAACAGCGAGCGAAAAGATAAAAATAAATAAAATCAAAAAGTTTCAAGTTATATATTAAACCAGAATAATAAATGAAAATAATAATCTTTCAAGTCAGATTTTATACTTTAAAATTTATACTTTAAGATATTTCGATTAACGATCGTCGTTTATTTTCGCCACGTTATTTTGTAAACAAACGTTCTCTGTTGCCATTTTCATTTCAGACATTTCTTATTGAAACGATGTAATGCATAGTAAATGCGTTAAATATTTCTTATCTAAAATTTATATTTTAAAACATTTCAGTGAAATTAACATCGTCTTCAGATTATAAATAGACGTTATTTGTTGCTATTTATATTTTAAAAATTTCTTATTAAAATGATGGAATTCTCCGATATATTTCCATAGTGGAGATTTAGACACATTACAGAATTTAAAAGAAACCTTTTGTGTAATTTATATATTTGTGTGTGTTTAATTATTTCAAGTGACTCTAAAGTGGGCGTGGCATTTTTTCCACTAGCGTGAAAAATCAGAATAATATTGAATTATTTAATTTTTTTTGCTCATCAGACGACAGTAATAGCGAGTGGCAGTAGTTACACAAGTTGGAATCTGAAACATTGTTTTGCTGTTTCCTAAAATCTTGCATTTGTGGTGCGTGGAGCCCTTAATTGCAGATTTCTATTAATTTTTTAGTTTGTCAGTGCATTCTAGCTATACTTTAAAACTTTAATTTTTTTGCTACAGAATCTTGCATTTATGGTGCGTGGAGCCCTTAATTGCAGATTTCTATTAATTTTTTCGTTTTTGAGTGCATTCTAGCTATACTTTAATTTTTTTGCTACAGAACTTGCATTTATGGTGCGTGGAGTCCTAATTGCAGATTTCTGTTAATTTTTTTGTTTGTCAATACCTTGAACCTATACTTTAATACTTTAATTTTTTTGCTACAGAATCTTGCATTTATGGTGCGTGGAGCCCTTAATTGCAGATTTCTATTAAATTTTTCGTTTGTCAGACCTAATTGCCTTAAGTTGATGAGTCTGCATGAATTCTACAAAATTAAACAAGGGAACATATCCTTACTGGGGAATCCTCGCCTTGCATATTTCGGAAAAGGAGGATAAGACGCCTTTGCTGTACGTCTAGCGTGGTGTGGAAATCAGCAATTTATTAATTTAAAACCTCTTTTCTAAGAATTCTAGGTTTTTTTTCTACCGTGACAAACTTCACGCAATCGTATGATGGGAGCGGGTCCCTAAACCGACCGGCTAGACGGGCGAAGCACGGCCAAGTAAATTTGACATTTTTACTTTTCAGATTTTAGTGCTACAATGATGAAAGGCTGAAATTCTGAGATGTGTATAATATTTCACATATATTTTTTCTATGTTATTTATACTCTGTTAATTTTTAAATTGATTTTGGTTAACAAACATTCTTAAAATCCCGGGCATCGCTGGGTACCTCAGCTAGTTTAAAATAAAGCGGAAATGTTCTAGTTTGTAGTGCGATTGAGAATGAATTACACGGGGTCATAGTCTTCATCACCTATGTCAACATGAGGAATCAGGAGATTATCAGAAGATATATATATATATATATATATATATATATATATATATATATATATATATATATATATATATATATATATATATATATATATAGATATATATATATATATATATATATATATATATATATATATATATATATATATATATATATATATATATATATATATAGATATATATAGATATATATAGATATATATATATATATATATATATATAGATATATATATATATATATATATATATATATATATATATATATATATATATATATATTTATATACAGTAAAACTTCATTCATCCTGATAACGTTCATAGACATTATTTTTAATTAATGTTCACATTAGATAATAATTTTTAACTACGATAGCAAGAACGTAACTGCAAGTCCGGAAAATATTGGCTTTTTAGTTTGATTCAATATCAGTTCCTGCATAGATTGTACAATAAATTATGGCAATAAAATGCTTTTATTTGAGTTTGAGATAGCTTTACTAGACTTACCAATTCTTTGTTAACAAATGATGTAAAAAGTTGTTTTTATATTTTTTAAATTCTTGTAAACTATACAGTCAATTCCTGTTATTCGGACCACATGGGGAAGTGATGGTTTTGGGCCTAAAGACCGGCTGGTATAATTAAACGCACATGCCTTATGTTGCAAGACGGGATTCGGTCCTAATAAGCGGCTGGTCGGATTTATCGGCTGTCCAATTAATCGGAATCGACTGCACTATGTAATTTTGTTGCAAAGCATAGTTTTTTATTGGAATAAACTGTCAGTCTCCTTAATTAAGGATTTTGTTTTGCTTATTACCCATATTACCGGATTATCCGGATTGCCTATGGCCCCAACTAGACCTGATAACCGAGGTTATACTGTATAAATTAAATTCTTTCAAGTAATAAAAAATTTCAAGCTACTAATCAGTAAAAAAATAATCAAAAAGCGTACTTAAATAGCCCAAAAAACAGAAAAAAATTTTCAGGTAATCTCTTCTAACGAAACTACCGCGGATTATTAACGTAGGATAACGTTGCTTACCACTACCTCTTTTGTATATATATATGGATGTATGCGTTGTATATATATATATATATATATATATATATATATATATATATATATATATATATATATATATATATATATATATATATATGTCAAAATTTGACGCATTTTGATACTTTTCTGTTTAACTGTTTACTGCTTGTCCAAGCGATACAGACTGGGTCTGGCGCGCTGCCAAAATTATAACCTGCGACGACGGATGGTTTTTGCGTCTGAAATTTTACTTTCCGGAAGACCGTTATGGAGGAACGTAATCCTACGTTAAAATTTGTAAAACAAATTTGAATCGTCGGGTTTAGATACATATAATGGGTAAACATTAAACCAATTATTCCATAGATAAGAAAAGCCCAAAATGTATAAAAAAAACAACATACTTTCATATTTTAAATTTTTATAAAATACCGTACTTTTCGGAACATAAACCCCACCGGGCGATAAGACTAGCGTCAAATTTATGGGAGGATTTTTAGAAAATAATAGTTTGTATTTTGTAAGGTATATAAAGGTTTATATTTTATTTAGTATTTTATTCGGTATATATTTTAGATTTTTTACTTAATAAAGATAGAAAAAAAATATGTAATAAATATAATACCGTAAGACGGGGCGTTACTTTGTGACTGAAGGGGTAACTTTGTGACACAAAGTAATTTTTTCGTATTACGGATTTTGCGTTCGCGCTCGTGATACCGGAAAGGCAAAGAACGGCGCTAACACCTGGCCGACATACAGGGACACCTAGTATCCAGTGTTCGAAGCTTCTACACGCCATTTGGCTTCGCTGGCCAGTGTATTGTTCAAACATGTTGTCAAGCTATTGACTCAAACTTCGGAAACTTTGTGGGCTGAAGGCTAACTCCTTATACAACAAACTACCATAGGTAATTATTTTTTATTGACAGTATGTTGGTTAGATTGTTGAGCAATAAAATTTTTGTGTAGCGATATTTCCGAGAGATACGAGAACACAACTAAAATATCGAAAGGTGACGGGGTTACTTTGTGACACATTTGAAGAACTGTCACAAAATAACCACAAAATCGACCCACCTTCTCCAGTCTCTCGATGTTGCATTTTTTCGTCCTCTAAAACACCACTGGAGAAAGAGAAGTATTAACTATCCAGGAAAATACTTCCCGAAGGAGCAGAATGTGCCGAAAGACGAATTTCCTCATCTTCTGAAAGAACTGATGGCTGCCCTGGGCACCCGAGGTCTCTTTGGTGCCAAAGGTATAGATAGAGCTATCCAATATTTGTAAGAGGTCTATATAATTGTATATCAATCTTTTTATAAGCGTTTTACTGGCTAACTTTTTGTCGAGTATTTTTTCCTCTTGGATTTCAAGGTGAAAACAGAGATGTCACAAAGTAGCCCCCCACTCAGGGGGGCAACTCTGTGAAATATTTTAACTTTATTTTCTCAATGGTAAAGAAATATCCGGGTTAGCGCAATACATTACTACGTAAGGAAAGGATGTACCAATGTTTTGCCATTGTTCGTTTTGGGCTGCTTTTAAAACTGATCGACTGGAACAGGGAAAAACTTATAATCCGTCACAAAATGGCCCCATCTTACGGTATATGAAATATCTATAATATATGCAATAAATATCTATAATATATATAAAAAATATCTATAATATATATAATAAAATATTAATTTTTTAATGTTATCTTCGGACCATAAAAGACGCATCCCAATGTTAAGTCGATTTTTTTAATGTAAAAAGGTATGTCTTATGATCTGAAAAATGCGGTAGTTTTTTTTAAAATTTAAATCGGATGCGATTTTAACTGTTAAATTAGTGACTGGGTGCACACCAGGAAAATTTCATTTTTCCCTGTTGACATTTCAATATTAAATTTGAAATTGGCCTACGACGATAACGTATTTATCTGTCAAAAGCTAAAAATACATGTATAAAATTTGGTTGCTTTTGCAGGGCTAGAATGTTGCCTTCTTCCTCTCACTTTATTTACATCGCTGCTATCAATTTGTCTATTATTAAAGGTAATGACTTCGAACATTTTTTGATCGTATTCCTCATGCTGTCAAATATAACACCTTCGCCCGCCAATGTGAATCCTACCGGTTACTTTTTATACTGTTAATATGTACTTTGCCTGAAGCTTAACGGAAAATCCAAGGGAAAATTGCATTTGTCTTTTTTCCATGGAGGGGAAAATTATGGAGAGATAAAAATAGACTGAGTTCAAGGTCTTTCAATTGGAGTTAATCTAAGTTACTTTCAACTGAATCATTTGGGAGAATTTGAAAATTTACTTATAAGTGAAAAATTCTTATTGGGAAATTTAGTTCCATAGTGAAATTTATTGATAGCTCTGGTGAATAAAAATATAGGTGAATAAAAATGTCAAAATTTCATAAATACAAGAAACAGAAATATTACAAGTGCTTTCATAATGTTTTACACGTCCTTAACAGTACAGCCTGGGGATGGTCGAAGGGCTAGGGATCTGGCTTTCGGAGTCTGTGGGTTCGAATCCCACTCTTGGCATGGGTGTTTGTAGCGATTCGGAATCGGCTTTAAGCAGTAGGTCCCGGTCAAATTAACCCTCGTGTAGCAAAAAATGACCGTAGTGCAAAAAACCAAACCATAATTAATCACAAAGCATCTCCTACCTGGCTGTATTACCAGTTTAAGTATTACAAAATTCTTCATAAATCCATTAACCATTCTTAAAACACACTACAGACATTTTATAGAGCCATATTAAAAAAACTTCGTGTTTCAGCGATAATTTCATTGCCAGATCAAATGTTATGCTGTCTTGTGAACGCGTTTTGCACCGTGAATCTTCACTTCTCTGTTTATCTCGGAATTTTCACGATCTGCCATCTTGAAAGGTATTTTAGATATGCCAAAGGGCATATCTAAAATATATTTCAACGTATCTCAGCATCCAGTTGCTCTATTTTTATTAGGCTGTCTTCTGAGTTTTTTTGATTTAGAGCAAAAATTCCTGAAAGATTCTCCATGAAGCAAAAATACTAAAATCAGCCGTCCAAGCAATTTTTTTTCAAAATTTATTGTGTTTTTGCATGTCAATGCCCCTTCCCCATATCACAAACTCGCAGTCCTCCAGGATCTCAAATTCGATGGACTAGATTCTCCTCTGTGCACTTTTTGTTTTGCTTACTCAGAGTTTCGACTTCTTGGTCTATTTAAAGATGTCTTAAGGCTGTGTTCAAACCCTATTGGATTCTTTCATCTCAATGTTACCCTAAGGATGTGTCCAAGGACTGCTGACTTGGATTCGAAGATTTTTTTAAAAAAATTTTACTCCTTAATATGTAAAGAAATTTTACACCTTGGGAAATTTTTCGCTTTTAAAAATAAGTATTTAAATTTTTAATTATTCTGGGGAAAAATCTGGTATAGTGTGTTTTGAACGTTCCTAAATTCCTTTGGTGGACACAATTTATAAAATGAATCCTACTACAAGGTGCAGAAAAGTTCAGGCTTTCTGAAAATACCATTTTCATTGGATTATCAGCATTTATGTAGCTATAAACAATAGACACATTTTCTCCGTAGGTTAACATTGAGGTGATCGAATCCAGTTGGGTTAGTACACAGCAGCCTTAAGGACTTGTCAATTTACCATGGTAAAGTACCTAGAGGCAGCAGCGCATAAAGCACCTTATCCTGGACAGATAAATAATTTTTCTAAGAATGCACCAACTGCAATAAAAAGCAAAGGAAGTATGTTTAAAGATGAAAATGCTGTGAATTATCAATTGCTGATACTATAAATTTTTCAGTTTCATTGGTGTTACACATGTATTCGTACTGATAAGTTTTTACTCTTAATCTCGTGAGTTATTTATGGATAAAAATGCAACATCGTGTGGTGCGAGAATGATTTCATAGAATCGAGGACTTTAGATGAACTGCTCAACGTTGATGCATTTTACTGTCTACATTGACAGCTTAACTCTTTTTTTTTTCAATCATTGCTCCTTTTGAATCAAAATGAAATAAATATTTTCTCATAAGCCATGCCACATTTGTTTTAAATCATAAATGCGCCTGATATTTAAAATAAATAAAGATGATTTTTCACAAAAATTCACGTATTTATAATGCTTAATATACGTATCGCTCACTCCTTTCAACAACGTCAAATCTCAAAAAACAAGATTTTTCAGGAGAGTGATTTGAAAGTTTAAAAGTACATTGAAATGCATTGAAAATAAATTTTAATTCTGCTCTCTAGCGACTAAATATTGAATAGTGAAATATGACGATTTTGCACGGATATACTACTCTTTCGGGGCATTCTGAAAACAGGTATAACTAAAAATTGGCAATTTTTTAGATATGGCGTTGTTGAAAGAAGTGAGCGATATAATTTTGCTAATTCCTTCAAAATGAGTGTCTTGCTTCTTGCAGACACTAACTAAATTTCTCTCCCAATTAGGCTTGTATGTAAAAATATTTAGCCCCCTTTTAAAAAAATAAATAAAAGAACAAGAGATAAACGAAAACTGAAAACGCATAAAAGATGTTTATATTTTTATTGCAACATCAAACCGCTATGTAAGTATTTATTGCTACGAAAATACAAACGTCCCCAAGGAACTGTGATCCGTTAAACCCATCTTCAAATATGTCGGAAGAAGTGAACATGTCGTCGAAACATAGAATTGATTTAGAACTTCACATTCCTGAAAACAAGTATCTTAAACGATGAGGATTCAAATTTTAAAGAAACACACTTTCTCTTGGAAAATACTTGGGAAATAAGAAAGATCTGTTTTAGTTTTAGAATCTGTTTTAGTTACAGAAGCCTATCCAACCAAGAATATTTTTCAATCCTCCAAAGAAAATGAAAGAATACTTAAGACTTCTAGAAATGTTTGTTTTGAAGAACGCGTGGAATATTTCTTAAACATTTAAATATAGAGGAAAATTTCCTTGAGAACAAAACAAAATTCTTACGACCAAAAACTATGAGAATATGATATCAAACTTTCAAATCCAGTGCCTCAAGTATCCCCAGACTAGAGCTTTACTTTTTGGCTGGTGATCCCGGCATATTGCAGCGCTGACTCCATATAAAATAAAGATGAAATCCTATAAAACTAATATTATGTGAAATTAGAACATGTAAGTAAATAGATAATCGTATAGTGGCACTTTTAAAAAAAAATTGTTAATTTGAGAAAAACACATTTTGACACATGTCTGAGATAACTAAAAAAAAAAACTCAAATTTAATAGGTAATGTTAACATTTTAATGTCTCTTCTTCTTACTTAAAATTACTTTTAGCATTAATTACAAATTTGCACAGAAAACATCATAATAATTATCTACATGCATAAAAAATTATTCGAACACATAATAAATCCTAGTTACATATATTAATTATTCTGTGCTCTCGCCTGATAAGCTAAATTACAAATTAATTATTATTCACCACCACCCTCATTGCAGACTGAAGATTATATCTCGTATCTAAAACTCGGTCAAAAACTCAGACCAGAAAAATGTTCAGACAAATGGCGACTGGCAGAAGAGCGAACAACCTAGAGATGTCTAACAGTAGAGGCCTTTTCTTGAACTGCCCAAAAAACCGTTAAAAAATTTCCAGCACTGGAAAAGCAGAGATCACAAAATGTTCTCGAACAATTAACACCTTTCAGCTATCATTGGTTAAAAGATGGTTGCTGGGCCGTTGCTATGGGGAAGCTATGTCCCTTTAGTGCCCGAGACGGTGGCAAGTAATTCTCGCTTCTGTACACATGACCTTGAGTACTATACGTACTGTTACAGGTCACACCTAATTGTCTACGGGAGGCAGATTCCCTTCTTCCCGGAAATCCGGTACGAAAAATCACAGGAGCGATTTTGAGCACATATATATTTTAAAATTTACAACAAAATAGATACACTTATAAATGTGCATAGAACCGAATTAATGTTGTATCGAAATTATGAAATAAGAAAATATAATTTTTTTAGAGATAAAACAGTATATTAATCAAAATAATTACAAAGTCGCGTTCCATGTCACAACCAACAATTTATTAAAGATAAAAAAAACAGTGTATTAGACAACAAGAAAAAACCTCCTGGCTTTAACATTAGCACATCAACACCGCACGGCGATCAGGATTGCATACCGGGATAACATTAAGGTGGACAGTGCGGTTACAATCAGGCATAATCCTCTAACCTGCACACTCTCTGTCCGCTTTATAGGTGAATTTCGGTAGAAGGTTAATAAGCAAATCGTGAGTTTGCATATTTTCTCCAGGTTACTCAGTTAGAAACGCGAAAAGAAATTCTAGCGTTTTATCCAAAATCATTAGAGCTTCTTCACATCAGTGGTAAATGCTTTTGGCGAAAGTTTCCTAGATCTATATATTAGTACTACCTGAAAACCCGTACTTCGCTACGGAGTACATTCAAATTAAATACAACGGTCAATGTATGTAATTAATGCCAAAAATATGTTTAAATGTATTTATAATAAATACAACGATCAATGTATGCAATTGTTGTAAAAAAACGAAAAAATATATTTATAAAAAAATCGTAGCGGATCTTTTATAGACAAAATAATGTAGAAGAAAATATTCAAATTAAATCTATTAGAACATACTAAAGAATATAGTACAGTTAATATAGTACAGTTTGAGGAACATATCTTTTACTGTAGTTTAATATTTTTTTTCAATAATTTCCCATCGTCTGCCGCATTAGGAAGAAAAAAAATATGTTTTTGTATATTTCGTTGCTATGAACGTGATGATAAATTAATTTAAAGTACCAGAAAAATAAATCACGTAATCAACATTTAATAAATTTTAAATTCTAAAAATCAGTCTTTAAAAATTCACCGAAAATCAGAAAATGAAAGTAAAGATTCGAAAGAGATTTCCTTTTAAAGGAATTTTTAGGATCTTTCTCGTGATATAAATTTTATAATCTTCGTATTATTATTATTTTAAATGTAAACTTTAAAGAATGTTACAAAAACAGCTTAAAAATTTAATTTAAAAAAATCTAAGAAAATTTTTTCAAAAATCTTTCAAGAAGAATCGCCATGCAAAATATCCGCCCTTTAGGTCCAGCGGTTTGGTCTGTGCGTTGTATGTAAGTCAGTGAGTCAGTCAGTTACGGAACTGTTTTCTATATTTAGATTGATGCTGAAAAAGACTTTTTTTGATTATGTATGATGAAAGGCCTAATTATAGTCATGAAATAGGTTAATTTCAAGACTTTAGCATCTGTTATCATAAGAAAATATTTAAAAACAGTATTGTAATGATTAAATACGCTGTGTTTTGAAGGTAATAAGATTTAATGCATTCAAGCTTTCACAATTGGGCTTAACTAGAATAACTAACCTGATAGTTTTATCAACAACGTAATTAGTGGTTTTAGATGCGTATACAAACTAGTATTGCTCTCATGATAATTAAATTTTAATTGGCTATTATATCACAGATAATAATTAATGGTTTGAGTAATTTTAAACTTAGTTCAAGATATAATAGGGTAACTAAATTAAATGGTTATAAACAAAAGTTTAGTTTTAATAAAAAATATTATTATAACTTGATTGAGTTAAACAAGAGGTAATAATGATTTTAAGTTATTCTTTATTTAAAGCCAAATAAAACCAACAAATATTACTAAAATCTATATCTATAAAGGAAGAAGTCCTGACTTATATATACATATATACATACACGTATCAACGCCCAGCGAAAACTATTGGAGATACAGATATCAAATTTTAGGAGCTTATTACTTTTGTGCTGAAGGCGTCATTTAAGAAGCGATTTTTCAAAATTCGCCCCCCCAAGGGGGGAAGGGGGGCAAAACGTGTTTTTTACATATTCCTTCATATCTCAAAGAAGGATATTGATATCCATAACATTCTTGCTTTAAAATGTAAGTAACATGAATACCTAAAAACCAATTTCAGGATTTTTCAAAATTAGGCCCCCAAGGGGGGGAGGGGGGAAAACGTGTTTTTACGTGTTTTATCACATTTTCCTTCATATCTCGAAGAAGAAAACAGACATCCATAAAATTCTTGCTTTAAAATGTAAGGAACATAAATACCTAAAAACCAATTTCAGGATTTTTCGAAATTCGGCCCCCATGGGGGGGGAGGGGGCAAAACGTATTTTCCATATTCCCTCATATCTCAAAGAAGAAAATTGATATCCATAAGATTCTTGCTTTAAAATGTAAGAAACATAAATACCTAAAAACCAATTTCAGGATTTTTCAAAATTCGTCTCCCAAGGGGGAGAGGGGGGGGGGGGCTAAACGTGTTCTTACGTGTTTTATCTATATATATATATATAAAGGAATCAACACCCAGCAAAAACTATTGGAGATACAGATATCAAATTTTAAGAGCTTATTACTTTTGTGCTGAAGGCGTCATTTAAGAAGCGATTTTTCAAAAATCGCCCCCCAAAGGGGGGAGGGGGGCAAAACGTGTTTTTTACATATTCTTTCGTATCTCAAAGAAGGAAATTGATGTCCATAAGATTCTTACTTTAAAATGTAAGAAACACGAATACCTTAAATCCAATTTCAGGATTTTTTAAAATTTGGCCCCAGGGGACGGGGAGGGGGGCTTAACGTGTTTTTCACGTATTCCTTCATATATCAAAGAAAGAAACAGATATCCATAAGATTCTTGCTTTAAAATGTAAGGAATATGAATACCTAAAAACCAATTTAAGGATATTTCAAAATTCGGCCCCCAAGGGGGTTAGGGGGGCTAAACGTGTTTTTACGCGTTTTTTATATATTCCGTCATATCTCAAAGAAGGAAACAGATATCCATAAGATTCTTGATTTAAAATGTAAGAAACACGATTAAATGTAACAAACACGGTCAATGTCACGATTTTTCGACATTCGCTTTAGATTTTGAAAAAATTGCTAGAAACAATCCAATAATTTATATTTCCTATATATCACCATTTTGAACACCAAATTGGTGGTAGGAGAAAAGAGAGAGATCAACCTTAATTAAATGAAGTGTGGAAAGGTGTGTGTGTATGTGTGTGAATTGTATATATTTCGGTTGTTAGTACGTATACATCTAGAGCTCAGGTTAACTCCATTCATTTTTATTATCCTGGGCAACGTCAGGTAATTCTTTGTTTATGAAACCGGCAATTTTCACAAGGGTTTACGGGAAAGCCCTCAAACTCCTCGAAGGGCCGGGATTCAGTGGGTTATCAAAATTGAAAGAAACATTTTAATGCTGACATTAGCATGGGGGGGGGGGGGTTATTATAATATGCTGATGGGATGATGACCAGTGGAGAGGGGTATAGATTGCCATAAAATACAAATATACATATCATACAAGTAAGCTTTATTAAGGGTTCACCCGTGCAACGCCGGGTATATAAAGCTAGTATTCTATATAATAGTATATTTTAAAACCGTATTATATTATATTTTATCCAGATATATTATTATTAAAGATATTAATTGTTATTATCAAAATGTTATAATCCCATTTAATTTGAATTTTCGATATTTTATTTCCAATAAACTAATTATTATTCTTATTTTATACTAGTGCGGAAGAACTTGTCCTGAGACACCCCCAGTGTATAATGCACATACTGCTGACTTCTTTTTATCTGGCAACACTACACAGGTGAGTCGATATTGCTCCTTTGGTGTCACTTCAATTTGAATCCAGCCCAGGGGTGACAGAGGCGTCCTTCTCCCACCATTTCCCACCCACTGAACTCGTAGACGGACTCTTAGGGCTGAAGATTTTACTTGCCTATGAAGGTTTGCCTTCTGGTATTAGACTAGGTATTGGTAAGGTATTGCCTTCAGGTATTGGAGTTCCAGTATATATATGTAAGTATGCATATATATATATATATATATATATATATATATATATATATATATATATATATATATATATATATATATATATATATATATATATATATATATATATATATATATATATATATATATATGAGATAAATTTCAAATCCTTTTCATCCCGAACACGCTTTTTCCAAATTCGTTTATCTTATTGCAACAGAACACCGTCCCTTAATCTTGAATTACGACCTATATCCAACCAATATAAATCTATTTTTCCCCTAAATGCCACGTGCGGACGGAGAGTCTTATATAAGCATTATATAACGGACATGGCGCGATCATCACACCATATGACGCGACTTAATCAGGTGTACGTTTCTGGCGAATTAGAAGTTTTATAAACCCGTACTCGGGCGAGAGATTTTCGCGCGTCTGTAGTCTTTTTTTGTCTGTTCTCGGCGTGAAAACATGTAGTTTTCGTTCCTGTCAAAATGGGCGGGCGAGGGGTCCCAGTTCCCCGAACGCCTCGCGATGTCTTTTGCGTGCCTAGGTGTAAGGCATGACCAATGTTGTAAGCTGTCAGTGAGTGATACAAGAATAAAATAAGTTAAAAACGATGGAAGTACGTTTTTCACTCTGGACTCCCTGCCTCTGTTCCTCGACTGCATTTTATCTTTATGAGTTCTCCCCAGCAACCGGCAGCGACAGCTTTCTATTCTCTCTATTCGCCTGTCCTGGTTCGACGACTACTCCGCCATGACTACAAACTGTATGAAATATGTCGAGTTCCCTATCATGATGTTCAACGCCACCGAAATCATTACACACACACACACACACACATATAAATATATATATATATATGTGAGAGTGAGTTTGGCAACACAACTGAACTATTACTACAACTTCCACTCCTCACTACTGCGGCACGAAGGACTTTAAGCGGATGTGTTGTTCTGCAAGCTCCCGATGTTTAGCTCTTTTGATGCTTCTGTGTTTATTTTTTTAATTTCATACTAAGTGTTAGTCCTGTCTTGTAAACATCGTCTAGTTTAATTAAATGTTCAAAATAATTAAGTCTAATGATTCACTTCTAAAGGAAGGAGTACTAACTCCTTCCTACATGGGTGCTCGGCCCTCGGACTCGAAAAATACCCCTAGCATGCTGAACTTAAAAAAAAAAACTTTATTTTCTTTCGATGATACGACTTGATTTCGACTTGATTTCGACTGGATTACTGTTGTCTGTCATTTTGGATTTGGATATCGAAAGCGAAAGCCAAAGTGATGTGCCACGGACTCTGATGATACTCTGATGGGATGATGAGAACCAAAACCAGAATTGTAAGTAACTTGGATCATATTAAAATTATTTGATGCATACGTTGACGCTTGTTCAAGAAAATTTTGATGATTAAGGGAATTCTCAACTTATTGATGATTTAAGAAAACTGAAAGATATTTCAACGTTCTTTTGATGCAGGAATTTAATTGATGCTAAATTCACTTTTGATGGTCTTTGACGTTGAATTTATCACTTCTGTTTTCTTGAAGAGAATTCTATTTCGATGAAATTATTTGATGATTTGATGAAAATTTCGACATTTAACTTGAAGAATCTTGTTTCCTTGAACAA
Organism: Dolomedes plantarius; assembly: GCA_907164885.2. NCBI lineage: Eukaryota > Metazoa > Arthropoda > Arachnida > Araneae > Dolomedidae > Dolomedes > Dolomedes plantarius. The sequence goes on from OU015490.1 coordinate 85,731,356, forward strand.
ACCACAACATAACATATATTTTGAAAGATCGCGAATTGAATACTTTTGAAGATTATTATATTATTATTTTGATGCATAATTTTGACGAAGCGAATGTTTATTTGATGACAACTTTGCTTATTTGATGCGCTTTGATGTTGAACTTAATTCTGCTGTTTTCTTGCGAGAATATTTTTTATTTTGCAGAATGTTTTGATGCTTTCGATTTCACAATTTTGATACTTTCGATTTCCCAATTTTGATGCTTTTAACATTAGAACTTTAACTATTATTTTGATGCTGCATTTACATCCTCTATTTTCTTCAACAGTGATTTATTTTGAAGATTAATTTGATGAATATTTTGCTGAAGTAATATCTAACTTGATACATATCTAAATTTACGTCATCTGTTTTCTTCAACCAGAGAAATTATTTTGAAGAACTTATTATTTGATATTTGATGCTTATTTTAGTTCATAATTTTGTTTTCTTGAACAAAACCTGTTTTAAAGATTACTTATTTTGATGCATATTTTGAGAATCAATATTTTATTATTGAATTGGTATTTGAAAAAATTTCGATTTGAAATATTATTTTCTACTTTTGAATTTGAGTAACTTAGTATTATAATTATTGATTTTGGTTTTGAATATTTGTATATTTGTGTACTATAATTGTTTGAACCTAGTATATAGTTATGGCTACTCTCAACGATTACCCCAATATTGCAAAATCATTAAAAATTGGTAGTACGAATCAAATAAAGGTTCTACATCGTTTAATTTTTGGTACAGACGGCGACAGACAAAATCGTACCAGATTACGTAAATTTACAGGTTTTAAACAGCCATTCGTGTTGGAAGCAACGAAACAGAAAGTACTTAAAGAGTTTTCACTTAAAGACTTGATTTCTATTTGTAATCTACTTCATTTAGAATTTTCAACTGACCCAGACAAATGTGCCAATACCATTCTTATGAGTCTTAGTGATTTATCGTTATTAAAAGCAGAATTTTCTGATCTTTCGGAATGCGAAGTGAATGATGACTCACTTCCGGGTGCACGTTCATCCCAAACTAACAGCGTTATAGAGGAAAATAGATCTCCCTTTTCCCCCACCATTGACGCAAAAGAATCTTCGAATAAGCAAAATACACACATTTCCGTTGGTGAATCAGATCAAAATTCATTGCCTTCAGTTGAAACTGCGAATCTCTCTTTCCAGTTGTTTAGTCTGAAAGACGTTGTTGATTTAATAAAATCCTTCTCGTCTCGTGATAATTACAGTGTTGAGAATTTTATATCTGACGTTGAAGAACTTTTTTGTTTATATCAGATAAACAATCCAATTCACCAAATTACTTTTGTTAGAAAATGTTTAACTGGTCCCGCTCAAACTTTAATTAGGTCTATTCGTGGAATTACAAATTGGGAACAATTGAAGCACCATTTATTAGACGAATTTTCGGACAAAATTAACGGTATTCAGTTACATAAATTAATGGAATCTCGACGTATGAAACCGTTTGAAACCCTACAAGAATATTTCTTAGCTATGAGAGATTTGGCACACAAAGGTTCTCTCGATGACTCCTCTCTGTTTGAGTATGTCATAAACGGAATTCCTGATTCAACAAACAATAAAGTTATTCTTTACGGTTGTAAATCCGTCCCTGAATTTAAGGAAAAGTTGAAAATTTATGAACAAATCTTTAACAGATCACAAAATTTCAGACAAAATAATCAGAAAAAAATTGATGCTTCCTACCTCAATGTGAAAGTCGATAATACACGTAGCCCAAATACACAGCCAGTATGTTTTTCCTGTGGCTTGAGAGGTCACAAAAGCAACCAATGTTTGAATAAGTCACATGGTAAACAATGCTACGGATGTAAAAGTTTTGGTCATGTTCATGCTAATTGCCCTAAAAGTTATCGAAATTCTAAACCAAAACCTGATTCTCAAAAACCTATTTCTGATAAAACTGTAAATGCACTTTCTCCTGAAACTTCATCGAAAAATCCCATGCATGTTGACATTCAACTTGCAGGAATTCAATTGACAGCACTCTGTGACACTGGGTCACAGGCAACCCTCATCAATGAGAAAACCTATCGAAGAATTGGTTCGCCACCATTGCAGCCCACCAACATTCCCTTTTCAGGAATTGGCAAAAACCAAGTTCACAGCATCGGATTCTTTCAGGATTCCATCGAAATTCAAACCATTACTTTACCTGCTAAAATACATGTTCTAGAGGATGACTTGATTCCTTTTGATGTGATTATCGGAACCGACTTTTTGCAGCAAACCCAATTTACATTTGATGAAGACGGTATTCGTTTTACTCTTGATAATAACATCTTCGTTAATATTGCTAATATTCCTGATGACGAAGCTTTCCCATTTGATCTTTCACACATTTTGAATTCTGAAATTCGTGAGGAAGTTCAAAATATCGTTACTTCCTACAAACCCCATAAAGTTCAAGACACTGAAATTAAAAGGACTATTTTATTACAAGATGAAATCCCCGTAAATCAACGTTCTCGACGACTCCCTTTTGCGGAACAGAAAATTGTAGAAAAACAAATTCAAGATCAGGGCCAAATATGCATGTCTGAAAAACCTCTAACATCTACTCAAGATAAGATTTCTAGGGTAGAGAAAATGGATAATCCAATTGATTTTGAACGTGATGATGATGATGATGATGCCAATGATTTAGATTTGTTTCATGATAATGATGATGGAAAATATTTAGATGATGCTGATGCCAGTGATTTAGATTTGCTTCATGATAACGATGATGATAATGCTTTTGATATTGGAACTATCAAAGCAACTCTTGAACCAAAAATATTTGATGCCGATGATGATGCCCTTGAGAATGAATCCGTCAAAAGTGAAAAGGTTGAACCAAAATTTCAAGTTATTGAAGCTCCCAAACCCCCTGAACAAATAGCAGCTTTTCAACAACAGAAAAACATTCTTTCACAAAATCCAGTTCTTCGTGTTTTTCAACAGGGATACCCATTAGAACTCCACACTGATGCCAGCTCCTTAGGTTTTGGCGCTGTGCTCTTGCAACAATCCGATGATGGACAGTTTCATCCTATTCATTATTTTAGCCGTAAAACTACAGTTCAACAAGAAAAATATCATAGTTATGAACTGGAAGTTCTTGCCGTTATTGAAGCGCTAAAAAAATTTCGAAACTACTTGTTGGGAACAAAATTTAAAATTATCACCGATTGTGATGCTTTCCAAAAAACGATGCACAAAAAAGACCTACCAGCTAAAATTGCTCGATGGGCATTGATGTTAGAAGACTTTGATTATGAAGTTTGTCATCGACCCGGTAGACAGATGAAACATGTTGATGCTTTAAGTCGTAACCCCATTCTTGTAATTACCTCAAATGATATCACTCAAAAGGTGAAAAATGCCCAAGACCAGGATGAATTTATATCTCAAATTAAATCTATGCTTGAATCTACACCTTCTGATGAATTTTTTGTTAAAAACGGAATTCTTTATAAAATTCATCAGGATGCCGAACTTTTAGTAGTACCACAAATGATGCAGAAAGAAATAGTGCTAAACGCCCATTCACAAGGTCATTTTGCTTCACAAAAAACCGAATTAATTGTTTCTCGTGAATTTTTCATTCCTCAACTTAAGAAATTAGTTCAAGAAATTATTTCGAACTGTATTCCTTGCATTTTGTCCTCGCGAAAATCTGGAAAACAAGAAGGATACCTTCACTCCATTCCAAAAGGTGATGCACCCCTTGAATGTTACCATTGCTACTTTTTAGGACCTTTACCATCGACAAAAAAATGTTATAAGTATCTTTTTACAGTAGTTGATGCCTTTTCCAAATTTGTATGGATCTATCCCGTGAAGTCCACCTCTACGAAAGATGCCTTAGACAAATTATCCTTGCAACAAACTACATTTGGCAACCCTTCAAAAATCATTACTGACAAAGGTAGCGCATTCACATCTTCAGAATTTCAAAGTTACTGCCAGGAACAGTCAATTGAACACATTTCAATAGCAACAGGTGTGCCACGTGCCAACGGTCAGGTTGAGCGTGTTCATGGCACAATTATTCCCGTTTTAACTAAGTTAGCTCTAGATGAACCTGACAAATGGTTTAAATATGTCCCAAGATTGCAACGTATCTTAAATAGTACCACCACACGCAGTACAAAATTCACACCCTTTCAACTTTTAATTGGTGTTAAAATGAAACAACAAGAGGATCTACAGATTAAAAATCTTCTTGACGAGGAACACCACCAAAGAATTCTTGATGACAAAGAAGCGTTACGTATCGAAGCTAAACGAAATATCCTCCGTTTACAGGAAGAAAACATACGACAATATAACAAACGGCGTAAACCGGCTTGTAAATACAAGATCGGTGACAAAGTGGCAATACAACGAACTCAATTTGGAACCGGATTAAAGCTCCGACCAAAGTTCTTCGGACCATATGAGATCACGAACATCAACCCCAACGATCGTTACGAAGTTCGAAAGTTAGGACATCACGATGGTCCAACCATAACATCAACTGCAGCGGACAAAATGAAACAGTGGTGCAGAAACTGAACACCAATACCACTGTGTTGAACACTGCTTGATTTTTTGAAATATTTTTCCTTTTTCTGCTCTTTTTTTTTTATCTTTTCAGAATTATTGTTTACAACCCAGCCGCGGACGTCTGGAAAGTCAGAACGGCCGTGTGAGAGTGAGTTTGGCAACACAACTGAACTATTACTACAACTTCCACTCCTCACTACTGCGGCACGAAGGACTTTAAGCGGATGTGTTGTTCTGCAAGCTCCCGATGTTTAGCTCTTTTGATGCTTCTGTGTTTATTTTTTTAATTTCATACTAAGTGTTAGTCCTGTCTTGTAAACATCGTCTAGTTTAATTAAATGTTCAAAATAATTAAGTCTAATGATTCACTTCTAAAGGAAGGAGTACTAACTCCTTCCTACATATATATATATATATATATACAGGGTGTCACGAGAAACCTTGGTACATTTTATGAATTTATATAAAAAAGAGTACTTATGGTAGGAACTAGAAATTCACATGCATAATATTCTATATTTTAGAGTTCTTTCAGAATAGCCAATAAATTTCAATATGTATTCCTTTTGTGGCACGAAGAATATCCAGTCGGTAATCTATTTCAGCCCATGTGCGTTCCAAAATGGATTCCGTAACACACGAAATCGCAGTAGTTATGCGATTTTTTGAGTTCTTTAAGATTGTCCACTTAATTGATTGTTGTTGACATAAATGACTTTTGAATAAACTTTGTCTTTGACAAATCACCAAACAAAAAGACAAGAGGTGTAATGTAATGAAAAAAAGTCAAGAGGTGTATTTTAATGAAAAAAAGTCAAGAGGTGTAATGTCTGAAGATCGAGGTGGCCATTAGATGGGACCATTTCGTCCAATCCACCTGTTTCGAAATTCCTCAATTAAAATCTTGTCAATCTTACCCTAATGAGGCGGTGTACTGTCTTGTTGCCAAATGAATTCGAGATGTAGATAACAAACTTGTGGGACAACAAGATAGCGATTGACAACTTTAGCCATTTTACAACTTTCACTTTCTCGGAACAACTACCATCCCCAATTGAACTTTTTTGACACAGAATAAAACTCTAATATATGCGGTAGCACATAAGTGAATTTCCAGTTCCGAACTTATATACATTTTTTTATAAATTTTTAAAATACGTCTTTAATGATATTTTCAGACACCCTGTATATTCATATATATATATATATATATATATATATATATATATATATATATATATATATATAGAAGAAACCTCTTTCGACGGTCACTTTTTTTCGGAACCATTACTGGCGGACCTAGAAAAAATTTAATATATATATATATATATATATATATATATATATATATATATATATATATATATATATATATATATATATATATATATATATATATATATATATATATATATATATACAAGCATGTAGGTATGTATCTACATTTTGAAAACTAGTATGTTACTATAAAAAAAAATCTTATAGATGTGTATGATGTATAATCTTAGTAATCTTACAAATATGGCTTCCCTGGCAAAGTGGTAAATGCAGCACTTTTCAACGGAATATGAAAATATGTTTAAGTTGAAATTGGATTTTACATAATAACTCTTGAAATATGCTTGATTCATTTCCATGGTAGAGTAAATTGATTGAAATTTTCTTCTTTAGGTGTCTTTTCTTCTACTTCATTAGTTAATTGTGCCATGCCGATGAGCTTAAAATGAAAGCGAAAACTAAATACATACATGCTTGGTTCAAATAGTCTCTCACTAGTAAAACTCTACTTCATTAAAATGCGCTCCAAGATAATACGTTCCAGTTTAAGCTATCCAAAATTTGTACCATTTCTGTCCGTGTAAGCTTGAGACCGTGTAAGCTGGGCCCGTCGTGGGAACCAAATATTGTAAAAAGCTTGATTCCCTCGACAGGGCTGGATTGAGTGTAGTTTGCTAGTCTCTAGAAAATTTAGAGATATTCCACTTCAGGAAATTTCTACTATTTAGTGTATCTTTGTGTTTATTGATGATTCCACAATAAAGTTGTTATGCAGAAAACGCTACGACGCAAAGACCTCTGCCTTGGATGCAGCGCTAACGGGAGAGAAACTGTACCAGAATGAACTGTGCCGAAAAAGAACACTTTGTCGTGGTATTCTGTCATCAATATACCCGTATAAATTAAAGTTATTATTAATAATGTTGCCAATCTTACATAGATACAAATCAAGTTTAGGTAGCATACACGAAGCAGTGCTACCTTAACGGACTTCTTTTCAGTTAAAAAGTGCTGTTGTTTTGTAAAATGTAATTATTAGGGGGGAGGCAGCATTCAATAACTCAGTAAAATGATTTATATTGAAATCAACACCAAGATATACCTTATTTTGTTTCACTAAACTAATAATTACGTTATTAAGATCTTAAATTCATAAGGATATCATTTTTGTTGACATGTATTATTATTTTGCAAAAGGCAATTGTTTTGGGGACAAATTTAATAATTTAGTTACAATTATTTATATTGAAATCACCGCAAAGATATGCCTTATTGTGTTTTACTAAACTAATAATTACATTATTAAGATTTTAATACGTATAGATCTTAAATTCGTAAGGACAACATTTTTGTTGACATGTATTATTATTTTGTAAAAAACAATTGTTTTTTGTTGCAAAATTTAATAATTCAGTTAAAATTATTTATATTGAAATCACCACCAAGATATATCTTATTGTGTTTTACTAAACTAATAATTACATTACTAAGATATTTAATGCATATAGGTCTTAAATTCGTAAGAACAATATTTTCGTTGACATGAATTATTATTTTTTAAAAAGCAATTGTTTTGGGGGCAAAATTTAATAATTCAGTTAAAATGATTTATAAGGAAATCAGAGACAAAATATAACTTATTTTATTTTACTAAACTATAATTAATTATTGAGGTCTTTAATACGTATAGGTCTTAAATCTGAAAAGACATCATTTTTGTTGAAATTTCTTGTTATTTTTTAAAATATAATTCTTTTTGGAAGCAAAATTTAATAATTCAGAAGAAATATTTGTATTAAAATCAACACCAAGGACATACTTTATTTTTCTGCAATCTAGCTTCTTGTGTATTTGTACGAGGATTCAAACAATGAAATAACGATGACTCAATGAAAAAGTGATTGCTTGGGAAACGAACAATTCGTTTCTTAAAGTTATTGATTCCCACACTAGTCACTGATTTGTCGGACTTTCTTGCTTGCGCTGGTACCATCCTGTGTCACCGCTACCTTTCACATCCGTTTAGGCAGTTTTCCGCGACTCTGTGGGGCAAATTACTGCTTGATCAAGATGTAAATGCCGTTAAATTAGTAAATAATTAAATCATATATTTAAAACCTACGGCATCATTTTGGTTGAAATGTATTATTATTTTATAAATTGCAATTATTTTGTGGGGGACAAAATTTAATAGTGCGATAAAAAAATTTATCTTTAAAACAACACGAGGATATACCTTATTTTTTTACTTAATAAATCATTACATTATTCAGATCTTTAATATGTACACTGCTGGCCACCCAAATTGCAACACCAAGAAAGACAAGAGATATCACAACAAAATTTATTTTGCAGATAACATGTTGACCAAGTATCAAATGATTAAATTTATAGACTTCTGTGAAGTGTGGTTCCTGCCAAAATCAGTAGCCAGAGTAGCCGCCATTGTTGGAGATCACCGCTGCCACACGCCTCGGCATTGATTCAAAGAGACTTTGGATGAGTTCTTTGGGTACAGCAACCAAGCAGCTTCCACACGTTGCCAAAGTTGATCTGCTGTGGCAGCTGGGGATGGAATCTGGGTCAATCGTAGAGCAACCATGGACCACATGTTTTCTATCGGCGAAAGATCCAGAGAGCGAGGCGGCCAGGGAAGCAATTCAATCTGGCGATTGACGAAGAACCGTTGGACAATGCGTGCCACGTGTGGTCGCCCATTATCCTGTTGAAATATGGCTGTGGGCAAGCCCTGAAGGTAAGGAAGGACAACTGGCTCCAACACCTCGGAGATGTAGCGCTGGCTGTTTAAAGTACCGGCAATGCGTACTAGAGGTGTGCGAGAGTGATATCCAATACCGCCCCATACCATAATACCCGGTGCAGGACCAGTGTGGCGGTGCATAACGCAGCTGTTAAGCATCCTCTCTTCAAGGTGTCTCCAGACTCGAATGCGACCATCATGGTGTTGCAGACAGAAGCGTGACTCGTCAGTAAAGATAATTTCATTCCATTCTGCCGTCCACATCCTTCTGTCATCGCACCATTGGCGGCGGAGACGTCTGTGGTTCTGCGTCAAGGGTAGACAAAGCAATGGACGTCTTGCGGACAGACCACTCTGCTGTAAACGGCGTCGAATGGTACGCGCAGACACTGGATGATGCGTTACAGACTGCATGTGCTGTGCTATGGTTCGTGATGTGACTGAGCGATCCGTCACTGCCATGCGCACAATTTGCCTGTCATCACGTGAAGTGGTGCGCTGAGGTGGATGCGATCGAACACGCCGGTCCGTCGTACCCTCCTGCATCCAACGATCACATATCCGCATTACAGTTGTTTGGTTTCGTCCAACACGACTACCGATTTCCCTGAAAGATAATCCACAATCTCGGTAGGCCACTATCCTTCCTCTGTCGAACTCGGATTCTTGATCAAAAGATGATCGCTGTTTTCGACGAGGCATAATTGATCGTTTTTTTGAAAAAACCACAAGAAAAACACAATTACCGAACTTGAAATCGTCGAAATCTCCAAGCCTTAAATAGCGGTTTGAAGTGGCGCCACAGGCGCGCGTGATGTGCGTCTGCGCTGAAATTCTAATCATTTGCATATATCACCTCCGCTAATGCATGTTGTAAATTCCATGTTATTTGCATGTTTCCTTCAGGGTGTTGCATTTACAGTGGCCAGCAGTGTATGTGTCTGAATAATCCATGAAATCAATGTCACAAGGTTAAAACTCCCTTCTCAAGAAAGCCTATCAAAATTCAACCTCTATTCCAACGCTATTCTCCATTCCAGAGGTATGAGCTAGGGAACTAAAAAAAAGTCTTTTCAAAGAAACTGGACTAATAATTGCATTATTAAGATCTTTAATATGTATGTGAGAGAATAAATCCTTCAAATTACGGTCCCGAGTTTAAAACTCTCTTCACAAGAAAGCCGATCAAACTTCGGCTTCTATTCCTATGCTATTCTCCATTCCGGAGGCATGATCGAGGGAGCTAAACAAAAATACCCCTCAAACAAACTGAACTAATAATTGCATTAAGATCTTTAATATGCATGTGACGGAAGAAATCCGTCCAATTAAGGTCATAAGTTTAAAACTTCCTTCACAAGAAAACGTTTCAAAATTCAACCTCTATTCCTATGCTATTCTCCATTCTAGAGGTACGAGCGAGGGAACTAAACAAAAAGACTTTTCAAAGAAACTGAACTAATAATTGCATTATTAAGATCTTTAAAATGTATGTGACTGAATAAATACTTCAAATCAAGGTCACAAGTTTAAAACTTTCTTCACAAGAAAGGCTATCAAAATTCAAGCTCTATTCCTTTGCTATTCTTCATTCCGAAAGTATGAGCGAAGGAACAAAACAGAAAGACCTTTCAACCAGATTGAACTCATAATTGCATTATTAATACCTTTAATATATATGTGACTGAATAAATCCGTCTAATATAGGTCGCAAGTTTAAATCTCTTCACAAGAAAGTCGATCAAAATTCAACCTCTATTCCTTTGCTATTCTCCATTCCGGAGGTATGAACGAGGGAGCTAAAGAAAAAGACCTCTCAAATAGACTGAACTAATAAATGCATCATTAAGATCTTAAATATGTATGTGACTGAATAAATCCTTCAGATCAAGGTCAAAAGTTTAAAACTTTCTTCTTTAGAAAGGCTATCAAAATTCAACCGTTATTCCTATGCTATTCTCCATTCCGGAGTTATGAGCGAGGGAACTAAACAAAAAGACTTTTCAAAGAAACTGGACTAATAATTGCATTATTATGACCTTTAATATGTATGTGACTGAATAAATCCTTCAAATCAAAGTCACAAGTTTAAAACTTTCTTCACATGAAAGGCTATCAAAATTCTACCGTTATTCCTATGCTATTCTCCATTTCGGATGTCTGAGCGTGAGAACTAAACAAAAAGGCATTTCAAACAGACTCAACTTATAATTCCTATTATTATTAAGATCTTTAATATGTATGTGCCTGAATAAACCCGTCAAATTAAGGTCACAAGTTTAAAACTCGCTTCACAAGAAAGCCGATCAAAATTCAGCCTCTATTTATATGCTATTCTCCATTCCGGATATCTGAGTGAGAGAACTAAACAAAAAGACCTTTCAAAAAGACTGAAGTAACTGAAGGCAAAACTAATAATTGCATTATTAATATCTTTAATATGTATGTGACTGAATAAATCCGTCAAATCAAGGTCAGAAATTTTAAACTAAAGTTTTCAAAACTCCACCTCTATTCCTCTGTTATCCTCCATTCCGGAAAGAATGAGCCAGGGAACTAAAGAAAAAGACTCACGAGACAATGAAGCGCCGAGCGTTGTTGCGAACAAAGCTCAATTGTAGAGAAAACAGCAAGCGGCGTACAAAAGGAAATAATGCCTCCGAGGCGCCATGGGGGAAATCGATGGATACGGCAGGATTCGCGAGAAGCGTTACTAAAGCTATCATCGTCTATGATCTACCCTCTCTAGAAATCAATAAAACTCAAGTGCCTCTTCTTCCTAAAAGATATATATAAGGGGAAGTATCCGCCAAGGAAGTAATCCATTCTAAACAAGGTGGAATTTTTTTTGTCTTGTCACCCCTAACTGTCAATTATTACTTTCGATCACCAGCATGAAATATCACGTCTGTTTTCTACTTTTTCGTATAAAAATATATTAAACAGCCGCAGAAGATTGAAATGAGGATTTCTATGGAAAAAAATGTTTGGACGGGATTAATTTTAAAATATTTGAACGAAGCGTAAACAAAGCCGTGTCTTCAGCTGCACCTATATATATACAGAGGCTGTTCACACATTTTTATACGATGTATATTGTATTCACAAAACTAAATTTCATAAAATTCTTGTGTTTGAAATGTTCTATTTGACATCCCTTATTCTGAACTATCTTTCGACATCGCAATTTCCAGGATAATAATGCCTTTTAAAGTGTCAGAAGAGGTATTCTATCCCATTCCTCCTGAACAGCTTTCCAGAGTCCTGTAAGGGTTATGGGACGACGTTTGGATAATGCAGATTTTAAAAGTCCGAAAGCACAAAAATCCATAGGTGATACATCGGGAGATTTAGTAGGGATATCAGTGAAGGGTATGGCCTTGATACCAGTTTTTTGTTGCATTTCTTTTAGGAAATTTACAGTGGATTTTGATGTGTGACTGCTAGCTTTGTCCTGATGGAGTCTCACGGATTGATGACACTGTGGGTAAAGCGATGGTATTTCATTCAGAAAAATTGGCGATAAAATATGTTCCTGATAGTATTTGGAGTTAATCTTGACATTTTTTTCCACTCTCTTTATTTTTAACTTGCCATTATGAGAAAAACCAGCAACAATCATGAATCCATTAGAAAAACTTTCTTTCGATTCTTTGAACCATGTACTTAAATTTTTTTTTCCCCTTTTATATAATAAATGACTCTTTTTTTGTTGCAATCATTTAAATACACCCATGCTTCATCTATTGTGACAATTGTTTTCCATTTTTCTTTGGATAAGTGATTCTCATATAGAATTCTGCAGCGTGTCCTGCGTTCAGCGATATGATTTGGAAGAAGACAATGCACATTGCGTTTTTTCGCTTTCTTAAGATTTAAATAAACGTTTATCATTTTGTTTACAGTGGACACCGAGCATTTTAATAATTTTGCAACTGTCCTTTGACTAGGGGGATTTTCTTTTAACGTTAAATAACGTACCTTTGCAATGGTCGAAGATGTACGTTTTTTCCTTGGATACTTGTTTGGAATTTTTGTCCCACTTGAGGCTCCAATTTGACGTTTTTTTCCTTTCTTGTTGACGATATTACCTATCGACGCTTTAGATATCACAAAACCATGACTCTCACATAGTTTTTGGGTAACGGAGTATGCATATTTTTCTTCGGAAAGAGCATAAATGTAGCCTTCGAACCACTGCTTTGTTAAAAACGTCATTTTGAATAAAAACAAAACTTTTATGCCGCAGACTATAATTTTGACTTTTAAAAACATAGTACAATTGCAATTATTTCTTTTGCAGCAAAAGATTTTTTATTACCGCTTACCAAAATCGTCTAAAAAATGTGCGAACAGCCTCTGTATATATATATATATATATATATATATATATATATATATATATATACTAGCTGACCCGTACCCAGCTTCGCTCGGGAACATTTCGTTATTTTTGACTTACATGTTTAAAAAAAAATATATTCATTCGTAAATTTTAAATCGACCGGGACGAATATTAATTACCTATACTCGAGTTCACGCAATGGGGGAATTTCAAGGCTGCTGATTCGTTGGTTTCTCCCCGTCCTCTATGACATCACTTAGCGCAACTTCCAAATACTTCACGTGGCGCCATCTTTTCCCCTGAAACTGAATTAATCGTAAATATTGAAATTAACCGTGAAAGTGAATTAATCATGAAAAATACACTTATTATTTAAAAGAAAACTTTTAAGATTGAACTTTTTATAACAAGTTAAAGAAACCTTTGAAGAAAAAAAAACCTTTAAAAAAATTAAAAAGAATATAATGGTAGGTTTGAAATTTTTATGAACTATGTAACATTTTTTGGGGGGAGTGGATTTATTTTACAAGAACTTGCATTGAAAGATATAAATTTGTATGGGTGTATGTGTGTATTTTGCAAGAATACATTTTTTACCTCTGACTAATATTTTTTTATATAAACTTAAACATACTCTGCACGATTTTTTTTACAACTATGTATATTTTTTCTCCCACATATTTGGGCCTAGACAATATTCAAAAAAATATTTACAAAATCCTTTATGATTTTTTTAAAGTTTTTATCGAAATATTGTGTTTGGTGCATATATGAATTCCTCAGAATTCAGATAGATTTAGCCTTTCATCATTAGAGCAAAAAAACCCTGAAAAGTAAAACATAAAATCCATGCATTTAAAATAAACCACTAAAAGCTGAAAGGGAAAAATTTCAAATTGTCTTTAGGAAAGTAAAGAATTTTGAAAAGTAAAGCTGAAAAGTAAAAATGTCAAATTGTCGAATGTTTGTTAACCATAATCAATCGGTATTTCATTATAAAAAAGCTGAAAAAATTTAAATAAATAAAAATAATAATTTTTAAAAACAATAAAATTAAATTAAAATTAAAAAAAATAATAAAATAAAATAAAATAATAATTAAAAAAATAATAAAATAAAAGCTGAAATAAAAAGCCTTAAAAAAGCTGAAATAACAGGCCTAGTAAAATTCACACGACTCTGCATTCGAACCCGGGTCGCGAGCATGGTACTTGCGCGACCTTCCGAATGTGCCACGATGACACGGTATTCTACTGAGTAAAGTGAAACATGTTCGCCATTGGTAAGTTGTTGTGGGCTGGTGATTATACATGTCAGAGGAGTTTTTAGTCAGAAATAAGTTAGCAGGATAGAAGCTTAGTCTTCAACTCTTCAATAGACACAAAGATATAGGCGAGGGGGATTGCAGTAGCGATTAAAAAAAGATCTCGTGTCACTTAGCGTGGTTGATTCGAATTTTCCATCGCGTGTCGAGAGTATCAATATGCCGTTGGATCTGATCTATTTTAGAGTATAAAATCTGACTTGAAAGATTATTATTTTCATTTATTATTCTGGTTTAATATATGACTTGAAACGTTTTGATTTTATTTATTTTTATCTTTTCGCTTGCTGTTTGCCAGCTAACCCTAACGTGGACGCCATATTCAGAGGGGTGATTCCGCAAAGTGTAACAGCTTTCAAAATTTAGTTTCAAAATTGTTGGTTTTTTATTAATTAAAAATCAACGGTAATTAATTTCGATTTTTGAAGTTCTTCAGACCCTCGGCTGTTTTTAAAGACGCCTGTATGTAAAATTTCACGATTGTTGCTCCTAAACTGTGGATTTCTATACAATTACAGAGAGACAAACATTCATTTTTATATATTATATATATATATATATATATATATATATATATATATATATATATATATATATATATACAATTTTAAAAAATCAAACTTTCTAGTATCCCTATAATGCTAAACCTTTATAAGCAGGCACTAAAATAACTTTGTTGTATATTTCATGCTTGATGCAAAACCTACGCATAGTCTCACACAAATCCATTTTTTCCTCTCTTTAATTTAAACTACCCTCTATAAACTCTTCGTGGAACGTTTTGCTTTACTGTGAGATGTGCAGATAATTTCATTTCTAAATTATGCTATTACGTTATCTAAAATGTTTCACATACTTCCAGTCTAAATAGATATAATTTAATTTGTTCAGATGCAACTAAAACAATCACTTTTCCGCAAATTCTCACCTTTACTAAATTATTATTACCTTCAAACTTACTTCGTTATCAGTAAGGATTCAAACCTAGAAATTTCTGCTCATCGGAAACACTCTCTCACTATTACATAACTACGTTAATCTACGATATTCACTGCTATTTCTCACAATCGCACCAGCCCAAGAGAGAGCAAGCATGCTTCTGAAGCCGATCAAAATCAGTTAAATATTTCTGGTGCCATTAACCCTTTGAGGTTCGCCGTTTGCACAGTGCAAACGCCTAAATCTAGTCTTATTTTCAATTGCATTCAATGTATTCCAGTTGAATGAGCAGAACAATGGTTAGTCATGCCATCTGGTAGCAATTTAAGGAAGTAAAAACATTTTGCAACCTTTGATTGGAAAAATTTTCAAGATTCTTTAGGTTTAAAAAATCGGGGGAAAAATCTGTACCGTGCAAACGGGGGAGGTTTTTGCCCCTGAAAGGGTTAAACAATCTCACATTCTCACATTTGAGAATTTTGTATGCCAATCTATTAAGTTCACTTTTAGATTTTTTTCCTTTTAATTTTATTTTGACTCCGAACTTTTATATTGATCATGAATTTTCCAAATAATAAGAATCAACACCACTAAAAGAAGAAAAAAAATTAGCCTTCGAACAATAAGTAACTTATTTTAGAAACCAATCCAGTTAACTCCATACTGAAATGTAAATCGTTGCAATAATGCAACCCCAACGCAAAAGCAAGTTCTCGATGATAGCAGTAAATCGTTTAGTGTTGTTTTATCATGAAAACAGCAAAATGAATGAGTCAGTTACAGTCTAACTGCCTCAGAAGTGAATACTTGGGAAGTATTAATAAATTGTTTCATGTTTTTGTGGCAAAAAAATAATTTGAAGGCCGAATTGGATGTTATTACTTTATCACTTGCCAAATCGATGAACTCCTTTAGTCAAGCAAAAATTGTAATAATAATAACAATTACTCCAAGGATCTTCTATCTTATGCATTTTATATGCAAAAGCTACATCTGCAATAATACATTCTACAATGTTTATTTGAATCTATACAGGGTGTCCGAGCTAAAGGTATCCAAAAGTCATGACTTAATTTTTACGGAACTGCCCATTAGAATTAAAAAAAGAATTTTTAAATAGAAATACAATCTCACCATGTTTTAATACCAATCATAGATTTCTATCATAGTATCATAGATTTCGATGTGAACGCTTTTTGTAGCACGGCAAACGCCTAAATGGTAATCCAGTTCTCTCCAAGTGTTTCGTAGCATATCACGAATTATTACACGAATTACTTGAATGATACGCTTCTTCAACTCGTCCACAGTATCAATTTTTTGTTTATACACAACGGATTTAATGAATCCCCAAGCAAAAAAGTCTAATAACGCCTGATATGCTACGAAACACTTGGAGAGAACTGGATTACAATTTAGACGTTAGTCGTGCTACAAAAGGTGCACACATCGAAAACTATGATGCTATGATAGAAATATATGATTCATATTAAAACTTGGTGAGATGTTCTTTCTATTTAAATAGATTTTTTAAAATTCTAAAGGTCAGTTCCGTAAAAATAAGTCATGACTTTTGGAGACCTTTAGACCGGACACCCTGTATTTTAAAAGGAATTTTAAGAAACAATGTATACTATTTTATCAACTTTTTATTACCATGTTTTTATTAACTTGCTTTCTTGTTTGTTTGTGTGTGTTTTTGTCCCTTACAAATCTTGCAATTGATTTTTAACTAACTTCCCGACTAGCTAGACATTTGAAACTTTTAGAATAGCTCAGAACACGATGACAATGCATTTTTTAATTACTTTTAGCTATCTTTTAGCAGAATTGAATTAATTTTCAGTTATTTTCAGTTAATTTTGTTTTGTAGACTTTGGCAGCCATCTATCGGCCGAGACGGGAACGAAAAGTTAAACGCAAATCAACTTTCAATTAACTTCATTTTCTTTCAAGTTGATGGGATAATTCATCAAAAAAATTTTGAAAAAGTATTTATTAATACATAGAATTGTCAAGTTTATATGATTCAACAGAAAATTTAAAAACATTGTATATAAAAAGTTCTTTTTATCTTGTAATTATTGTTTATATGGACTTAATCGATTTGGCAAGTGAGCGACTTATTTATCAGTTCATTCTTTCCCTGAAATAAAGCTAGACCAAACGCGGAACTTTTTAGACTAGTCTTAGGAAGTTCGACGATTCCAACATCCTACACGAAATCCATTTAATTTTCCAAGCATCGCTCGAATTATCGCTTTTCCACCAGCCTGATAGTCACAAGCTATCACAGTTGGGAATATCACGGGCTAATCTTCGGGAACTTCAATCGCAATTTTCTATTTTTCAGACTTAATTCTGGCCATATCCCCTCTTATGTCTTGGGAGGGAGAAGTATTGTCATAATGCATATGTTACCGTCAATGTTTGAGAAGCAGACATTGTACAGAATGCATAGGAAATCTATAGAGAGCATCACGTGTTTAGACAAAATATGAAATGCTTGTGTTATTTCAATATAATGTACAC
Source organism: Dolomedes plantarius (assembly GCA_907164885.2). NCBI lineage: Eukaryota > Metazoa > Arthropoda > Arachnida > Araneae > Dolomedidae > Dolomedes > Dolomedes plantarius. The sequence continues at coordinate 85,749,133 of OU015490.1, forward strand.
TATCTGGCCAAAGGTATCCGGACGCCCAGTGGTACGGAGTCTCGGAGAGTTCTGAGGCATATATTAATAAGATGTTTGTCCTCTTTTTGCATCGATGACAGCCTGCACACGTCTGGGGAGACTTTCCACCAGTTTTTGATAGGTGTCCATAGGAATGACTTCCAGGTCCATAGGAATGAATTCCACAGCTGAAGTGAGTGCTGGCACTGAGGTTGGTCGATTTGGCTGGCTACGTAATCTGCATTCTAATTCGTCCCAAATGGTGTTCAGTGGGATTTAGATCGGGGCTCTGGGAAGGCCAGTCCAGTTTTTGAACACCCATTTCGTCAAACCATGACTGCGCAAGTCTCGATATGTGAATGGAGCAGTTATCCTGCTGGAAGAAAAATGGGCCTTCCCCGAAATATTGCCATAGAATTAGGAGAGCGGCATTGTCCAGAATGCCCCCATACATCTCAGAGTTCATGTTTCCAACCACAGGAACTAAGGAACCCGGGCAAAATCATGGAAAACACCCCCATACCCTGATGCTGCCACCACCAAACTTAACAGTCGGCAAAATGCAGTCACGTAAGAAGCGCTCACCGGGCATCCGCCAAACCCAGACGCGTCCATCGGACTGCCAGATTATAAATCGAGATTCATCACTTCAAAGAACATTTTTCCACATGTCCACAGTCCAATGACGGTGAGCTTTGTACCATTGCAATCGACGCTTTGCATTCTGGAAAGTGATGTTCGGCTTGTGAGCGGCTGAACGACGATGGAATCCCAGGTTTTTTAACTCTCGACGAACAATCCTGCTGCTAGCACTAACGCCTGATGAACGTTGGAACTCCTGAGGGGTTTCAATCAACGATGACTTGCGATTTTTTTCACTACCCTTTTCAGAGTTCTACGGCTGCGTTCACAAATTTTTTTCGTCCTGCCACTTCGTTTTTCAGCAGTTTCACTGACTCGACGTTTTCACTTCACAATTACATCACTCACAGTGGATTTTGGCTTCTGTAGAATGTCCGAAATTTCATGAACTGATTTCCCATAAAGGTGGCAGCCCACTATAATGACCCAATCAAAGTCAGTAAGCTCTTTTGACTTACTCATTGTCTCACAAAAGCATAAATATGACCTGACAAACCACTACCAACACTTTTATAGTTTTCGGTTTTACGTCAAATTACGTCACCTGCCAGATCCACTTCTTTAGGCGGGTGTCCGGATACTTTTGGCTAGATAGTGTATATTTTCCCTGGGTATTGTATATAATGCAAAGACATTGTAAAGAATGACAATGTATTCAAGTCTTAGTCTAGTGATACTCCAGATAAAATCGTATCACTAGACTAAGAGAGATGTTTCTAATTGCGCACAGAAACAATTAATTTCTCGGAGTTCTGCTGTAACCACATCGCTCTCAATCCCTTAAAATAACACTGGCTTGGACCAGATGAGCACAAGCCAATATTCATATTGAACAGATCGGAAAAGTCGGAAGGAAAACGCTCTCCGGGCAATCTCTGTACCCAGGCACGGCCATCGATTTAGAAATGTTTGAAGTGTGATGTATCATTCAACATAATCTTTTTGACCACTTCTTTTATCCATGAACGATGTGTTAAACGCCAATGGGAGTCTCTTGCGGGCATGGGCTGTCTTTGTAAGTATTCCTCTTCAGAAAAATTCACAAAGAATCCCTTAAAATAGCCCTTATTCCGTTCTGAACAAACTATGATTTAGAGGGGAATACACACAAAGAATCTTTTGCCTCGATTGAATCGTTTTTTCAGTTTGTAATATTTGTTACAGTAGCTTTGCAAGCCATCCATCCTCTTATAACGTCTGTCACTGAGGATTTTGGAATGTCCAGACGATCAGTAGCTGCAAGCAAAAGTCTGCTGAAGTAGCATCCTAAGGCCACACCTGATTGGAACTTCGTATGTTCGGCTTTGAGCATCAGCACAGATTCCGACTCAATATAAATTATATATAAGTATGCCCACTAAAGTCCCTTCCCACCCTCTTAACTTCGGAAAGGCTGCTGCTATATTCATAAAAGTGGTGTCTAGGTATAGTAAAGTAGCCATGCGCTACTCAATGAAACCACCTACCACGCCACCTGGTGGAAAACTGTGGAGTTAGCATTCCTATCTCGATAACGGAACGAGATAGGGAAAAAAAGTTATTTACAAAGTTGTAGAGCATCATCAATTTAGTAAGAAAAGACACCTTGTGGACAATAATACGAAGAATAGAACGATTAAATTGCTCATTTGTTTTTTCGTGATTTCCGACACTGTGACGTCACGAAACTTGAACGAAAGGAGAAATGATTATATTTCGGGCAAAACACGACACCGCAATGTGCACAGTGGTATATTGTTTTTGATACCCAATCAAAGGGACCGCGGTTCAAACATCGAGGGTTTCATCCTTGTACTGATTTTCTTTATAAACAGAGTAGACAATAAGTAGATCGTGTAAAATAGTGTCGCATCAACTCAACGCAACTTGCGCTTGGTGTTCGAAATTTTTGCAGTATGGAAATACATAAGAAACGTCACGCCTGTTCACCCGAGACAGCTATAAAAGAGACCTTCTTGGGGTTGTAGTATGTTGATGCTCGTGGTCATGGCTGAGTATTCCAAAGCTGAGATCTCCAGTGAAGCAGTACCACGTCAAGGAATTCGGGGACCAAATAATTGGGTCTGGCGGTTTCGAAGAGTGGCCTCCACGTTCGCCTGATCTGACTCCACTGGATTTTTTGTGGGGATACCTGAAACAGCAGGTGCATGCGACCCCTCCACAAACATTGCAGGACATTAAACGACGCATTACGGACGCTTGTGCCAACGTGTCAAGCTCTATGCTCCGACGTGTGCAACGTGAGATTCAAACGAGGTTCTAAATGTGTTTTGCAGCTGACGTTGAGAAGTTTGAACATCTCAAATAAAGGTATATTGTTAAAATTAGTTTATTTTTCTTTCTCTGATCCTTTTGTCCCGTCACACTGTAGGAAACCACGAAAAAACAAATTCTCGTTTTAACCATTCTATTCTTTGCATTAATGTCCACAAGGTATCCTTTCGTACTAAATCGATGATTTTCTACAACTTTGTAAATCACTTTTTTTCCCTAACTCGTTCTGTTTTCGAGATAGGAATGCTAACTCCACAGTTTTCCACCAGGTGGCGCGGTAGGTGGTTTCATTCAGTAGCGCATGGCTACTTTACTATACCTAGACATCACTTTTATGAATATAGCAGCAGCCGTTCCGAAATTAAGAGGGTGGGAAGGGACTTTAGCGGGCATACTGTATATATATATGAGTGTGTATGTGTGTGTGTGTCAAAACATAACTGAACTGTCAAAATATAGTTGAGAAGTACGGGGAAAGGGGGCTTAAAATAATAAGAATCTAATATTTCATTTACAAAGCGCGCGTATTTTGCTGTCGGGAAAATCATCTTTTAGAGGCGATCTGAGCGCAAAGCGAATAATTCTAGGCTAGAAGATTTATTTTTAGAAATGTAAAGGTTGGGTGCGAAGTCAAAATTACAAAATCGGCGATTTTAAGAGTCCAGATGACCAAAGGTTGAGGTCTGCACATGCGCGTACAGCAGGCGCTTGGAGTGAATTGGGTTTTTCGCGCCAGATTAGAGGCGAATTATGTTGAGAGCGGAAGCTCGCGGCTGCGTGCCGAATAAGTTATCAAAATGGCGAAGCGCGGTAATCAACCTGGAGAGTGGTCAACTTATAAAGTTCAATAAAGCTGGATTTATCACGAATTAGATTACTTCCTTAATGGCCTCGCCACTCGCCCATTTATTTTAATATACGTATTGACTGCATCAAATCGAATTTACACAGGAGCAAAACACGTTGCCTGTCATATATATATATATATATATATATATATATATATATATATATATATACTATTAAGTACATTAAAACGATCTCAGAGTAGGCAGAAAATTATTATAAAGAAAATTCTCATGAATTTTCATATACCTGAAACACCTATAACGTTTAGCAAAATCACGAGAGCAGTGTTTGGAATCCCGTCAAATATGTGGATGTTCATTTTCTGTCCCATCTAAGGTTTTGACATTTCTTTCCTTCTAAACATTCATATTTTGTTAAGAACCGATTAAGGGTTGTTGTATATATTGTATAATTCAGTAATAGAATCGTCAAACATTTTAATCTGTATTTGCACCAGCCTCATTGAAAGGATATCACCTAGTCTTCAGCAAAAGTATAGAACTTTTCATAATTTTACTTAATTCCATAACGAATATTTCTTTAAGTTGAAAAAACGTTAGAAGAGCGTTTGAATAAAAGAAAGAAAGTCATTACCAACCAAGGGAATTAAAATACCCTGGAGAAAGTCGTATTCTTCAGCAAATTTGAGAGATTATATTTTTAAATATATTTATTTTAAATTATGTTTTCGTTACATTTCCTTGAAAATGCATCGTTAAACTGCAGAGAAGCAGTTAAATCTTTTAAAAATTATTTTACAGAAAAGTAAAAGAAAACTCCGACGTTTTCGAAAAGGAATAGTTCTTTCCATTTTCTCAAATTATGATAAAACTTATAGCTGCAGGTTCTTTCAGTATGATTTTTTAGATCAAAATGTGGACTAAAAGATGGAATTCTAAAAGATAATTTTACACTTTTAGGACAAAGGGTAATCAATTATTTTCCGGTGGATATAAAATTTATTTGATTCCTCGAAAGATGAAAGATATATATATATATATATATATATATATATATATATATATATATATATATATATATATATATATATATATATATATATATATATATACAGTAACCACCGCTTATAGTGATCAGTGGTTATAAGAATCAAACGTTTATAAGAATCAATATTGCAAAAACAAAAACATTTGTATTATTTCCATGTTAAAATTTTCGCTTTAAAGAATCCATCCACCGGTTTTAAGAACCAGTTTACACTCTTCGCTTTCCTTTCATTTTTCCAAAAAAGCCACTTAAACCTTTTAAAGGTACGAAGTAATTTCTTTATTCTTTTTAAAAGAAAGAGTGATAAGATGGGATGGAATTTAGTCGTAAAATGCATTCCTTTCTTTGTTAGACATAACATAATAGTTTCCCCTTAAGCGCTTTAGCTAAACACTGTCCTATTAGCTTAACCCAGGAGCATCCTACCCGTGAGGATCCGATTTCACTTTTCTCCACTGACAAACAAAGACAGGGACCCTTTTTTCCCACCTCCCACATCCTGGTTGCGGCTTCCTGAACCCTGAAACACATAAATCTTCGGGAAAGTGTCAACAATCACGTAGGAAAACGTGACATTATTAGATTCAGAACGTTATCAAACCGTGAAACGTAAGCTAGAAGGTGAATCTTGGTCTGAGACTAATGGTATTGAAAGAGGTATAAACAGCCTCCTGAAAACTTCATTACGTCAAACTGCCATAGAAAACTTTACTCGCACCCTTCCTCTTGTAGAAATGTTAAACTGTTAAGCAGGTATGTTGTAACAAATATTGGATTTTTTTTCTTCTCTTACTATAATCACGTGTATCTACTTATGGGTCTAGAAATTAAGTTGCATTTTTTAAATTATAAAAATAATTTTAATAAAATATAATTAACATAAATTAAAGAGTATTTTATAGTAAATTATCTCATATAAGTATATATAGGTGTGTGTGTGTTCCTGTCCAAAAACCTAAATTTCGGCTATAAGATTCAACCGCTTATAAGAATCAAAAACAGTAATAACAAACGTGATTCTTATAAGCGGAAATCACTGTATGTATGTATGTATGTATGTATGTATGTATGTATATATATATATATATATATATATATATATATATATATATATATATATATGTATATATATATATATATATATGTATATATATATGTGTATGTATGTATGTATGTATGTATGTAGGTATATATATATATGTAATAAAAACTGTCGCGGTGCGGTGCAACAGGCCGGTGAACTGGAAAAATCCTAAATGTAGTCGTAAACAGAGGCTGATTGGCGTAGGGATGAAGTCCAGGCGAGAAAACATAATACTCCACATAGCTGGTTACACAGTTCTTTATTAAGTAGTATTCTACTGGCTTAAGTGCACTATTTAATTTCCAGTTATAATAGCTATAGGTTTTTATGCATAGGAAATGTCGTCCTGGAGCTGCCGGAACAGCACATAGCAATATAAAACCCGCAGCGCAAAAATTACATGCTTGTCGGACCAGAGCGAAACACAGAAGACCCGCGAAAACCCTAGTGCTATGCCCTTGAGAACAGGCGGGTTGAACTTTAAATGGTTAGAATTAGCACCTGACTATAACGCGTCATATGGGGTGATCGTTCGTCATGATTCTAGAACATGCGTTGTTATATAAGAGGTAGGGGCGTGGCTTGCTTAAGGGGAAACTAATAGATTACTTTGGTTATTCCTAGGTCAAATTTAAATGAGGGATAATGTTCTGTTGCGATAAGTTAAAGACGGAACTAGCCACTCCTATTCGACGGCCATCCCTCTAAATAGCCATATTTTGTTCTGAACTGATTTAAGACTCCATAGATTCAATGTTATGGAAGAATCCTTTTTCTCTCGGCCACCTCTAGATTCGTCACTTTTTTTGGACCCTTCACTGACCTCCACGGAGGCATTTTACTGTATATATGTGTGTATATATATATATATATATATATATATATATATATATATATATATATTCGTGACAACTTAACTTGCTTGAATTATTAATACTTTTAACTTCGCAAACGTTTTTAAAACTGATTCCATCATCTTGTTTTAATCGAAGGATGTAAAGCTAATTATGCAGTTTCTGAAATTTCCATTTTTTTTATCAGCTAATTGCAAAGCACCCAGGAGAAAGTTCTTAATACATTTATAATTGAATATGAAGTTAAACCATCTCCAAATCATATTTTTTCATATTTTCGTCGTCTAAATAGCTCCTTTAATCGTCCAATTAACTGGATTTAGAGTGAACTGTGAGTATTCGAACAAAAAATGATTAAATTATTTTTAAAGTCTTCATTTGATAACACATTAGATAATCTTTAAGATTATCTGATGTGTTATCAATGAAAAAGCTATATGTTCATATAACAATAAATTCAATATTTTGGATGGAGTTTTTAAATTTTCATGATTAAACAATACTTATCTTTCATATTATGTTAGCAAAATAATCGCAGACGATATCATCTGATCTCTATTTTTTTCCTTTTCTATGATTTGTTCGCGAATCAAAGATTGTTATTGGATGTCTTATTAAAACCTACTATTTGCATATTCTGGTATCCTGTATAAGCTTATAAATTCATATGATGTTCATTTTTAACGTAGGATTACGTTCCTCCATAACGGTCCTCCGGATTGCAAAATTTCAGACGCTAAAATCGTTATTCGTCGCGAGTTTTAATTTTGGCAGCGCGCCAAACCCAGTGTGTATCGCTTGGGCAAGCAGTAAACAGTTAAACAGAAAATTACCAAAATGCGTCAAAGTTTTGACTGACACACACACACACACATATATATATATATATATATATACAGAGAGAGAGAGATACATAGTATATACATATATATATACAAAAGAGGTACCAACGATCAGTAATCTTACGTTAATAACCCGCAGTGGTTTTGTTAGAAGAGACTACCTGAATTTTTTCAGTATGTTCGCGTCTACGTTGTAGCTTGTATGTGATTGATATACTGTAAATAAATGTTTATTTTCCCTGACCACAGAATTCTATAACTTAACGCAGTTGCCTCTCTTATTCTAACAAATAATTGCTTTAAAATTTTTCTGTTATTTCGCTACCACATATAAGCTGCATGCAACATTTTTCAAGCTAAATGTAGGTGGCTTTGAATTATTTCAGTCTTTTACGTCATAATATGTTGGAAATATTAAAAATAACTAACATTAAAAGTACATTTGAAATACAAGTCTTATTTATACGGAATCCTTGATATAAATTTTTATTATTTATTTATTTATTTATTACTAGTGGCAAAAAATAAAAACAGCAATAAAAAAAGTACAACAAAAAATCAAACAACAACAAGATGAAAACTAAAACGAACCAGATGTAATAATTGTTGAATGCTCTTGCCTACCATTATCGGCTACAGATAGCCAACAGATCTGGCGTTGGGAAATGTCCATGACTTGTGGTTTATCACAAATAGTGTAGAAAGGACTCTAAAATTTTTAAGTGGCTTATACGTTTAGCTAAACCATCGTGACCAGTTAAAGGCCGGATCATGGCTACCGAATCCTTCCTTGGAACATCTGTAATGAAGGTACTATCAACAAACCATAACTTAATTAGAATTTACTTTTCAAAAATTGGAAGCCTTATTTAAATAGTGGACCAACTCCATTTTCATTCATTTTGAGATACAGAGCCTTAAACTCTAATGAGTGCTGAAAAATGACTGCTGAAGTCTGATTTGTGGAGTCCTTTGTTGGCAGCAGAAGTAAGTTGTAGGTGTAGCACTTTTAAAATAAGATACAAACGTGTATGAACTTGTATGAACATGAAAGTGAAAGTGAAGCTAACTCCATTTTTTTTTAAAGTTGAGTTGGCCCACTATCCAAATATGGATCCAAATATCAATTATTTCCAGATAAATACCTATGTATAATCATATGCCATCGGCCTACACGGGATTCGTATTGTGACACTGTCTAAATTACTACATGACATTAGTATTTATATAAGTATGTGATGCCCTGTTCCTAACCCTCAACATGCCATCTATCGACGAACTGTTGATCTGGGCGGTCTCATAAACTCTAGGATAAGATGCCATAAAGTTCTTCTAATGTGCGGTTCTGACGTTATAGAACGCATAAATCCCAGAGTGGATCGAGGGCTTTTGAGATTTTTGACACTATAGTGACTTTTAGAACCCAATAAACTTCTAACACTTACCAGCACTTCAAACGCCAGAGAAATCCTTTTGAATTCTCCGACAGTATAAAAGAAGACCCCAATTGTCCAGAAGAAGAGATCTGTTTATGAGTGCCAGAGAGACGCAGCGCTCCTGGTCAGAGATGCCTCATAGGCCAGCGCTGTCGTTGAACCCGAATCCATCCTGACTATCTAACTGTATATATTCTAACTTGCTGTACATACTTGCTTTAAATGATGTAGTTGTAGTATGTTTAATGTGTCGTAGTAAAGTAATTGAAGCGAAAGGCTTGTTATATTATTGACTACGGTACAGTATAACTACAGCACCTCTTTTTGCCAATCTAATCCGCGAGTTCGTTTACTGGAATTCTGCAGTGTTCTGGTATCCACTGTAAAACGTGTTCTATGATGACATCATGTGAATAAGGGACTGACACTCGGGAATATCACCGGTTTTGTTGCATTCCAGCGAACCAATGGTTTCAGTGGCAGTTCGAGAATAAGCAAGTATCACACTTTTTTTGGCTCGAGGTAACCAAGTGGAAGCTTGTCGGCTTACGGTTCTGATGGTATGCGGATCGAATCCCGCTGTGACATTTCCCCTCCTTATGGCCCAGAAAATTTATTAACCGCGGCTTGAAACAGAGTAAGCCCACCGGCGAACTTGAAAGATGCAATATTTTCCCCCGAGCGAGGGGTGGTTTACAAAAGAACCAGCCGTTCCACTCGCAGGTGAGGAGCGACTTACAATAGCGAGTCGTCACGATGTCTCGGCGGCTAGACATTATAACACAAAAGCGGAACAAAAACGGATCCTCCTCTTGATTAGAAACAGTAATGATCCACCGGTGCGATTACGATAAGAAAACAGGTATCGTTTTGCATATGGGCCAAAAGGAAGGGCCTATCAGAGAACCGATTCAAGGAGCGGGGATGTTACAGATCCCTCCAGGGAAAAAAGTTTTAAAAGCCGATGCAAGAGATTTTTACAGGAGTCGGGAGAGTCGGAGAGTCGGAGACTGATTTTGCTGTTGGATCTGATCCAGATCCTAGGCTGATCCCGATTCTGTTTTCTGAGGTTGAGACCTCTGGAGTGTGAAAAGCTCTTTCTCGCTGAGAAGGGTCGTTTAAAGATCAGAACTTGATCTTCTATAATTTCGTAGCAGCTAGATTCTGTAGTGAGAGTGTGTGGGACGAGCCGTCCACTACTCTGTGATAAATAGATCGATTACGCTTGGAGTTCGAGTTTGCCTCAATCCAGCCGGTTTCGACGAGCGGAATCCGTTCCCTACAACAGTGATATTTCTGCGATTAGAGCCTAATTCCCTGAAGGCCTGATCGACTATCTGTAGCGACAGTGCATCCAGCCAGCAGAGTGGACTATACTCAACGTGCGTCGCAGACTTCAACGGACAGTACAAGTGTATAATTGATGTTCCAGAACACGATCTAATAGTGAAGTATTTTAATCCAGAATATTCCAAATAAATTATTATTACTGTAACAAAGCTCTTATTAGTTAGCTGTTTGATCAATTTACATACCGGTGTGACGCTACCTAGCGTGTCGGCTTTGACACCAAGCACGGGAATATGTTACACCGCTAAGCGCCATTAAATACCTCCGTGTCTTGTTCGGATATGGGCACGTCAAATCCGTAGACCGGAAAGGTCCCTCTATGAAGTCAGAGATGGTGGGATAGCGTACGATACCCCCAGATGCCCCCCCCCCCTGGGAATGCTCGGACAAAATTGTGGTGGCACCTGGTTAAATCGGACTCTGACCCTTGTGGTGCAATTACAAACAGGAGCCACTTTCCGCCCGCTAACCTATATGGACCTGGTTTGGAATAAATTCCGGTCAGGGGGCATTAGAAACAACACTAACAACACATTTTTGTAACGTGATTCAATGTGAATTGGGAACGTCCGAAATATAAGTAACATGCAAAATTTCTAACCAAAAAATTGTAGGATTTAAATAATTTCAATCTTTTACATGATGGTGAATTAAAAATGCTAAAAATACCTAATCAGTAAAAGTACGTTTGAAATAAAAGCGTTTTTTGAACCAAATCCGTTATATAAGTAAACTGTCTACAGGAGGTCGTTTGCCCTTTATGGAAACGATTTTCTAATTTATTTTTGGCGTTTGCATTTTGAGAGATAAAAATTTGAGAACTTCAAAATAATCGCCTGCTACAGTTTTGTTTTTATTGGAATGTAAAATAAAACATTTATTTTGAAAATGGCTCCTAAAATTGATAGATGGCTCGAGGGTTACGTAACTGCGCTTTCCGAGGAAAAATATTGGTATCAACAAATTATAAAGCGGCGTAAAATTTGCGTTTATGTTATTTCAAAAAAAGGTATTTATAATATATTAAATTTGAAAGCGAAAATACGTCTAACTGAAAACAAAAATGAAAACATGACCGCGAAACCTCTTCCTAAGACTGTTCGAACGCAGGTAAATATCAAGAAAGCTAAGTCTCTGATCCTAAAAGATAATCCGCCGACTCAAAGATCCATTTCATCGCAACTAGGAATGTCTTCTGGCACTGTAAGTAAAATCATTCATTAAGATTTGAAGTTAGAAAGATGTTTAAACCTAAAGTTCATCTGCTTTTGCCAAAGCTTATGGCTGAAAGAAAAAGAAATTGCATAAAATTATATGAAAAACACCTAGCTGCTGAAGAATGGAAATTTGTGGTAACACTCGATGAGGCATGGATGCATTTAAATGATTGTAACAAAAAAAGATCAATTTTCTATTACACAACTGACGGGAATGACCGAACGAAATGGCTTAGTTGAAGGATTTCGTTACAACGGCAAAGAAAAAATCAAAAAAAGTCTCAAGTAAAGCCAAAATTAATTCACTCTACTATCAGTAAAATATCTTAGAACCAATTTTTGAAGAAGAAATTTTAGCCATATAAGGAAAGGACATTGGTAAAGTTGATCTTCATATGGACAAAGCCTCTAGTCACACGTCTAAATCAACTGCCGCTTATTTAGCAAAGAAAGAATCAGAAACAGGAATAAAGTGTATCCCATCTAATGAAATACCTGTAAAATCACCTGACACTTCTCCAATTGACTTTTGCACTGTCGGTTTATTAAAATAAATCTTTAGAAAACGGCATCCAAGGATACTGAACAGACTTCGAAACGGAAAACGGTCCAAGAGGAATTATGTAAAACTGATATGACAGTACGAAGAAAAAGTTTACTTTAATGGAAACTTAACTAGAGCTATTTTCAAGAACCATGGCTATTAGATAGAAACAAATCGCCGCAAAAAACACGGCATTTATACATGAAACTTTACTATCAAAATCGTTTCCATAAAGTACGAACGACCTTCTGTATAATTCTATAATCAAAAGTTAAAACGCCCTTTTAAAATAACGATATTCATGTTTATCTGTGACTATTCTGTCATTAATTGATCCATAAGGCATAACAAGCAAAACATTTCGCGGTTGAAGAAAAGAAGAAAAAGTCGTGTTTCAGTACGACAAGTGATTAAATTGAGGTCAGCATTTTTCAAGTAACATCACAATTAAATTTTTTTCCCATCAAATAAAAGTGAATTTGAAGCTATAATCCGAAGGGAATTATTTTGATTCAAATGATTAAATGATTTTTCTTTTCGCAAAAGAAAAACTTATTTGATTCATTTAAAAAATCCGTCAGTCAACCACTTGAGAATGATTTCCAAGTAGATATTTAATTACTTGTCCAATATAATTATTTTTTATTCTCCGTTTATGTCTGTCAAGAACGTTCGAATAAAGGAAACATAAAATAATTTACTCTCTAGGAGGTGATGGATATATATATTTTTTAAAACGCGGTGTTTTGTTATTAGAATTCAACTCTAATAACTAAACTTCATGAATTTCTTTTATTCTATAATTTTTCTACTGATATTTAAGATCATTTTCCAATGATTTGAAAATGAACCAACCCAAGTAACACAACACCATTGGGAAATTATTGGGCAACTATTCTTAGCATAGTTGTCCAACAGTTCGATTTGTCCGTTGGGGTTATGTAGAAACAAAGGTTCACGTTGCAACTCACCCAACTGTTGATTGTTAGTTGGCCCAACCGTTGGCCAACCGAGAGCAGTTCAACTCGCAGTTGCAATTTGCAGTTGGAACAAGAACATTTTGGGCCAACAACCAACAATTTGCAGTTGGGACAACTTTATTTAATAATTGTTGGCCCAAAAACATTTATTTGCAGTAGGAACAACACCATTTTATAATTGTTGGTCTAAAATCATTTATTTGCAGTTGAGACAACAACATTTTTAATTGTTGGCATTTAAAACATATGCCAAAAGCCTTAATTTGCAGTTGGGAACACGACATTTTATGATTGTTTGCCCAAAAGCATTTATTTTCAGCTGGGACAAAAACATTTAATAATTGTGGGCACAAAAGCATTTATTTACAGTTGGGACAACAACATTTTTAATTGTTGGCATTTGAAACACATACCAAAAGCATTTATTTGCAGTTCGGACAACAACATTTAATAATTGTTGGCCCAAAAGCATTCATTTGCAGTTGGAATAACATTTTATGACTGTTCGCCTAGCATAAAAATTTAAAAGTTAGTCCATACTTGTTTCTGGGAGTTCTGCCAACGGTAACCTTACTAACCCCCCCCCCCCCCCCAAACGATGTAGGGAAAATTTTATTTGGGGCCAACGACGTGTGTTTCTTGGGACTATTTACTTTTAATCTGTTTAACAAAATAAATGTGTTTAAAGCAACTATTCCCGCATGGAGTATGGTTTGACTTAATTAATTTGTCCTCTTTAATTGCCTGCACAGTGGACGTTCAATCGTGACATACATATATATATATATATATACGTGCATACATATGCACACATTTAGTAGAAACATTCAGTTCGTATATGTCATTTCTCATATGCGACACGAAATGTTTATATATTACAATTTCCCCTTGTATGTAACAACCTAAACATACCTAACAACCTAATACGACTCAAATTGCTAACTTAATGAAACAATAATACTGCCAGTTAAACAAATTTCCCGCACTTCTTACCCGCTACATTTTATTTAAAAAAGATTTTTAAGCCACTATGCCGAGATCATTATTTTTGAAATACCCCAGAAACATGTCTTGACTCTGACTTATCAGGGTGTTTCATTTAACTCTTTTTAACTTCTGTGCGATCACGGATTAAAAATGGTTTTTTTTCTTCCATGTGGATTAAACAGTCGTATAAGCTTAAAGTTTCATTATCTCTACCAGAATATTTACGAAGATTAAAAGTGCATCGTACATTCATTTAATCTATAATTAATTGAGACATGTTTTATTCTTAATTAAATGAGATATTTGTTGATGATCATAATACAAGATACGTTGTAAGCTGACATGTTTTGTAGTTTTTACAAATCAAGCATTATGCTGAAATGCACATACTAAAAATTATAAATTTATATATGCTGTCACGGTATGGGCTGTTTCTCCCAGATAGCTGAACATAGATTAATTCAAAAATACGGAGTTTAGGATTTTAAATAAAGTATTTACTTTTATACAATATTTACACACTTCAATTACAGGAAATATGACAGTCATAACCGCCCTGAGGCACCGCGAAGTTAGGATTCGTCCCCAAACAGTCAGCGTCCGCTGACTACGTGAAACGGCACTAAGCCCCGGGATTCAAGTTCCTCAAAATATGCAATCTGGCCCAAGGCCGCAGGTATCATTCACCTTTCTGAGAGTAGATCTCAGGCCTATCTGACTCTTTTTCTATCCGAGGTTCTCCACGAAATTTCTAAGTACCTCCCTCTAGAACATATTCCGTCCTATCATGCGTTGGTTCATTTGCTTGGACACTGATTTGTTGAAACTAGTGTCATCAGCTACTTCCAACGTTCAAGAATTTTCCAAGCAGAGGGAAGAACAGACTCCTTTGTACTTTGAGAATGTCTGACTCTCGGTGTATGGCCTTTGTCTCAGGGTGACATCCTCTTGCCAGTGGACAAGGAGAGGAGCTCCGCCCCTTAGCCAGGCGATGACCACCAGTCACTTAGTTCGACACCAGAGGTCAACTCTCTTCACGCCCCCCTCTGTTGCAAAGGGTAGGCAGCTCTCCAGTGACAAAGACACATCACATATATTCCCACGGGTGACTGCTTGAAGAATTTCCTATTCTTCCCAATGAAAAGAGGACACTATATCCTAAATAAATCCCCAAAATTAAGCTGAAATAATTAAGCTTCTGAAATAATTAATATAAATTTATTAATTATTTCAGAAGAAAAATGCATAAGAAGTCTTAGATCGGATATTTTTGCATAACCGGGGATTTTATATGCTTTATAAATCACAAGAGATAAACTTAATTTCTTTATGGATAATTCAGTCCGATTAAAATAAATTCTTAATAATAAATGGCAGTCAGATTTTGCTACTTTTAATGATTTATATTCTCGATAAATTCAATATGATAAGCTTTAAAACGTATTACTTCGTTCCTCCAGATATTAAAAAAAAACTTTTAATTTAGTAAAACCTGGCAGCAGTTTTGGTTATTTTAAATACCACCAGTTTTAAATGCCTCATAAATCACAGGCTTAAAATAATATTAACGCTGCAATTTTAAAGCACTACCTTTTAGAAGTAGTAATAAAAATATATCTTAATTTCAAATATCAGAACAACGTCACTTTGTGCAGCAACACAAGTAATGATTGCAATACCGGACCAAAAGTACTATACCAGTATTCGGTATTTTTTCAGACGTTTATACCAGGATACCAGCATTGGGAAATTTTCAAAAAGGATACAAAAGCACAGTTTTTTCTTTGCCATATTAATTAGTTCTTGCAAACAATGCTTAAACTATAAAAATATACATAATTTTGTTATGTAGAAATGTAAAATAAAGGAACAAATGTTATAATAAAGCATTATTAATAATAGCTGTAAAATAACAATTTATAACATTAGAAAAAGAAAATATAAATAAAAAATAAATCACTATAGTATTACAATACAATGAAGTAACAAAACATTTAGTATTATTATTGTGAAAAGTAAATATCACATAAAAATTTTGTTGTCTAGTCTATTATATAATATCTATTAATTAAGAAAGAAACAACTAATTTATTAACTGCGTATTTTCGAAATGTGATCGGGAAAAACATAATGCATCAATTAAACTGTCATTAAGCGGGGAATATACACTGTCACAAAAAAATATATGCACCCAGAAGGAAACGAGCTATTATCACGACACTTAAAATGTGTGTAGTGTATGAGGAGATGAACAAATGATTAAAATTTCAGAAGAACCGACCGTTTTATTAAGAAGATATGGCATGAAAAAGGTTAGAAATCAGTAAGTAGTAAATCCACCTCTGACAGCTATACAAGCCGAAACACGGCATGGCATCGAATCAGTGAGGTCACCTATGACCTCCTGCGAAAGATCATGCCATAATGTTTGCAACTGGGCAGTTAATTCACCAGTATTCCGGGACGGCTGCAGTTGCCTTCCAAGCACGTCCGAGACGTGCTCTATTGGCGAGAGGTCTGGTGACCTGGCAGGCCATGGGAGTACGTCATATCCTTGGAGACATTGTTGGGAGAGTCGCGCAGTATGTGGACAAGCGTTGTCTTGCTGATGAATGGCACCTTGGTGACTTAGGCAGTACAACTGCCTATGCTATCAGTTGTTTATTAATAAATTTATTATGTATATATTTATAAATAAACCAGGTGCCCTCTATCTGTCTCCGCTTGCCTTCATGTCTTCGTGATATTTGTAACAAAATCCTTCAACAATCTGTCGTATGTACTGATCTCTTTTAATATTGATTTATTAAATTAATCAATATTACTGTATTAATCAACCTATCACTCAACATGGAAGCGTGGGCTCATATTAAGAAGATTTTTTTGGAAGAGTGACATCTGTGCGTGCGGAGAGGACCAGACAATAGAGCATTGTTAATTTAATTGTGTATCATGGAGAGATTTGCGATCGAGTTTACCGGGGGAAATTACTCAATGGTCACCACATAAATTCTATAATGACTACTCTTGTAGAAAATTCATTTTGGGATGTGATGAAAGACCTTATGGGCTTCATTACCCCTTTTTGGGTCATTGATATTTTTGATGTTTGTTTGTTTCGGTTTATATAATTGAAAATCATAGCATGAATTTATTTGGTATTGTATGGAACGCATGTATTTACTTTGTATTGTATAGTTCTAGTCAAGCTGATTGCCATTGCGAAATTTGTCGTCTCGCAAAATCATCCGTATACCTTCGGAAAGGACGGATTATCTTTTGGACTTAATATTGATTTAACATACACCAATATCATATCGTAGTAGACTTCACTTTAATGCATTAACATTTATATATATATATATATATATATATATATATATATATATATATATATATATATATAAGTGTTACTTCAGTGGTACTTCAGTGTATATACATATACACTGAAGTACCACTGAATTAGGGATACCTACCTAGTAACGAGTTGGGCCTCCTCTGGCCTTGATAACGGCTGCCACACGAAGAGGCATAGATTCAAAAAGTTTCTGGGAACGTTCCACGGGAATGGCTTGCCAAATATTGGCTAAAGCTGTCCATAATTCAGTAAGGTTCTTTGGTGCTGTGTGCTGGCCTTTCACGCCTTGTTCCAAAACATCCCAAAGATGCTCAATAGGATTTAAGTCTCGGCTTCTAGGTGGCCAATTCATCGGCAATCTTGATGGGGACTGTAATGACTTGACGGTCCCTACGGGTAAATTCCAAGGGACACACGTCTTTGTCATCTAAGCTGTTTTATCAGTGCCGAAAGGTGACCTTCCGTTTAGTTACACAAAGCCGTGTCGTAGAAACTCTTCGATATACTTCAAGAAAGGAACCTCTTTTGAAACGATTCCCTAGTTGACAATGGAGTCCAGATGAAAGTCTAGTGTCGGCTAGTCAGACGCTTGGAGGCACGGAGCGGCAAGCGGTAAATGAAAGGACTCCCCCACGAAGAAGGAGCGGGGATATATTTCGCCACCTTGATGTAAATGGGGGCAGTTGACGTTTTTTTTTGCAGGTGTGGACAACCCTCGTCGACGGACGCGTGCCAGAGATCGTGAGCCTGCCGGTTTTCCATAAGGATATCCTGAACCCGCGAATCATACTTAGATAATGTTTATTTTGTAATTATTGTATAAAGCCTATATTTAATCTAGAATGACAATAAAGCATTTTGTAAATATTAAAGGCTGCCAGTCTTGGTTTTAGGCGAAGTCCTTACAGACTGTTATTAAATGGTGTCAGAAGTCCTGATAGGATATCAGTGATGAACGAAAGGATTACAGGTAGGCCGATTCTTTTTATCAGATTCTGGCTTTGATTTAAAAACTAAATAATGGTTTTGTATAAATACAATAAGTAAAAATTATTTTATTGTGTTTTTAAATGGTATATGTACAAGTTAGCCATTTAGAGTTCGTATTAAGAACTGATATTTTAGAAATTTTGATGAATTAAATCAATTTCTGTGTTTTTTTAAATGGTATATGTATAAGTAACCATTTAGAGTTCGTATAAAGAACTGATATTTTAGAACTGATATTCTATATTAGAAATTTGGATGATTTAAATCAATTTCTGTGTTTTAATGGTGTATGAGTTAACCATTTGAAGTTCTAAGTAGGAACTATTGTTTTAGGAATTGTGATAAGTAAAACCAATTTCTGTGTGTTTTTATGGTATATGAATGAGTAACCATTTAGTGTTCAAGTAAAGAACCAATATTTTGTTTGTTAGAAATTGCAATAAGTTTAGCCAATTTCTGTGTTTTGTTAACTGCAAATACTGTATGTTTTCTCTATTTTTAAAGAAAGTGAATTTTTTTGCTTTTGATAATAACAGTGTTTACTTAGTATTTTTTTTCTTTTAATAGTAACAGATATATTTAAGTTTCTTGTGCTTTGATATTAACAGTGATAGTTTAGTTTTTGTGTATTACTGTGTTGGAAATCTATATAGAGTTAGAATATATAACTATAAAGTGTTGATTAACTTGAGAATTCTGTTTATGTGTATTCAGTATATGAGTTCGGTATTTTAATTTGATAAGTATTGAGTAAATTGTGAATGTTTATATTGTGCAGTGCTAGTTTGGTGTTCATAAGGGCTAAAATTATAGTTCGGTCTAAAATTGATCAGTTTGAACTTGTTAGTTCCGGTTAGGACACATACCGTCGGAAGGTATAGCTAGTAACTGAGGGAAATATTGTTTATCATACAGTTAGTCACCCTAAAGTTAGAAAAATGTCCTTTTTAAATAAGGGTAAGAAAGAGGATCTTTTAGAACTTTTAGAAGAGTTAGGAGGACAATGTTATAAAGACTCATGGAGTATATCCATTAATATTCAGGTCTTTATAACTGTCTCTCATAACCGTCATATATTGGCTGAAAAGAAAAATGATTCATTGCCAAAAAAGGCGATGCACGCCAAATCTGGTGTAGTGAGCCTGTATTGCGCAGGCGCGAAGTAGAGTTTGGCGCATGTGAGGCTAGCTTCGAAAAGTAGCGGGAGACAGCCCTTGGACGTGTAGAAGGTTGGTGACCTTTGGGAGCGTGTGTTGATAATCGAGAGTGGGGGTGCGTGGCATGGCCTAGTATAAGTATTTACCTTTTTATTATGTTTAGTTAAAATAAACTTCTTTTTTGCTCCTTAAACCCCTTGTCTGTAATTTAATTTACTGTAGTAGATATTGTTTCCTAGGTATGAATAATTTGAGTATTGTAATATGCTTAGCACGTGGGTCAGGCTATATGTAGGGTTAAGTGTTTTCTTGCTAAGCTAAGTGCTGTTAACCTAAAGTAAATACTCTACTTAATCTATGTTACCTGAGACAACCTATCTGGGTTATCTTTCATGTCGCATTGTTACTTGAAGTTAATTCTGTAACTTAATTTAATACACAACGCATTTCATGTTTTACCTTTTTTATGGCTGGCTTAACCATTCGCTAATTTGCTACCACTTGTTCCGATACGGCTTCCCAATTGGAGTCGTAATTTCTCGGCTTCACAACATTTGGTACCGGTTGACCAGTCCTTAAAGTTAATGTTTAAGGGTATTTGTCTCATTTATCGGTAACCTCTTTTAATTCTTTAACCTACGTGAGTAACGAAAAAATGCATCTGCTTAGTATTCCCCCTGATTATAATGTTGTTCTCTTTATTAATAAGTAATATATGTATGTTAATAATGCTAAAATTTCAGTCATTTTGCTATTTCTGTACCACATGATGCATTTTTTTATAATAGAGCATGAACGAAGCTATGTGTTATGTGCAATTATTTAATTATACAGTGATTTTATGAATATCTGAGTATTTAACATTGAATATTATTTAAGATTGGAATTTGTGTTATATTGATTGATTTTTCATGTGTAAAGGATATATTTTATTGCTTTTTGAATTACAATTATTGATTTAAACTTCATTATTGATGTAATTTCATTTAATATAAAGTGCTAATTTTGTGTCTTTCATGCAACCTATCATATCTATGAGTTCATATAGTATTTCTTACTGATAAGTGACATTTATGCTAAATTTTTTAATGCTAATTTTGTGTGGTGAACTCAAGCATAATATTTGAAAGTTATTTTATTGAATAGTATCCCATTTTGTATATGCATAACTTTTAATATACTTCTTTTCTAAATTATATTCATAATTCGTTACTTATTGTCATGTGCTGGTTCATGTTATCTCCAATGGAGTTTTTTCTCTTGCATTTTATGGTTCACTGCATTCAGCAAATTTTTGTTTACACGTTGAATGTGTAAAACTCAAGTTATGTAATCTTTTGTGTAAACTCTGATAAAATTTTAGTCCAGTTCTTTCATTTTTTGCTTTCTTGGACATGGCTAACGAGGTAGATAATAGATTCAATGTAACCATTCAACCTTTTGCAGGTGATGGAGAATTATTGTCATTTTTCTCTAAGCAAGTCAGGGACTTAGCGAGAGTACATAATTGGTCAGATGCTGAAACATCTATATTTATCAGGTCGAAATTGGTAGGGCCTGCTCTAAAATATGTCATAAGTACTTCTGAGTTGTTGGACACAGAAGATCATGAATTTTTGTTGCAAGGGTTGAAATCCTTCTTTGATCCCAATCATTCTGTAAACACTGCCTTATTGCACCCTCAGAACACCATAACTCTTCTACCTGCAGAGTCAATTAGAAATCTTGCTCACAGAATTTCAGTTCAGGTTTCAAAATTACATCCCTCTGTTAAGAATCCTGATGCCCTTAATGAGATAAAATTTGTCGAGTTAATTAAGGCTGTCCCTCAGAGTATTAAGGTGCAATTATTAAGTGAAAACATAAAATGTTTCTAGGCTGCAGTTGATAGAGCTGATACTTTGCAGCAATTAGAATCTTACAGCACTTCAGCCCAGTCTGTGGGTAGTGCTTTGCAGTTGCAAGAGCTGCTTGCTGAAATTCAGGTTATCAAAGAACAGCTCAATTCACTGAATATGACTAAGAACCAAATAAATGCTATTCAATCATCCTCGACTTTGTCATGTGACACTGAATGCAATGAATATATGCAAACACCTTGTTCTTCAAATGAGTCCTGACAGAAGGTTTCAAAGACTGTCTGTCAATATTGCTATAAGACAGGTCACACTTTTGCAAAATGCTATAAGTTTCAAAAGGATTTTCGTAGGGAGCAGTCATCTTCTGGTCCAAATAATAGAAGCAGGCAGTTAAATAACTCTACTAGGCAGAACTCACACACTGTGAGGAACTCGAATCTAAATCCTGATGCCTCTTCCTTTGTTTATGATTCTTCTAACCCTGCAGTGAGACAATCTAATGCTGATGTACCTTCGTCTCTCCAGTATTCCTCATCAGCCAATGTTAATAGTCCTAATTATGACCTGTATATTCCTAATTATGTCAATCATAGTGATTTGGTACAACAGTGCTCAAATTTTTCTGTAAATAGTAGAGGTACTGATAATCTTAATGTGCAGTGTAATAATAATGTTCAACAAAGTTTTTCTTCTGTTGGTTGTCAAACTTCTGCTGCTATCAAAATTATGAACTCCACCGCTACTCAGTGTGAGATCCCTGTTAATGATAATGTATTGCAGGCTAATAGCAAATTTGTCATCGAAAGGATATGTAGTGCTCAAACTTCTGCTAAATTACCTATGGTTAATATAAAATTTCCTCAAACAACTATTATTGGATTAATAGACACAGGTTCTTCTATCTCGTTACTCGACCAGTCATTTTTCCACATGAACAAACAATCTCTTAATTATAAAAACATTTCTAGACAGGTGTCTATATCCACCATCAACTCTTCTGTCAATTTCTCTTCATGTATCAATTTATCTTTCAAACTTGAGAAGAAATTCTTCAAACATCCATTTTTTGTTACAAATTTGAATGATAAGTCTTTTTCTGCCATAATTGGTTATGATTTTCTTACTAAATTTCATGTGGATATATCAAATTCGCAAGCTTCCATCACATTTGATGATATGGTCATTCCTTTTATTGATTCTGAAAATCAAGGTGTACATTCTCATGTTATTGTAAATGATCAGAATGCTACTCTTGTGTCTAAAACTATAATCAAACCAAATTCTTCTTCTTTTATTAAAATCAGTGCTCCAATAATCAATTCAAATTCTGATTTATTCTTTGAACCTGTTGTTAAAAATCCAAATCTGTTAGTTCATCCATCCATTATTGCAAATAATATATCTGTTGATGAGCAACCAGATTCTATAAATGATAATAGTTCAACTCCTCCTACTCAACAATCCTCTAAAGTGATTAAGTCATTTATTTTAATTGAAAATTTGTCCAATAAGCCTGTTCATGTAAACAAAAATGCTGTGTTGGGTCATGTGTCTTCTTTAGATGAGCAGTTGTCTGTTTCCCATGCTCGAACTACCTCAGTCAGTGAATCTGTAAACCTTATTACTGCATCTCCTGAAATATTAAATTTAAGAAAGTCAGAATTTAATCTTAATGACTTTAAGCTTTCCCATTTGAATCCTGGAGAAATTTCTCAAATGTCACAACTGTTGAGCAATTATGCCACAGCTTTTTCTTCGTCGTCTAAATCTTTAGGACACACTGATCGTGTGATTCCAAATTTGAATTTTGACCATGACTTCCCTCTTAAGACTCTTCCATTTCCCATTCCTCAGTCTTTGCAAGCTGAGACTAAAAAGCAAATTGATGAACTTGTGGAGGCAGGTATCATTGAGAGAACAATCTCTGATTGGGCTTGCCCAATATTGCTTGTTAAAAAGAAGCAATTAAACTCTTCTGCTCCACAAAAGTTCAGACTTGCTTTGGATCTACGTCTCATTAATCAAATAATTAAGAATTCATCTTATCCTTTACCTAAGATTAATGACATAATCTCTAATATAGCTCAATATCGCTACTTCACCACCTTGGACTTAAAAAGTGCTTACCATCAAATTGACTTACCTGAAAAATTTCAAGACCGCCTGAGTTTCACATCCATGTGGGGTCAGTTTAAATATAAACGTTTAGTTTTTGGACTGCGTAGTGCAGCATCCTTTTTCCAAGCTTTAGTCGATACTCTCATTGAGGAAACCAATGAGTTGGGTATCTTTGCTTACCAAGATGACATTGTCATTTGTGCAAATTCATTTCAAGAGTCTTGTCAGAAATTAAAAGCTCTTCTTTCTGTTTTTACTAAAAATAATATTACTGCTTATCCTCCAAAGTGCTCATTCCATCAAACTGAAGTAGATTACCTAGGTTTTAAAGTGTCGCAGAACACTATAAGTCCAATTTCTTCTAACATCATAAAGGTGACTTCATTTCCAACTCCAAAAACTAAAAAACAGTTGAAACGTTTCCTAGGTGTTTGTAATTATTATAGACACTTAATTCCACGCTTTTCTAATTTGGTTGCCCCTCTGGTTTCAATGACTTCTATGTCTGTACCTTTTAATTGGACTGATGAAGCTTCTAATGCATTCCAGGCACTACAAAAGATTTTCTTTTCTTCGCCTTTTATCAGACAACCTAATTTTGATAATACCTTTTATGTTAACACTGATGCTTCCAAAGAAGCAATTTCTGCAGTGCTGTTACAAGACTTTGATGGTCAACTATTACCTGTCTCCTACTTTAGTAAATCATTAAATAAAGCTGAGAGGAATTATCCTGCTCTCAAATTAGAACTCATGGCTATAGCAAAAGGTGTGCAATCCTTCAAACAGTACTTGTACAATAGAGAATTTTTTGTTTTATCAGATAGTAAACCTCTTATGCACTATAAGAAAACAACTTCTCCTGCATCCATAACCACAAGATGGTTAATGTCTCTATCTGAATATTCTTTTAAATTTATTCATGTCAGTGGAACTTCTAATGTGTTACCAGATTATTTTTCTCGCACACCTAATGTTATAACCCAAGACCTTAATACCAATGCTAATTTAATTAATTCAAAGCAAATTTTACCTGTAGTTACTTTGGATTCTGAGGAACCTGCTCAGTATGATAAAGTACTTGATAATAATAGTAATGTGTTGTATGGTAATAGTGATTCTATAGCGGTAGATAATTCACCTCATAAGGTATCTCATGTAAATGCTAGAGATAATGTCAACAGCAATAATACTTGTATTTCTACTCATGTTGTAAAGCCTAGTTCTTGCTCTAACTCATATTTTTCTGTACCTGATAATACCCATGCTAAGGGAATTAATTGTACTTCTGCTCTGACCCACAATAGTAATGTTCATATTAAACCTAATTTGCCTCCCTTTGCTGCCTCCTCCCACTCCTCCACCACTCCTCAGGATGTAAACACACACAGTTCAATCTCTAAGTGTGAAGCTGCAAAGCAGCTACAAAAGATATTCACCATCATAACGTCAGAAGTTGCTGACCCAGAGAATGAAATCTCTTCTGCAACAATCCTGAAGGAACTGCTCAGGGATGAGGATTTGTCCCAGCTTTTCAACAAAGTAATCAACAGGGCGAAGGATGTGCCCAAGAACTTTTTTGTGCACCCAGAGTCAAACCTATTGTTTTACGCAGGAAAGACGGGATTGTCGAGAGAAGAGTACATTGTGTTACCGTCAGCTCTCAGGCCAAAGGCACTTCGCTTGGCCCATTTGTCCCACTTTGGACTTGCAAAGACGTACGAGGCTCTCGCCAAAAAGTATTGGTGGCGAGGCGCATACATGGATTGCGCCAATTATGTAGCCTCATGCACACAATGTATTCTTCACAAAAAAAGAAGAGTGGCGGTTGCTCCAGTCCAGTCTGCACCACTTCCTACTGCACCAGGCCAACTTGTATCACTGGATCTTGTTGGTCCCTTCCGCAATGGTCACTCGGTCCTCACCATAATTGACCACTTCAGTCGCTTTTTGGTCCTAGAGGACATGCCGTCAACCACAGCTGACAGAGTAACCAAGGCTATATTTAGGTACATTGCCATGTTTGGCAGACCAAGCCATATTCTTACAGATCTTGGCCCACAATTTACCTCTGTGGTATTCAAAAGGCTATTGGATATGGCTGGAATCAGATTGGCACACTCATCACCTGGCCATCCTGAGGCAAATGGAGTCTCTGAAAGGATTAATGCCTCTATCAAGTCATCGATCTCAACTTTGCAAGCCCAAGGTGTACCATTTGACACAGCCATCCTAATACATGCCTCACTATACAACTCTACCATCCACTCTACGACAGGTCACTCCCCTGCAGTCGTCCATTTTGGAAGAGCTTTAGCCCTCTTAACTGATTCTGAGAGGTTCTTCGATGACTTTCCTCATCTTGACAAAGGGTCCCTCATTGATAATATTATGGCACAAACTAAAGCCATTTGGTCACTGTGCTTCAGCAATACATCCATAAGTCAAGCAAACTCTCACAGGAAGCTCAATAGAGCAAGAAGAGACACAAGGCTAAAGGAGGGTGACATTGTGTATGTAAAATATAAAACTCACTTCAACCAATTTCTCAAGGGACCATTCGCCATTGAGAAATTCCGCTCAAATGTGACTGTGGTCATTCGACCACTGGAAGATAGAATATCACAGGCTTCGCTCATCCATGTGAACAGGCTGATAAAGGCCCCAGCTCGTAAAGGGCATTTATTAGAGAAGCAGACGAATCCAGCTCCCACTACTAATGATTCTGTGTGCCCTAGTTCTCTTCATCCAGTTGCCCAGATGCCTGTTCCGGTGTCCAATC
Source organism: Dolomedes plantarius (assembly GCA_907164885.2). NCBI lineage: Eukaryota > Metazoa > Arthropoda > Arachnida > Araneae > Dolomedidae > Dolomedes > Dolomedes plantarius. Next base: position 85,775,464 of record OU015490.1, read on the forward strand.
CTTCAGATCCTGTGCTGGACTCCAGTCTTTCAAGGGTTCCAGAGGATGACCATTCCATGGATGCCACTGAGGGGTACTTTCCTGATGGAGAACTGTTTCCTCCTGCTCCAGACGAGGAGTTCCAGGTCCCAGAAGCAAGTCTAGCAGACGAGCAGTTGTCATTCCACCACCCATCCATGCTTCTTTAAACTCCTCAGCTCCAGATAGAATCGACTGAAATCCAGGATCCAGTTGGTCTCTCCCATGCCAGTCCTCAACCGCCAGAAACAACAGACCCCAAGATGCCAGAAATTCCTACTGCAGTGAAGAAGCCCTGCCCCTACAACCTCAGGCCGAGAAAATGATGTTCTGGTAAAGATGTTTGCGCGCACGTCTTCTCCAGTTGATGGACAACCCAGCGATTGGCACGTCCAACTCTTCTTCTGTCTGTCTTCCTGTATGGACTAGGACTCTTGCTGCATATGGTATACCTCTGTATCTTTTTAAAGTTTTTAATATCTGTGAAGTTTCTCCATTCATAATATATCTGTTAATTATGCACAACCTTGTTCTTTAACCTTTATAAGCTTATAATAGTATTCACTCTTAATTCTAAAGTTCTGTTGTTATTGAGTCTACCAATAGTAATGTAAAATGCTAAATTAACCACTTTGTTGATATAAAATATAATAATATGCAATCAAAATCATTTGGTTCTCCCATATGCCATTGTAAGTAACATAGCAATAGTTAATATTAAGTTTTGTTTCACACTTTGCCTGAATTGCAGGAAACATCATCTGATATCATCTATCAGTTTTTTATTTGTGAGTTTCCTTGAATATGTTTTTTTGTACCTTATGTGCAACCTGTGATATTTTAATCAGCCAAAAGATTCTCGATTTTGTCATTTGAGAAATGAAGTTGTTTTTTTATTGTACAAGGCAATTGTTTTCTTCATTTCTCAGGAATAAGTCCTCACATTTTTGTAAATATATGTATTGTATTAACTTATTCTTTTGTGTATTTTTTATGGGTGACCAGCTTTCCAGAAAAGTATTGAATCCTGTTATGTACTGTATACAGGTTTGAAGGTTCTCGACCTCAACATGGTCACTATCTCCTGCAGTTGTACATCATCTGCTGCATATAGGTGAAGTCTTTATAAGTTTAATATTGAATGAACTCACCTGTTAGCTTTGTGAAGTGGGTAATGCATTAACTGTTTCTTGTATATAATCATGTATTTTTGTGTTATATTGTATATTTGTTTGTGAATAATGTTATTATAGTGTCCTACAATTTATGATTCTAGAGTATATACTCACCATAATGTATATCCCAACACAAATTTTGCACTTGTTTTTTTAAGTTTTTATGCACATTTGTTTTTATTGTTTGTAATATGCATGGTACAGTGTGATAAACTGTGTTACAAGTTGTTTTCTTCATCCAAGGTATCTTGAAACTTTTCTCATAGTAATGACACTCTTGTGTATGACACCATGCTCTCTGTTACAATGTTGACTGTTATTAGTGCTTTCACTTTGTTTATCCATGACACTTTGTCTATCTAGGACACATAATTTTTGCATTTGACATTAATCACTTTTCAATGTAACTGTAATTTTTTTCTAAGTGAATTTTTACAGGGTTGTTTTTTGTGTTTTTTGTGTTTTTTTCTTTGTTTTTTCAATGGCTGGCCAGCCGACGTGAAGTGTTTAATGTTCTTTTGTATAATGTACATACCCTGTGTAACTTGTACTTTTATGTTCATATAATCAAAATTAGGAGCAATTTTTTTCCTCATTTAGGATCTCCAATGTACACCATTGTAAATTAGACTCAATATGAGCTGTAATGATATTTTTCCCTCATCTAGGGTCTTCAATGTAATACATTGTAATGCACTGGTATAATCACATTTTTCCAAAGGATCTTCAATGTAACTTTTTGTAAGCCTGCCAACTCCCACTCCTAGCACATTGAACTCAACTCTCTTTGGGAAATTTTCCCTCATGTGTTTTTTTTCTTCAATTGGTGAAGGGGGAGAGTGTTATAAAGACTCATGGAGTATATCCATTAATATTCAGGTCTTTATAACTGTCTCTCATAACCGTCATATATTGGCTGAAAAGAAAAATGATTCATTGCCAAAAAAGGCGATGCACGCCAAATCTGGTGTAGTGAGCCTGTATTGCGCAGGCGCGAAGTAGAGTTTGGCGCATGTGAGGCTAGCTTCGAAAAGTAGCGGGAGACAGCCCTTGGACGTGTAGAAGGTTGGTGACCTTTGGGAGCGTGTGTTGATAATCGAGAGTGGGGGTGCGTGGCATGGCCTAGTATAAGTATTTACCTTTTTATTATGTTTAGTTAAAATAAACTTCTTTTTTGCTCCTTAAACCCCTTGTCTGTAATTTAATTTACTGTAGTAGATATTGTTTCCTAGGTATGAATAATTTGAGTATTGTAATATGCTTAGCACGTGGGTCAGGCTATATGTAGGGTTAAGTGTTTTCTTGCTAAGCTAAGTGCTGTTAACCTAAAGTAAATACTCTACTTAATCTATGTTACCTGAGACAACCTATCTGGGTTATCTTTCATGTCGCATTGTTACTTGAAGTTAATTCTGTAACTTAATTTAATACACAACGCATTTCATGTTTTACCTTTTTTATGGCTGGCTTAACCATTCGCTAATTTGCTACCACTTGTTCCGATACGGCTTCCCAATTGGAGTCGTAATTTCTCGGCTTCACAACAGACAAGCTGACGATACGCTTAGGGTCTTCGAAATTAAGAAGATCTTTACAGAAAACGAAAATTACGTCGAAGAAGACGCTAGACTCGCACTAGAGCGTATTACTGAAGATAGGAAATAAAGAGAAGACAAAATTCGTCAAGACCAACTTACTCTCGAAATGAGGAGACTGGAATTAGGAAATAATGGAGACAATAGAGCCCGAAATGGGAGGGATAGAGATGCAGATGCAACTCAGAACATTCAGCTCCTTAAAACCATACAGAAATTTGACGAGAAACGGGACGAAATGGGCCTGTACCTAATTAATTTCGAGAGAAGAGCAGAGATGGCGGGAGTCCCTATAGAAGATTGGGTGCCATATTTGTTAGGGGTACTAACCCCAGAAATTTCCAACATGATGGCCAGAGAATCGCCACAACAGGCAAAATATTATGACTACGTCAAAGAAATGATTCTCCAGAGATTTAGGATGAATACGGAAAAATTAAAACAACTGTTTTATCGCCATCCTAAACTCGCAGATAAGTCATGGAGGAATTATGCCCATGAGCTTAGTGGCTATTATGATGAATGGATAGTGGATTTAGAAATCACAACATTTAAGAAACTGAGAGACTTACATATAACAGAACAAATGAAGAGACGGGTACCTGCCGATATAAAAGATCATTTTTTGGAGCAGTGGATGCAAATTCATACTCCTTTAGAATTAGCTGTAAAAATCGATAAGTATGAAAGCTTACAAGACTCTTTCAGAACAAGCGAATTCCTAAAGAATCAAAAGTCCAAAGATAAATTTAATAAGCCATTTAACAATAGCCATAAATTTAAGGAAGAGACGAAAGAAAAAAAAGATGTGGAAAAAGAAGCTTCTAGTGGACAAAACAAGGAAAGAATTTTTGAGAAGAGAAAACAGCTCCGTTGTTACGAGTGTGGTTCTTATGACCATCTGTGACCACAGTGCCCTAAACTTAAAGAGACGGAAATTATCGCGGCAACAGAAACTAGTGGAGGAGACTCGAGTGGCGTGATGACTCCTTATATCAGTCAGGGAGTCGTTAATGGAAAATCTACGTCTATTCTGAGAGACACAGGAGCGAGCATTGATCTGATTTCTAAAAATTTGGTACAACCCCATATGTACACAGGAGAGCACGTTTATGTCAGTGCACCTTTGTTAGATTCATCCGTTTGCTAAGATGAAAGAATCATTAACTCAGTATTTTTACTGGCCATATTGTCACTTAGACATAAATGATTACGTGTCGGCTTGTCACAAATGTCAAAAGGGGAAATGCCCTAATGTTAAGAATAATAAGAAACGTCTTAACACTGTTAATTCCCGCCGAACACCAGGCTAAGACGAAGTTTAGTCGTAAAATTTTAAATGTATATGATAGGTATGTTGATTAATTGTAGTTTCAGTGTAAAAATGTGACCAGAAATTAAAGTGTATTCGTTTGAGTAATGTTTTTTTTATGAATTGTAACATGTAATTGTTTGTAAATTTGAACGACTCGACCATAGAAGTTGAGTTTTGCTTTAAAGGAAAATTCAGGTGAAATTCCTTTGACGTTATCATAATATAACGGTTTTTTAGTGGCAAACGCCATATGACGGTTTTATGTATGCCGTGTTGGAATGCCTCAGATAGGCTTTAGTTAATGTTCAATTGTAACATTTTATGCTCTGTTTTGTTTGTTGAATAAGCCAATAGAATGCCTCAGAAAGGTATTGGCTAACTTTTAAATGCAAATGTGTATGTTTTTGTGTATACCTAAGAAGGTAGTAATTGGAGTCAAAATGCACTCCGTACGGTGTTTGAATACCGCAATTGGATGATTTATTGTGAAATCGATAAGTTTTGTCTGAAGAGTTGTTACGACAACGGATAAATGTAAGTGTTGTCAAAGAAACAAAGTGATTAAAAGGAATGTGAGGTTTGTGAATTTTTTTTTTTTGATAAGGAATGAGCCAATGAGCTATTTTGTTATAATTTTATGTCAGTCAGTACTGAAAAATTAGACCCTAAATCGATTGTGAATCCTATAGTAGGATAAAATGAATATTTAAATTTAGGTCACTGATGACTGTCCACTTAAATGGAAACGGCAGATTGGATCACAGGTAATCGTGAACGAATTAAGTTCCCTGATCCAGGATCTACGGAATGCCGAGTATTAAATTGTTTTTATGACGATGAGTGTTAAATGTATTAAAAAGATAAGTAAGAAATTAAAAATTTTCATCTGTATTAGTAACCGTGATGATATGTTCTGTATGAAGTTTAGGTATCCATTTTGGGTTTGTGTTTAATTTTATTTGTGTAAAGTTTTTCATTATAACTGTGTTTAATATCAATTTGAGAATTTATTTGTGTCATGTGATCACAATTAAGGTAAATTATGGGATCCCAGTTGAGTGATTTACTAGTTATAATGTTTTTTATGTAGTGTCATGTGTACGTACTAGTGTTCTATGAATTTAAATTTTTTTGATATGACATGTATTAGTATACGATTTTATTTAAAATTTTTGCCATGACTTGTTATATTATTGTGTAATTTTTATAATTTCTTTGCTACGGCATGTTCTCTTATTAGAGATTTTAATTATAAATTCCTTTTGATGTGCTTTTAAAATGATACTTTGAAGTACAGTTAAAAATTTTCTTTCATGAAGGTAAAGCCAGAGTTTGATCAAAATTAACGGTCTACTCGTAATGTCAATTGGGCGTGCATTTGCCTTCGGGAAAAGTTTTATAATTGAAATTGTCCTGAGAAGGAAAATGTTTTTGTTCTGTTTTTTGCAGGTGAAAAACTTCTGCAGAAAAACCTCTGGGGAGGGGAAGAATTATAGACTGTAATGACTTGACGGTCCCTACGGGTAAATTACAAGGGACACGTCTTTGTCATCTAAGCTGTTTTATCAGTGCCGAAAGGTGACCTTCCGTTTAGTTACACAAAGCCGTGTCGTAGTGACTCTTCGATATACTTCAAGAAAGGAACCTCTTTTGAAACGATTCCCTAGTAGACAATGGAGTCCAGATGAAAGGCTAGTGTCGGCTGGTCAGACGCTTGGAGGCACGGAGCGGCAAGCGGTAAATGAAAGGACCCCCCACGATGAAGGAGCGGGGATATATTTCGCCACCTTGATGTAAATGGGGGCAGTTGAAGTTTTTTTTTTGCAGGTGTGGACAACCCTCGTCGACGGACGCGTGCCAGAGATCGTGAGCCTGCCGGTTTTCCATAATGATATCCTGAACCCGCGAATCATACTTAGATAATGTTTATTTTGTAATTATTGTATAAAGCCTATATTTAATCTAGAATGCAAATAAAGCATTTTGTAAATATTAAAGGCTGTCAGTCTTGGTTTTAAGCGAAGTCCTTACAGGACCGTACCTTTCGACTGGTCCACAAGAGTTGCGGCAGCTAAAAGACCTCTTCTACTATTGTCTAGCATGGAGGATATGGTGCTATCTTGAGTGGCTATGAATTGGTTAGAATTGAAATCTATTACAAAATTATTTCTGGTTAAAAAGTCAAATCTGAGAATCATCGGGTCAACAATATCGGCAACATATGCCGTATGCCAATAACTACACTGAAGTGCCACTGAATTAGGGATACCTACCTAGTAACGAGTTGGGCCTCCTCTGGCCTTGATAACGGCTGCCACACGACGAGGCATAGATTCAACAAGTTTCTGGAAACGTTCCACAGGAATGGCTTGCCAAATATTGGCTAAAGCTGTCCATAATTCAGTAAGGTTCTTTGGTGCTGTTTGATGGCCTTTCACGCCTTGTTCTAAAGCATCCCAAAGATGCTCAATAGGATTTAAGTCTGGGCTTCTAGGTGGCCAATTCATGACAGAGAAGTCAGAGGAATGCTCATCCAACCAGCCAGTAGCCAACCGGGACTTGTGAGAGGTACAGTTGTCTTGCTGGAAAGCTCCATTACCGTGCGGATAACAGAACAACATAAACGGATGGAGGTGATCACCCAGCAACTCTACGTACCGAATTGCATTGAAGGAGGTTGGTAGACGCACCAAAGATCCCAAACTGGGCCACGAAAAAACACCCCAGACCATGATTGAGCCACCATGCCCTTGTACAGTTCCAGCCAGGCATGCAGGATCCATGGCTAGTAATCGGAATCGAGACTCATCACTCCATGCTACTCGTTTCCAGTCCTCTACACTCCAGTCTCTGTGTTCTCTTGCCCAGGCAAGACGTGCAGCCCGATAGCGAGTATAGAGCAATGGTACTCTCGTAGGTCGACGGCTCCCGAAACCCATACGGTGAAGCGAGCGTTGCACAGTCCGTTTACTGACTGTACGACTGGCACCGTCATTAAACTGGGTGGTAATTTGAGCTAATGTTTGGCTTCGCTGGCTACGTACAATACGCCCGAGCCGTCTCTCACCACGCACTGTCAAGGCTAATTGTCCTTTGCAGTTTGCCCGATCGCTAGTTTTTTCCCACCATCCATGTATTCTTGGTATACTCTTGACACTGTCGACCTTGAAAATCCTAGCTGTCTGACGATTTCGGAAATTGAATGGCCCATACGTCGCGCACCTACGATTTGTCCGTGATCGAAGGCGTCTAAATCAGGCAGTTTACCCATACTGGCAATTCCAGCAACTAATTCAGAACAACCACAGTACGCGCTATATATGCAATTACCACAGCGCCCTCACTTGCGCATACATGATGCGCAGCGCTATACAATTTGCATAGGCTTTGCTATCCCTAATTCAGTGGCACTTCAGTGTATATATATATTTATATTTTTATTTATTTATTTAGTTTTATTTATTTTTTTTCAATGCGGAGGCACTTGTCGCGAAGAGATTCACCTATAATTCACCGCAGTTTTGCTGGCCATTTTATTATAGGGGCCCCATAAAGGCAGACCAGCATTGCCTCCTATGTAGGGACGACACAAACTGAGGCGTTTTAGTGGCGTTTCGCCAGGATTCGATCTGAGCACCCTCAGCATGGTCAACTAGAAGTTAACAAAGATGCAGAAATGTTGTCTTTTCGTTTCTGCATCTTTTTTTATCATCTAGCTGATCAGATTTGCGTTTCCGATCATACATTCCTGTGTGATTCTGTTTCGTTTTTGAATTTTCAACCTCCTCCAGAAAAATGCGACATTTCCGGCCATCCAGTGGTGTTGGTAAGTGGTATGGTCCGATTAAGTAAACAGCGCCCTCCAGCGTCAGGTTTGCGTTTTCGGTCATAGCGGTTTGCGTTTTCGGTCATACATTTCTATGTGGTTATTGCTCGTCTTGATGCCTAGTATCACCCCTCTGAATTTGTCTGTCGAATTCGGCAACAACCTGTATAGTTAGTTAGTTAAATATAGGGTACAGATGTGGTATACGCACTTCTATGCCAAGTTTGGCGATTTTGTGTTTGGCGTGGTAACCATGCGATTTTGGCGAGATTTTTTTGTTTTGTGACAACTCAGTTTTAATGGCTAGTCTTGTGCGTTTGGATAAACGAACGTATAGCAGCTGTAAGACCATGTCGCAACACGGGTGCGTGGGCATCTGCAGCTCCTGAAGCCCCATATTTTAGGTAAATATGTCACGTGGAAGATAACTTAAAAATATTCCACGTATATAAATCATGACATATGGGGATTACCGAACCGGACTAAAAATTCAGAACCCGGTTCGGATTCTCAAGTTTTTCCTAAAACCTTGTACCCAAGTATTACCCACGTTTGATTAATACATGAAACACAAAACGTTTTTTCCTAAATATTAACGAAAATTCCATATTTATTTATAACGTAAAGAATTTTAGTTACCGTAAAATCTCGAGTATAATACGCACTTTTTTTTCACATTTTAGTCCGCAAAATTGAGGCTGCGTATTATTCTAGCGTACAGAAAAAAACGTATTTTTAAACATTGGATAAACGAACGTACAGCAGCTGTAAGACCGTGTCGCAGCACGGGTGCGTGGGCATCTGCACTCCGTGATTCATCCACCCGTTTACTAAGCAGGTATTCCTTTTAAACAAACGGAACTCACAGTTCGTATCGGCAAGTGAGGATGATGATGGCGATATATATTACGACGGCAACAATAATTGTGACATGGACAACATTAGATGAGCTGTATTCTTGTGAAAGTGATTAAGACTGATAATTTGACAGTACTGTTTGTTTTGAATTAACAATTTAAGGGGACAGTGGACTTACAAAATTGTGAAATTTGTCCAAAAATTCGATTTTTTTTATTTTATTGAATTGTGAAACTACGGATGAGTAGGAATGTGTTGCAAAAAGAATTTTTAATTTCTGTGATTACTTTCTTAGTTATAGACATTTGTATTTAATTTAGATATTATGTGGTTACTAATAGCAATAACTTTAAATGTGTTGCTCTCAAAATAAAAATTTTCTTGTCATACGAATATTCAAACTGCTCAGGGCGCATTTCTAATTATCGTATTGCTTTGAAATTTAAGTTTTATATACTTAACTGCATATCAAATAAATTTTATTGAAAAAAATTATGCTTCGTAGCTCAGAATTTCTAAATTTTGTACTTGAAAAGACGATTTATAGGTATTTTGCGTAATAAAATGGGTGTTTTCACTATTAATATTTTTTCTTTTTATATTTTTAATGAATGCTTAAAATAAGCAATAAGTTTCATTGTTAGTTCTATAAGGTATCATGTAAATTAAAGTTACCGTATTATATGCAAAAGAAATGCGCCTGGAACATTTTTAATTAGGCCAATTTTTGATATAATTCATAATTCATAATTCATAAATTATTAATATTTCATCTTTAAATTTTAACCACTTTTACATATCTGTGGTACTAATCACATATTAAAATTTCAAGCAAATCCATTCAAAACAAAAAAAGTTAGGTTTGAAGGTCCACTGTCCCCTTAAGTTTTTTCTAGCTAATTGGACGTTTTCGTTTCTTTTTATTGCAAATTTTATTTATGTTAATAAATATTTGTGCAATTTTTAAACAAAATATTGAAAAGTTACGGGTGCGTATTATAGGCGAATTTTTATTTTTTTCCGAAAATTTCGCGCAAAATCAAGCATGCGTATAATAGTCGAGATTTTACGGTAACAGCATTAGTAAAAAATACATTTCTTTTGAGTTTATTTTAATTTAACTTAATTTAGGGAAACGGGTTCTAAACCCAAGAAATACCGATTTTTTGTTTATATTTTCAATTCGTCTCTAGATTTGAAATTCGCCGTAGATTGCATCATTTTAAATTATATAAAATACAGTATATTTTTGCTATTTATATCTGTAATTTATAAAACAACATTTGAAAATTATAAGTGAAACAAATCAATAAAAGCAAATGCCACTCGATGGCATATCTATCGTATGACATTAAGAGGTTGAACTCGGAGATGGTGAGCAGGATCTAGTACTTAATGCCGTGGATGCGCTTAAGACAAAGGGTTCCAAAGATCTAGATAGTGGTAAATTGTAAGGCATGGTGAGACTCTTTATCCCGATGAAAATGTTATTATTTTGCCTTAAGATTTACTACTTTAGAGTACCTGGTTCTACAACCACTGGATGCGGGTTTTTCGTTCCAATAAATTTTACTGGGTACCCTAGTACCTGAATCTATACTCCCTTATGTTATTCCTCTATTCGTGCTATATCTATTATCTTTTAGTGCACGATGTTACATCCACACTAAACTTAACGAAACTAGCTAGACGATGCAATAAAACGCAAGAAATCAACAAATCCTACGACTCTGCGAAAAACGTCATAGAAATGTGTTGCTTTGTCACGTCATTCAAAATGAGACAAAGGAACATGTATTACAACCCTGAAGAAAAACGTCATAGAAAGCGTTCCAAATCATTTAAAATGTGGCAAAGCAACATGTCTTACGAGTGCTTTGAAAAATGTCGAAGAAAGCATTGCATATCATTCAACATGTGACGAAGCAACAAGTGTTACGACCGTTGCAAAACACGTTGTAGAAAGCCTTGCACATCATTCCAAATGTGACAAACTAACGTGTCCCGTGAGTCTTGCGTAAAACGTCATAGAAGGCATCGCACATCATCCCAAATGTGACAAAGTAACAAGTCCTACGACTCTTTCGACAAACGTCGTAGAAAGAATTACACATCATTCAAAATGTGACAAACTAACAAGTCCCGTGAGTCTTGCGCTAAACATCATAGAAAGCATCGCACATCATTCAAAATGTGACGAAGAAATAAGGTCTACGAATCTTTCGAAAAACGTCGTAGAAAGAATTACACATCATTCAAAATGTGACAAACTAACAAGTCCCGTGAGTCTTACGCTAAACGTCATAGAAAGCATCGCACATCATTAAAAATATGACGAAGGAATAAGGCCTACGACTTTTGTGAAAAACGTCTTAAAAAGCGTTGCACGTGATTCAAAATATGACAAAGAGAGAAGTCCTACGACTCTTTCAATAAACGTCGTAGAGAGAATTGCACATCGTTCAAAATGTGACAAACTAACAGGTCCTACGAACCTTGTGAAAAACATCATAGAAAACATTGCACGTCGTTCTCCTCAAACGAATAATAAAAAATCATACTCATTCACACATAATAGACTACATTTTGTATACCTGTAGTATGTTTTATTTTTAAATACTGGAAAACCCGCGACTTTGAATATTATTAACGTATTATACAGATTTCAAGCCAGTTTCGATACCGAAACGAAATAATGTTCATATTAAGAAAATTTAAGGAATAATTTCAACCCATTAATGATATTTTTAGTTAAATTATAGGAATTTACTAATCCTCACGGTTTAGAAAAGCATTTTTTTTATACTGTCATATCAAAAGTCAGTAAAAAATCCATATTTCAGTGAAAGATTAACGTATGGCTACGTAATTAGTATAGGCTTGCACAACTTAACATCGGATGTTTTCTCCGATCCGAAGAAAACTGCATACAATTAATTACAAATATGTCCACCAGACAGCGCTGCATCTGTATCAACAGGAAATTAAAGTAATGATGTTTCACCAGTGAAAAATTTGGTATTGTCATCATGGTAAGCTTCTCGGCGCAACTAAAGATCTGTTCGCACTGAATCAGGCGCGTTACGTAACGTCAGCGTTAAAAATTTTTAACCAATCATAGACAACATTTCATTGACCACGTGATATGTCAAACCAATAACAGGTTATGTCAACAATCTCGGAGCAACAATCTCGGATGCAGTGTGAACAGGACTTAACTCATATATATATATATATATATATATATAATGTTGTCTTTGCAGGCCTTTTCATAACTGCACGTATGTACTTAGAACAATGCTGATGCATCGCCATCTAGTAGATATGTTTTTAATTTATTATGCCAATTTTTTCAGGTCTTATATAAACCCGACGGTAATTATCCTGTGCTGTTCGTTAATTATTCACTGAAATATGGATTTTTAAAACCTCCACTGACGTTTGAATCATATATATATATATATATATATATAATAGAATCATCCTTCAAAATATAAGTAATTGTTTGTATTAGCGAGAAATAATCACATTACTCAAGTAAATTTATTAATGTTAATGCATTTTTTTAACTTAAGCACCTTGAATATTAAAATTTAATATCACTACTTGTGACCTTATTCAATTAGTAATCCAAAGGCATGTGCATTAATTAAAGACTAGCTAAGCTTCAACCACTTTTTTTAATTCCAAAGCAATAGAATTTGCAAGAAAATCACAACGTGAAACCTGCTAATTAAATCCCCAAAGAGGATGATTTAGCCCGTGTAATGTCACAAAAGGACGTTTTTTTAACAGTTTCTAATCTCATAAATTCCTAGGAAAATTATCTGATTATAATTCCTTGTAATACAATCGGAATATTTAATAAATTCTCATTTCATTGCACATATTCTGTCCGCAAATTAGATAATTAACAATAAGTAATCCATGAAATTTCACATAACTTTGCAAAAAACATAATGTAATAATACATTTTTAGTAAATTGTTGTATTGCATGTCGTTCATATTTAAAGCTATATAAAATTAAATATAATAACATGATTTTGTTTACTCATTTGCTACAGATCAATTTTAAATTATGTAGACATCTTAATACAATTGTCTCCTTTGAAGTAACTAAAATTAAAGGTTAGATTTTTTTATTTATTTCAATGCGAAATTCCTCAGGATTACGAATTGTTATGCTGCCTCAAAGAAAATGCGATAAATATTACAAAAACATTGATATTTTATTTAAATTAATTTCATTTTCAGATTGTAAAAAATTTAATTCACTACTCTTCAAATTTGCTAATGAAAAATCTTAAATTCTATAAAATGAGTGTCAGTAATAATAAATGATGAAAGGAATTATAATTTTATATTTTTCTACTGGTTTCCAAAATGACATTTATTTATTGTGTGTTGATCAACCATAATACCATATATATATATATATATATATATATATATATATATATATATATATATATATATATATATATATATATGTATGTATTTATATGTATATATATATGTATATATATACATAATATACATATATATACATATATATATATATACATATATACACACATATATATATATATATATATATATATATATATATATATATATATATGTATATATGTATATATATATATATATATGTATATATGTATATTATGTATATATATATATATATATATATATATATATATATATATATATATATATATATATATATATATATAAATCAGTTCCGTAACTGACTCATTCATTCACTGACTGACATACAACGCACAGACCAAACCGCTGGATCTACAGGGCTGAAATTTTGCATGACGATTCTTCTAATAGTGTAGGGGTGCACTAAGAAAGATTTTCCAAAAATTCTTCTTAGATATTTTAAAATTAAATTTTTAATTTGTTTTTTATACTTTTTTTACGTTTGCATTTAAAATAATGCATTGAGGGTTATAAAATTTATATCACGAGAAAGATCATAAAAATTCCTTCAAAATGAAATTTTTTTCAAATTTTTACCTCCATTTCCTTTTTTTTGGTGAATTTTAAAGATTGATTTTTAGAATTTAATTTATTAAATGCTGATCACGTGATTTCTTTTTCTGGTACTTTCAATAAATTTATCGTCACGTGCGTAACAACTAAATAGACAAAAAAATATTTTTTTCTCTTTCTAATGCAGCAGACGATTTGATATTATAAAAAAAATGCATATTCCTTACGATTTTTTTATAAATATATATATATATAGATAGATATATATTTTACATCAATTGTATACATTGATCATCGCATTTATTATAAATATATATATTTATTTTTTGGCATAAATTGCATACGTTGACCGTTGTATTTAATTTGAATGTACTCCGTAGCGAAGCGCGGGTTTTCAGCTAGTATATATATATATATATATATATATATATATATATATATATATATATACACTCAATACCCAAAACATTATGACCACCCCTACATTTTGCAATATATATACATATACTGTATATATATATATATATATATACACATATATATATATATATACAGTGATATGTATGTATGCGTGTATTCGTGCGTGTGTGTGTATGTATGTATGCGTGTATGCGTGCGTGTGTGTGTGTATGTGTATATATATATATATATATATATATATATATATATACAAAGCCGATTCTCTTTTTGAACTAGGCATAGGATCCAGTGACTACCTTGCAAAGAAACAAAAAAAAAGTTTAAAAATAAAAGATACAGTAAACGTATAAAAAATGAAGATATTTTCCACCGAAATCTACTTAATAAAAAAAAATTTAATTTTCATATGGAATTTGAATTCGATCGTCTGAACTTGAATAAATACGTAATTGCAAATACCCGAATCTTATTTTAATTACGTCTGTACAGGTTATTTTTTAAATCGAAAAAGCGCGGCAGTCGGAAGTTGTCAAAAATAATCTGAATTTATTTTTCAAGGTGGGATTACGTCCCTCCATAACGGTCCGCGCTAAAGCAAAATTTATGACGCTAAAACCGTCGTCTCGAGTTATAAATCAAGAGTGTCAGAGTAGGCATATATAACCTATTTTTCTTACCATTGGCCTATTCTACTTAGGGTTATCACTCATCCTTCTCTTCGTATGCAGGAATTTTATTGTATCAAAAAAAGATGTAAGGAATGATAAGTGATCCTATGTTAAGAACCCGCGGTAGTTTCGTTAGAAGAGACTACCTGAATTTTTCATTTTATTTATAAATACATATGCAACATCCAGTCCTTCAGTGTCACTACTAGACAATAAACGTGCCCGTTTACTGTTTAATTCGGTGTCTAAAAATCCCTCTCGTCACTGGAACTATTGAATTGCGATATATCTACAAAGTTATCTCGAATAAAATTTCCATCTCGGGTATATTTTGTTTCGCCGGTTTTGAATACGGAATCTGTTAACATTCGCCGTGATTATGTTTTTGCAGTTCTTTATATGAGTCTTCATGAAGTGCCATAATAATTTTCAAATCACGTTGGAATAGCAGAGCTCGTACGACATTGCCATCATTTGTAAGATAAGGATTTGGAAGTTTATTGCCCAGTTGGAGGCCTTCTAGAAATGTACTTGCAGATAACGGAACCACACCTTCATCACCACTGATATTAACTAGCCTGGAATCCTCTCCGTTCTCCGAAATACTGTCTATAACTTGTTCTTCATTTAAAAGTTTCGTTATTTGTTAATTCTGCAATATTTTCAATTGTTCATCGTTTAAAGCCCTCTCTGGCAATCTTAGGTTACAAATTGATGATATCAGAATGCAATTCTTTCGTATTTATATCAGATGCAAGAATTTTAGGCTTTGCAAAATCTGGCCAAAGTGTTCACCAGCAAGAATTCAGTGTGGATGGGTATTTAAATTAGTCTCATTCTATGGTGATTTCCCTGTCACCACACAATGAGACAAATATTCCTGAACGAAACGTTCCAGATATAAGGAGCTAACAGCAAGAACTGGGAGATGAACCACACAGGCATTTACAAAAAAATATAAAATGAAGAAATACGTCAGAAAGGGATGACATCCGCTGATAACATTGCGCGCAATATAAGCTACAGTTCAACACTATATTGTTTCAATTCCTTTTTAAACCGTGCTAAAGTGAAAAAAAAAACAGTTTAAAAAATAGGCTCTTTTTTCTGACGGTGTATTTCAAAACCGTGCGAATAGAGAATCGGTGTGTTTGTGTGTATATATATATATATATATATATATATATATATATATATATATATATATATATATATATATATATATATATATATATATATATATATATATATATATATATATATATATATATATATATATATATATATATATATATATAAAATATATATATATATAATATATATTGTATACATGTATATATTTATTTATAAAAACCAAAACTTCAAACGGAAGACTTAAATTTCCTGTTAAATGCGATTTCAATGATCTCATTGAAAAAATTTAAATTACATCACATGATTTAACAGTCACAAAGAGATTTTTCAGGCTATTATTTTGAGAGATTCAGCGTTAATACTGTTTTGCCGTTAACATAACAAAAAACAATTGCTTCAAACTGTAGAGAGTGTTAAACGTAGAAGAATAAAATAAAAAGAGATCAAAAATATTTTCACATCGTCATATTAAAATGTGCAGTTCAAACTAATCTTCCAATCAGAAATTTTTAAAAGAAAATACAAAATGCACCCATTGAACTGGAATGTAAATGATGCGATAAAAGACAGGATTTCTTTCAGTGAAACTCATTCCCTGAAAACGAATTAATAAGTGTTTTGTTCTTTCATAATTATTTTAGCTAAGCTGAAATTTTGTAATTTTTTATTTATTATTTTAAAAACACTTTTATAAAAATCAAAATATTTTGTATTTGTAAAATCTAAATGACAGTGGCATTCTCGTTTGTGGAAAAATGTATTTCTTTTGTTGAAACGCTCATAGATTAATTAACTTTTGTATAAAAAAGATTATTAAATTTTTACTTTGCGTATATTGCTTGCTATTCCTGCTTACTTTACTTTATCCTTTGTTAGGAAAATTAAACACGTGCACGTGCCTATCAGAGGGGGAAAAACCAGAGAGCATTACATCTTTTTATCAGATTCTGGATCAAATTATACATAAGGATGAGTGAATTCATAACTGCAGTCTGTTTGCAATCCACAATTATTCACTGAGCTTCTGTAGACTACTTGCCATTCTCATACATTTATCTTTGCCATACCAAAGCAATAGACATTTCAGAGTAAAATATTACTTAATTTTTTTAGAGCTTATTTTACGGTTTGATTATAGTCTAACTTTTCACAAACTCTACTTATGTTGCAATAGCAGGTATCTTTTGGACCGAAACGCTTGTTGAAGGAAATCGTAAAACTTTCATAGACGTCTTTCAACAAAACGTATCTAATGCACAAAAATTTACGAATTCTTCCAAAAAGGAGGACAGGGGTAGCTTAGTGGTACTATGGTGGGTGTGGAACTGGAGGTGCCCGGTTCGAACCCCGACAAATGCCATTAAACTCCTCCGTATCTAGGCCGGATGTGGGCACGTTAAATCG
The DNA here is from genome assembly GCA_907164885.2 of Dolomedes plantarius. Taxonomy (NCBI): domain Eukaryota; kingdom Metazoa; phylum Arthropoda; class Arachnida; order Araneae; family Dolomedidae; genus Dolomedes; species Dolomedes plantarius. The sequence goes on from OU015490.1 coordinate 85,792,879, forward strand.
TTAGACCTCCTATGAAAGTCTCTCTATAAGGTTAGTGAGTGTGGGTGAAGGTGTGGAAGAAGGGTGCGCGGTCCAAATTGAGGTGGCACCAGGGTGTGGGTTTTGTTCAGTTATACGGTGGCCTCACTGAAAGCAACCAACGATTCCTGCGGATTATGTGCGAATGCCTTCATTGACAATTCTCCGCATTCGTAATTAAACAACCAACAGTTTTTTTTTTCAAAAATGCATCAAATGTTTGCGCATATTGTCTAATTCCGATTAATAATTCTTTTAGGTCACGTTGCCGAAATAAAACACGAATACATCTTGAAAAATATTTAACAACAATAATTAAACTTAAGGAATATATTCTTGCCATATGAATGGGCAAATTATTAGTTTATGTAGAATTACTGTCCTAGAATGAGGATGGTGTTGTATGTTAGCGAAAGATATTTTTAAAAGCATGCTTAAATTTGAAGTATGGGCGTAAAATATGAAGATTGGGCGTGGCAAATTATTAAGAAGATTCTTAATTAAATCTCTGAGACACAACTGTTATTCCGGGGATCCCTGGGATTCTAATTTGACGTGCAGTTGACAGTCACTTGCGAAACTAGATAAGCTTGCTTAATTAATATTAATTACAAACTTTAAAGATTAGTTTAGTCGTGGTATACCGTAATTCTTGTAAATGGCCATAACAATTAAAATATCGTTTCATATTTATATTGGAGATCTTATTTTCTTATCTTTTCTAACTTCCGATATTTTAACAATATATATATGGCGCCGTTTCTGTTTACACCACCCATTTGCATGTCAAATTGTCTAAATAGCATCATATCATGATCAGGGGTCTAAATAGAATCATTTCTTGATCATATCAAGATCATAATCTCCTCATCATGATATGATAAGGGGGGAAGAACAAGCCGTGCCGCAATGATTGATGCGAAATCATCTTGGCGAGAAAGTGCGCGAAAACGGAATTTTTGCTATATACAGTAACCACCGCTTATAGTGATCAGTGGTTATAAGAATCAACCGCTTATAAGAATCAATATCGCGAAAACAAAAACAAATGTATTATTTCCATGTTAAAATTTTCGCTTTAAAGAATCAATCCACCGGTTTTAAGAATCAGTTTACACTCTTCGCTTTCCTTTCATTTTTCCCAAAAAGCCACTTAAACCCTCAAAAGGCACGAAGTTCCTTCTTTTTTTTAAAAAAGAGAAAGATTGATAAGATGTGGATGAAATATAGTCGTAAAATTCATCCCTTTCTTTGTTAGACATAACATAATAGTTTCCCCTTAAACGCTTTAGAACAACACTGTCTTATTAGCTTGACCCAGGGACATCTTTACCCGTCCGGGTCCGATTTCACTTTTCTCCACTGACAAACAAAAATAGGGACTCTTTTTTCCCACCTCCTACATTCCGGTTGCGGCTTCCTGGACAATGAAACACATAAATCTCCAGCGAAGTGTCCACTATCACTTAGGAAAACGTGACATTAGTAGATTCAGCACTTTATCAAACTGTGAAACGTAAGCTAGAAGATGAATCATCGCCTGAGACTATTTATATTGAGAGAGGTATAAACAGTAGGGTGGAACGAAAAAAACTTTTTTTTGAATTTCAATATGCTCTAGTTTTCAAAAGTTGCCTTTTAACAAAATAAAGACGGAAATTAAATATTAGCGTAATTGGTGCATGTTTTCAGTTAGCGCAAGAAGGGCAAACTTTTGGTTTTTATTAAATTTTTGACAAATTTCGCAATTATTTTGAAATTGAATACACTTGTAGTACAAAAAAGTAGCAAAATATGTAATTTAAACATTCTTTTTAGTCAGGAGACCTGCTAAACTGATTATATAATACTTTTTACTTCATAAAAATAGTACACATAAAGGAACTTAAGGACGAGGCACTTAAAAATCACTCGGACATCACGGTGGAACGAAAATTTTTTTTTCGGAATTTCAATATGTTCTAGTTTTCAAAATTTGTCTTTTAAAATTAAAATTAAGAATGTAAAATCTTTTTGCTCTACTAAAATATTTTCAAGTGCCGCAAAGGGCTTCAAAATGGATATTTTTATGAAAAAGTGATTATATTTGTATTTTTTGTTAAATTATTTTATAGTATATTAAAATAATGTATATTTTCTGTAAATAAAATATTCAAAATATGATATTTTGACAGAAAACTCGCATATTCTAAGTATTTCTAATTTTTAGATGCCATAACAGAACAACTGATTTTGTGAAATTTCGCGATTTTCATCATATTAATTTTACAGTAGCATATTCTTATAATACACATATATACAGTAGCATATTCTTATAATACAAGAAAAACAATTTTTAATTGACGGAGCTTAGTTAAAATAAACAAATCACACTTATTTAGAAAAATATTAATGTAATATCTATAAAGGCAAAACGTTATTTTGAAAAAAATATTCATGCTTTTCAAAAGTCCATAGTAATCACACATGGTTTCCATTACTTATTTCACTGACACATTGAATTGTTTTATTGTTTCAAATTTTGGCATTATCTTTTGAGAATGTATTTTTGTTTTTATCAATGCATCTCTTGCAGAAGTACCACGAACGGACAAGGATGACCCGGTAACTAATTTAACAATCCTTTCTACTACTTGTGTGTGACATGGAATGTTTTTGAAGTCAATAATTTGTTTCTCGTGATCAGATTCTTTTGCTTCCTTTATAAACTGTTTTAGTTTGTCATCAGAAACATGCCTCGTCATAGGAGGTTCTGTTACTTTAATATCATTCCATTCAATCATATCAATATAATCTTTGGCATCAAAGTTTATACGTGGAACTAAATTCTTTCTGATGCCTCCTTCATTTTCCGCCCTTGCTTTGAGAATCCGGTGTAATCCAAGCTCTCTTACTTGACTGCGATCGTCTAATATCATACAAAGGAGGAGATGTTCAGAAGCGGCAAAGTATGCATTTCTTTGAATGACAGGGTCAATTACATTTTTAAGTGTCTGACTGAGGTAACGTGAATAGCTTACAAGTTTCCACAAGTGCTTCGATCCACGGATACAAGATGGGTTCAGCTTTATGTTAAACCAAATTGGTGCATAAACTTTCAAAACGTACTCAGTCAGTATTCGGAGATTCTTTGAAGGACATTCTATTCCCACATGCAAGCGAAGAATTCGGTTTGCTAATGTAAGCCATCGTGAATGACAAAATTTCTTGGTTTTCTCATGGACAAATCAAAAGAGCACTTTCCAACAGAGATTGCATTACACATTTCTAACAAATATTTTGGGTCCACACTTAAATCATCCTTAATTTCTAGTAATGGAATGCTATTTTCAATGGGTGAAAATTCAATCACTGGAAGTAGCAGTTTTCTAGTTGTTTACCTATTTCTCCTGTAAATTCATTTGGACCTTTAGTTTTTCCATCTAGGAAACAAAATAGGTGACGTAGGGACAGTTTATTTAAGTTATTGACTTCAACAACATTCCATGTCACACACAAGTAGTAGAAAGGATTGTTAAATTAGTTACCGTGTCATCCTTGTCCGTTCGTGGGACTTCTACAAGAGATGCATTGATAAAAACAGAAATACATTCTCAAAAGATAATGCCAAAATTTGAAACAATAAAACAATTCAATGTGTCAGTGAAATAAGTAATGGAAACCAAGTGTGATTACTATGGACTTTTGAAAAGCATGAATATTTTTTCAAAATAACGTTTTGCCTTTATAGACATTACATTAATATTTTTCTAAATAAGTGATATGCTTATTTTAACTAAGCTCCGTCAATTAAAAATTGTTCTTCTTTCATTCCAATGTGTATTATAAGAATATGTTACTGTAAAATTAATATGAAGAAAATCGCGAAATTCCACAAAATCAGTTGTTCTGTTATGGCATCTAAAAATTAGAAATACTTAGAATATGCGAGTTTTCTGTTAAAATATCATATTTTGAATATTTTATTTACAGAAAATATTCATTATTTTAATATATTATAAAAGAATTTAACAAAAAATTCAAATATAATCACTTTTTCATAAAAATATCCATTTGAAGCCCATTGCGGCACTTGAAAATATTTTAGTAGAGAAAAAAGATTTTACATTCTTATTTTTAATTTTAAAAGACAACTTTTGAAAACTAGAACATATTGAAATTCCGAAAAAAAAATTTCGTTCCACCGTGATGTCCGAGTGACTTTTAAGTGCCTCGTCCTTAAGTGCCTTTATGTGTACTATTTTTATGAAGTAAAAAGTATTATATAATCAGTTTAGCAGGTCTCCTGACTAAAAAGAATGTTTAAATTACATATTTTACTACTTTTTTGTACTACAAGAGTATTCAATTTCAAAATAATTGCGAAATTTGTCAAAAATTTAATAAAAACCAAAAGTTTGCCCTTCTTGCGCTAACTGAAAACATGCACCAATTACGCTAATATTTAATTTCCGTCTTTATTTTGTTAAAAGGCAACTGTTGAAAACTAGAGCATATTGAAATTCAAAAAAAAGTTTTTTTCGTTCCACCCTAATAAACAGCCTCCTGAAAACTTCATTACGCCAAACTATCACAGAAAACTTTTTCTTGCTCCCTTCCTGTAGTTGAAATGTTTAAACTGTTAAGCAGGTATATTGTAACAAAAATTGGATTTTTTTCTTCTCTTACTATAATCATGTGCATTTACTTATAGGTCTAGAAATTAAGTTGTATTTTTAAAATTATATAAAATAATTTTAATAAAAGATAACGTAACTTAAAGAGTATTTTATGGTAAATTATCTAATATATGTATATTTAGGTATGTGTGTGCCTGTCCAAAAACCTAAATTTCCGCTATAAGAATCAAAAACAGTAATAACAAACGTGATTCTTATAAGCGGAAATCACTGTATATATATATATATATATATATATATATATATATATATATATATATATATATATATATATACACACCGGTTATCAAAAATTAAGGGAAAGTTAAAAAAATAGCGATCACTCCAAAAGTTACTCGTAGAAGTTAATGTAACTTATACACATTAAACAAGTAGGTATAAAATACATAAGTATAAAATACATAAGTAGGTATAAAATAGCATAAAAAGAAATCGCCTGACAATTATGGTGTTATAGAAACTAGCATATGTATACAATTAACAAATAGGATTTGTCAATTTGGTAGAGGAAAAGTACCTTTAATATGGTGTACGAACCCCCGAGAAGCAATACAACACATACAGCGATGTGTGATGCTGTCAATTATGCGGTCTATGAGTTCGGTAGGAAGTGAGAGCCATTGCTCTTGCAAAGCAGTTGAAAGCGTGGCTAGGGTCCTAGGAGGAGGATTGAGCGCACATATACGTCGTCCTAAAGCGTCCCAAACATGTTCGATAGGATTCACGTCCAGTGATAGAGCTGGCCACTCCATGTGCTGAATGACTTTCAGCTCAAGATTACCATCCACGATGCAAGCCCCGTGAGGTCTCGCGTTATCGTCCTGTAGCACGAAAGCATCACCTATTGCCCCGGCATAAGGACGCACATAAACATCAAGGATGTCATCTCTATAGGTGAGCATTTACATTCCCACGGGGAAAGACATGGATGTCGGTGCGTCCACCCAAAGAGATACCACTCCAAACACAGACACTGCCTGATCCGTATGCATCTCTTTCACGAATGTGTGATGGCTGAAAACGAGTTCCATGTTCTCTCCAAATCAAAATACGACTACTATCGCTTTGGAGGCTAAACCTGGACTCATCGGTAAAGAGAACAACCCTCCATTCATTACGCGTCTAGAGGACATGTTGACGTGCCCACTGCAAACGTTCCCGCCTATGGCGTGACGTGTGCGGGACGCAAAATGGCTGCTCGCCTCGCAAAAGACCCACCTTCGTGAAGTCTTCTACGCACGGTTGGTTTTGATTCTAACCTTCCAGAGCTTGCAGAGAGGCAGGATCTGCAGACGGAGTTGCGGTTGTATTCCTTCGTGCGCATAATGACAAATATCGGTCATCGGCACAAATAATGACATAATGACAAATATCGGTCATCATAGCGTATGGCCGTCCTTGGCTGAACCTCTTTGTGCCGAATCCGTGGTTAGAAGTTGTTGCCAAAGTCTATGAACCATATACGGACTCACATTTAGCCATCTGGTCACTTCTGTCTGACTTTGTCCTGCCTCTAGTCTCCCAATAGCTCGCCATCGCAGTTCTTGAGTCAAATGATGCCTGGAGGTCATTGTTACAATTTGGCTATGCTAGATGTCTAATTTCAGCCTCGCAGATATAATTGCCGCCTTGCTCTGAGACATGCACTTTTATGCTTCTCGCAAATGACGTATTCCGATTGCAGCGCCACTTTTCTGCAGGATGTAGTATTGTTCAACACGTTTTACTTAGCAACATATTCAAATTTTAAAGCGATGGGCCTAGTTTTGAAGGTGTTATCCCTCTTTTTGTAATTTTTGATAACTAGTGTGTGTATATATATATATATATATATATTTATATATATATATATATATATATATATATATATATATATATATATATATATATATATATATATATATACCGGGTGATCCAAAAGTCAGGACGAACTTTAAAAATGAATAATTCGAAAAGGAATAAAGAAAAAAAGATGCGGTTTGCACCAAACGGATGGAAAAGAAGCCGGGTTTGTGTGGCAGTGAAAAAAAATAGTTCTGTTGGCGACCAACAGATGGCGCTGTCGGATTTCTAATATAGGATTATGCAAAGCAATAAACGATATAAAAAGGAGCAACTGCAGCAGGTAATGGTAGTCAAAGATTATATGCATCGAAATGCTGTCCATAGTTGAGAAAGCCCTCTTAGTTAAACTGTATTATAAGAATTCGGAAAGTGCCATTGCGATATTGCGAGCATATCGCTACATGAAGGGTATGCGAGATAGCAAAGGACCAATAACGTCTTCTGCATTGAACAAAATGATGAAGAAATTTGAAGCTACAGGTTCTTTAGCGTCACGTCCAAGAAGTTGACGCCCCTCACGACAGTGGAGCAGACGGTGCAATCCATGTCGGCAGTTTCTGCACATGGGGAGTGCAGTGCTCGAGAAGTTTCGAGGCAGAAAGGAGTGTCGTACGTAAGTGTCTGGAGAGCACTGCGAATAACCCTGAAACAGTATCCCTACAAGTTGCAACATAACCAAGAACTGAAACCTCTTGACTTTCTCCAAGACTTTGCGAATTTGGTATTCAATAAGATAGAAGAGCAGCACGACTGGGTTCACACTGTGCTTTGAACAGATGAAGCGCATTTCACACTCTCTGGCGCTGTTAACACCCACAATTGTCGAGTGTGGACCACAGAAAATCCACATGCATTTGTTGAGGTACCCTTGCAACAGCCTAAACTGAGAGTCTGGTGTGGCTTCACTGCTATTTTCATAATTGGTCCATTTTTTTTCGAGGAAGTCACAAAGACGAGTTTCAAAACAGTTTCTGTCACTGGTCAGCGATATGCAGCACTGTTACAGAACAACATTAACCCTGAACTGCAAGCGCGACAGACACTCCAAACAGTCACCTTTATGCAAGATGGAGCACTACTTCATATTGCTCTGCCTGTGCAACACCTGCTACGCACAACATTTGGGGAGGATCGCATTATCAGTCGATGCTTTAATCACGCATGGCCTGCAAGATCTCCCGATATGACACCCTGTTACTTTTGGCTGTGGGGATTCTTGAAGTCAAAAGTGTACCGCGACCAACCGGCATCACTAGCAGCACTGAAAGATGCCATCCGCCAAAATGTGTCTGCCATAACGCAAGAAATGCTACTCAATGCCGTGAACGGTGTGGTGACTCGTCGCACAGCGGTACTTCTGAATGATGGGTAGCACATTGAGCATTTACTGTAATTAACTGTAATTAAGCTGACTTGTAACTTGTAAACATTTCTTCATTTGTAAATCATCTTTTGGTGAAATAAAAATCTATAGCGCCATCTGTTGGTCGCCAACAGAACTATTATTTTTCATTGCACACAAAACCCGGCATCTTTTCCATCCGTTTGGTGCAAACCGCATCTTTTTATCTTTATTCGTTTTCGAATTATTCATTTTTAAAGTTCGTCCAGACTTTTGGATCACCCGGTATATATACACTGCTGGCCACTGTAAATGCAACACCCGGACGGAAACATGCAAATAACATGAAATTTACAACATGCATTAGCGGAGGTGAGATATGCAAATGATTAGAATTTCAGCACACACGCATATCACGCGCTCCTGTGGCGCCACTTCAAAGCGCTATTTAAGGCTTGGAGATTTCGACGATTTCAAGTTCGGCAATTGTGTTTTTCTTGTGGTTTTTTCAAAAACGATCAATTATGCCTCGTCGAAAACAGCGATCATCTTTTGATCAAGTATCCGAGTTCGACAGAGGAAGGATAGTGGCCTACCGAGATTGTGGATTATCTTTCCGGGAAATCGGTAGTCGTGTTGGACGAAACCAAACAACTGTAATGCGGATATGTGATCGTTGGATGCAGGAGGGTACGACGGACCGGCGTGTTCGATCGCATCCACCTCAGCGCACCACTTCACGTGATGACAGGCAAATTGTGCGCATGGCAGTGACGGATCGCTCAGTCACATCAGGAACCATAGCACAGCACATGCAGTCTGTAACGCATCGTCCAGTGTCTGCGCGTACCATTCGACGCCGTTTACAGCAGAGTAGTCTGTCCGCAAGACGACCATTGCTTTGTCTACCCTTGACGCAGAATCACAGACGTCTGGTGCGATGACAGAAGGATGTGGACGGCAGAATGGAATGAAATTGTCTTTTCTGACGAGTCACGCTTCTGTCTGCAACACCACGATGGTCGCATTCGAGTCTGGAGACACCGTGAAGAGAGGATGCTGAACAGCTGCGTTATGCACCGCCACACTGGTCCTGCACCGGGTATTATGGTATGGGGCGGTATTGGATATCACTCTCGCACACCTCTAGTACGCATTGCCGGTACTTTAAACAGCCAGCGCTAATTCTCCGAGGTGTTGGAGCCAGTTGTCCTTCCTTACCTTCAGGGCTTGCCCACAGCCATATTTCAACAGGATAATGCGTGACCACACGTGGCACGCATTGTCCAACGGTTCTTCGTCAATCGCCAGATTGAATTGCTTCCCTGGCCGCCTCGCTCTCCGGATCTTCCGCCGATAGAAAGCATGTGGTCCATGGTTGCTATACGATTGACCCAGATTCCATCCCCAGCTGCCACAGATGATCAACTTTGGCAACGTGTGGAAGCTGCTTGGTCTGCTGTACCCCAAGAACTCATCCAAAGTCTCTTTGAATCAATGCCGAGGCGTGTGGCAGCGGCGATCTCCAACAATGGCGGCTACTCTGGCTACTGATTTTGGCAGGAACCACACTTCACAGAAGTCTATAAATTTAATCATTTGATACTTGGTCAACATGTTATCTACAAAATAAATTTTGTTGTGATATCTCTTGTCTTTCTTGGTGTGGCAATTTGGGTGACCAGCAGTGTATATATATATATATATATATATATATATATATATATATATATATATATATATATATATATATATATATATATATATGTATATATATACACTAGTTATCAAAAATTAAGGAAAAACCACAAATAGAGGGATAACACATTCAAAACTAGGCCAATCTGTTTAGAATTTGAATGTGTTGTTAAGTAAAAGGTGCTGAACAATACTACAAACTGTGCAACAAATATAATATAGAAAATAAGTAGTAGCAGATTCCACGCTTTACCCATGTTTTTGCAGGGTCTTAATTGGTCTTATTATATAAAGGTACTTATTGGGCTTTATTTGAGCCATTCGCAAGCCAAATCCTTTAACTTCACGTTTTGAATTTTTACAAAATTTTAGTGTCAAAGCACTTAATTGACCCCTAACTTATTACATTCATAATAAATTTCCTAAATAATTAGGATTAACATCACTCAATGACTCAACGAGTAATAAGTAACTTATTTCAGAAGCCAATGAAATTGACTCCATACTCTAATTTAAATTGTTGCAATAATGATATTCAAACGAAGATGCAAATATTTTATGATAACGGTAAATAGTTGTCGTTGGTGGTGTTGTTTCTTGTGCTACTTGACCGAGAGCAACGTCAGATCAAGTTCCGATGGCTATGGGCGATGAAGGTGCGGCCCCTAATTTGCACCACAAAGGTCGAAGTCCGACATGGCTAAATGACCGGTCCCGTAATTTCGAACCTATTCAAGTGACGAGACCGGAACACTTGACCCAGTACCTCCAGAGGTAAATGTGAGAATTTGGAGGACAGTGCAGCCACGCCCTATTTTACGTGTCTCGGCCACCAGTAGTGAACTAGATTTGCAGCGATGAGCATCGAACCACGGACGTTCATTAGCCCGTTTCTCTTGCCAACTGGGACACCGCCCCAAGGTAAATTGTTTAGTGCTGTTTCATCACAAACAAAGTAAAATAAATGAGTCAGTTACAGTCTAACTGTCGAAGAAGTAAGTACTTGTGAACTATTAAGGGGGGTCCAGGACACAAAATTGTTCGAATTTTTGGAAAAAAATTTATTGCATTAAAAATTTCTCTGTTCTTTTACGCTTAAAATGACATTTAAATCATGTTTCTATCTTAATTAGAACAGGAGAAATTAATATTTTTTTGCAACATTCTAACAGTAGCCACACGTTGTTTAAACCTGTAAGTGCGTTTTACTGCATGATGGGCTTTTTCCCAATATCTCGTCTTTAAATTGTGGTCAAGAAATTGTGGTCATTACATTTAAGTCAAGAACCGTTAAAGATAAATGGTTGAAACTTCGAACATGTCTTTTCCAACTATTTTACTTTAATTTTGATTCAGCAAATTTGAATAAAAATGTTTACTTTTGAAAATTTAATTTTTAAAAAATATGTTACACAATTTTTTATCTAATTTTTAATATAAATATTTTTATTTTTTTTAAAATTAATATTAAAAAAATGCTGAATCAAAATTAAAACTTATATATTTCTGTTTTATTAAATGAAAAAGAATTGAAATTCGACAAATAATATTTCGAGTTATAGCAATTTTAAATTACCCCACTTTTTTTTTAAATTTTAAAATTTTAAAATTTTTTAAAAACATTTTGAGAAGTTTGATGAAGTGATTTTGTTTACAAATTATATAGTTAACCATCACAAAAAAATTAATAAGTAATTTTAACTCAATAAATAAATATTTTTTAAATTTGTCCCGGACCCGATTAAACAATTATTTTAATTTAGTTTCTGTAATAAGACCATAATCTGAAGACTGAATTGGTTGTTAATGCATTTTTTCACGGAAAAATTGTCATAATGATAACGCTCTCTTCAAGGATATTCTTTAACATTTTACGTATAAGTCGTTAGATAAAAGCTACATGAGCACAAATACATATTCTGCAATGTTTATTTGAATTTATCGTTTAAAAGGACTTTTAAAAATCAATGCATATTCTTTTATCACTTGTCTCAACTTTTTGTTGTATGGAGTTAATCGATTTGGCAAAAGTGGGCGGCTGATTTAAGACTAATGAACTTTATATATGACTAGTCGGGCTTCGCCCAGCTATCGAATAGCTTGACACTTGGATCACAGTTCACTTCAATTTACTTTTTTTTTTCACTTTTAACTGCCAAAAAATCCCCAAAAAATCAGTACATCTTCAAATGATCTATTAATGATTAAAAAGTTTGAATTAAAAGTATGAAAAATAGAAAATTAATTAAAAATTAGACACACGATGAAACATTTATTTTCGGTGATTCATTTTTTAGTGAGAATCACGCTGTGATTGAATCACGCTTTCTTTACATCGTAAAACATGGCGGTTTCGTGTTGTTCGGTGGAGTATACATTTAGAATTGAAATATCTCTAAAACTATTAATGTAACAGAATAAGTGTACGTAGAAAAAATTATCGGCTTTTAAAGCTCTTTCTAAATATGTAAAATTTATGTACTTTCATGAAAAAAAAAGAATGCATCGATTTCGACATTTTCAAACAGGGTCGAATTTCATAACGGATGCCATACCGGAAACGGTCTACCCGGAATTGTTCCCCGACCGACAAAGTTTTTCTTTTATTTATATAGATAACTGTAGTGAGAATGTCATGTATGATTTACATGAGTGACAACTGAAGTTGAATTATAGAAATGGCTTTTGAAGTAAGAAGGAAGGCATAGGGTAGAGGTGGGGAACGCGCGGCCTTAAGGACGCATGCGGCATGCGTGATCTTCTTGTGCGGCCTTCATAAAAGCTAGCACTTGTATTAATTAATATTTAATTTTATAGAATACTACAATTTGCAAATCAATGGAATTAAATAAAGAACGGCATGAATATATGTACTCAGACTTCGCGTTACTAAGCTTGATCCAAATAGCTTGATCAGTTACTTTCAAGCAAGAAACAAATGCAAATATCCTACTAGCTTAAATTTTCCATCGGATTTTAAAATTATTTTAGGAATTGTTGCTATGTCAGTTATTTATAATTTAATACTATTATTTTTCTATTGAATTTCTTTATAATGTTAAAATTATTTAAAAATACTTTATTATTTTTATTTTAAGTGGAATTTAAATATGTAGATGTTTATTAAATTTTAAAAATCAGGATATATATATATATATGTGCTTACATAAATAAAAATACCAACAGTGAAATATAAAAAATTACAGTGATATCTATGAATCTTATAATTTTATAAAAAAAAATAGTAATTAATGATTAATGTTTTAACATGTTTTTACCCTTATGTAAATACAAAAATATTTTATATTGTAACTGTTTAAGTCAAATAATAAATAAATAAGAACTTAAATTTTTGTTGTTATTTTTTATATAATGCACCAAATTGTTAAAAATTTACGTAACAATAATAATTTCATAACAGTCGCATTCATAGGTACATCAACTTATGCGGCCTCCTATATTACTACCTAATTTACATGTGGCCTCTAATGGTAAAAATGTTCCCCGCCTCTGACATAGGGTCTTTTGAAATATAACATATATCCTTAGTGTAAAATCGAAACAAAAATATATGGTACCCCCAAAAAATGAAGAAATTAACTACTTAACTTTTTACTTTTTAAGTTAAGAAATAAATTATATTTATCTGTATCTATATTCATAGTTATAAATTAAAAACAATTATAATTTAGTATTTTTCTTTAACTACTTTCGTGTAAGATTCTTTCCCTCAGTTTAAAGTTTGTGACATTCTGTTTCATTGAGTTTTAACGAAATAAACTAATTCGCAGAGAATTCTTTTCGCCTCTGGTTATACTAAAGAAAAATATCTCTTCTGAATTTTAAAGAATGCATATTAGCATGTATATCTCACTTCGTTCCACGAGCTAAAAGTTTTCTTTAAAACATTATTTATTTTGAGCACTAAATAAACAAGATTCTTTAAACTTAGTTTGCACATGGCAGTAATTCTAGAATTAGAAGAAGACTTAATTACCTCAGAGGAATTGAATTAGTATAGGAGAGCTTTTATTTAAGCTTTAATTCACCACTTATGCTTGTCCGATATTCCGATTTATGCCACTCACCTTCTGCAGCATGATACCCGAATGCAGGATATTATCGTAATATTTTCTGGTGGTCAGAATGATAATCTTTGCCGCTTAAGATATGAAAGCAAGTGAGTTAAAAATTATTTTTGCTTCAAAATGATCTTGAAAATTCATGTAAATTTTCTTGCTCTGAATTGAGCAACTTAGAAGTACAGTATTATCAGCAGTCGTAACAAAATATTTAGACCTGTGGATCTTCGGGGAGGCGTAACGGATATTCAGGGAGGGGGGGTTGCATTAAATATGTATTGAACGTATTTTAGGAAGATATTTTAGGAAGACTTGTGAAACAAGAATTATATTCAGTAATTAGTCGCATGATATTTATAGCATTTTTTACTTATTTTATGATTTCATTGAGATGTAAACAGCATAGAACCGTTGTGCTGTTTACGTTAACGTGCGCTTCTTCCATACTCGGTGCTACTAGAATCCAGGCCATTTATTGTTTGCCTCGGTCAAAACTGCACCAGGCTCATAAACTAGTAGCTAACGCATGCGACTTGGCCATTCTCAACTCACAATAATCAGTTGTGTCTAGTCAGAGCCGTTCCAACCCAGGGGTGCCAGTGGGGCGGGGCACACGGGCAGCAAGTCAGGGGGTAGGGCGGCAGTCAGCCAACCGGTTAAAAAATTTTAAACAAATTTATTAGTAAAATAATTAATATAAAAATATCATTATGCAAGGTAACTACTTAGAGTTAAAAATGCATTTTACAAGTATAACTGGAAATAAACAAAAACACATTGGTTTTATAAACGCTACTCCACGTCGCAACCAGTTGGGAAATATACTGTTCGTGTTTGTTTTAACACGTTTTAACCCAGGGGTGGCCAACCTTTATGGGAAGAGTGCCACTATCTGAATAAAAAATATTATGCGTGCAACTTCCAACTTTTCCAACATACAAAAAATATAAAAAGGTGAAAAAAATGCTATCTTTAGGCTGATTATGGGATTTTTACACAAATAGCACATTTTTTTTATCGGAGTAGTGGAGATTTAAAACATAATATAATAAATAAAACAAAAGTACAAACTTAGGTTTTATTGTTAATAAACATTTTTAAAGGTTCAGTCAGTTAGGTTATGTATAAAATAAAATTAATAACTTGAAACATTTAATTCTAAATATTTATTAAAAGTCAGTACTTAATTAATGTGGCTTTTTAATTTGTAGTTATTTTACTAAGTCATCTATATTAGGATTAGTTCTTGAAGATGCTAACAAAATTAGGTGTTTTAGGTGCATATCAGTTAATCTTGATCGATATTTAGATTTTATTATGTTCATAATAGAAAACATTTCTTCACAAACATATGTTGATACAAACCTACACCTCGTTGTACTGGTGTCAAGCAGTGCCGCTTTCCTGCGCTGTTATTTTCAGTAGCGTATGAGCAGAGTTTTTACAGATTTTGACAAATTATTATTCTTTCAAATTTCTTAATTTTTCAATAAGTCTCCCCGTGCCACTGTTAAAACGCCGCCGTGCCACACTGTGGCACGCGTGCCGCGGGTTGGCGACCCCTGTTTTAACCCATCACCCCATCCAATCGCGTCGCATCGCCGGCATCGCGTCGGTGCGGCCAGTTTTTGTCAGGTTGCAGGAAAATACTCGTTTATGCCCTGAGCCTATAAATACAAGGACTCTGATAATTTTAACTATATTAATTTTGAACGTGTCCATCTCAACAACTGAAAAACAAAGCTTTTAGTCTCTAATTTTTGTGCTCGATGTTGTGATTGCTGACCAATAAAAATATTTCACAGGTAAGTAAACTTGATATTTTTTCTTTTGCGAGTTTAGAGGTTCGAAATTCAAATAATACATTTATGGTTTGATATTTGTTTTGCAAAAAAAAAAAATCTTAGTTCTATTTTAAATGTTTTTTTTAATTTTTCAAATGTTAAACATATACTACAGGAACAAGTGAAAACTTGGATTTTTTAACTGCATCACCTAATTTCTTTAACAGGTGCGTGAAATATGGCAAATTTTTCAGAACTAGGGAAAATACGATTTTTTTTTATTAAAGTAAACGTAGGGGAATTGTATTTAAAATATGAACAAAAATAAAATAAAATTGATTTAGAACGTTTCTTTGCAAAAGTCAATCTTTATCGAGAAACAGATTAACTTACATTGCTCCTTTTTTGTAAGTTCTTTATTTGACTACGAATGCAAAGATGAGGCTCCAAAAAAACCAGAAGACCAATTCAAAAGTAATTTTTACTTTGTAATATTGGACACTGCATTATCAAAAATAGAAGAAAGGTTCGAATAAAAAAACAACATCACACAGTCTTCAGATTTCTCCACGACCTAAATAATTTCCTTGAAACAGATAAATCAAATAGGTCTACAAAATGTAAATCTGTGGAAAGTATGTTACATGATCCATTTAAAAATGAAAGAGATATTATAGCTAAGATTTATGCGATGAAATTGACAACGTTGCACCCTATATTTCTCCTGAAATGAATGTTTAAATGTGATTCAATACCTATTTACAAATAACCTCATCTATCTGTTTCCAAATTTAGTGATTTCTATACGAATTTTTTTTACATGACCCGTGACTGTGGCTAGCGGGGAAAGAAGCTTTTCAAAACTTAAAATAATAAAAATTTGAGATCAACATTGGGACAAGAAAGGCTTTCAGACTTATCTATTATTAGTATCGAAAAGGACATTTCTGAAGATATAGATGTATCAGATATTATAACAGAATTTGCATTAAAAAAGGCAAGAAAAGCAAAGATTATTTAAGATTTTTGACTGACTTATTAAGTATATGTATTAATAAATATGTGTTGTATATAATATAATGTATTCATTTGGTTATTATATCAATACATTAATAATTATTATTATGTTAGGTTGTAAAATTAATAAAATAAACTGAATTTATAATATTTTCTGTAATTCGTTGTTTCATTTAAGGTAAAAATATTTCAGAGAAATTTCAATTAATCCATATGGTATGAGAGGGGGGGGATTATTCTCGCGCACTGGCGGCAGCTACCCTAGGAACGGCCCGTGTCTAGTGCGCATTTTTATTGTTTGTTCCGTATAATCAGTCAGTTATTGTGACGTTCATAAAAATGTCTAAATCCGTGTCTGTGTCTAAAGCCTGCGGCACACTGATAAAACTCGTGTTTGACACAATCTGCATTGAAAAACCTGTTATTTCTGCGCTGAGTGCTTACACTATGAAACTATAAAATATTTACACACGGTTATTTACATTATATTTACCCTCGTTTAATTGACTGGGAGAACTCAGTAAAATATCTGGGCGTAACTCTCGACAGGTGGCAAACCCTTAAACCCCAAATTACTACAATTAGAAATAAAATGTTACAAAAAACTGAATACTGCAAACACTAATTTTTAGCTCGTATCTTAATATAAGAAATAAAATGTTGCTTATAAATCGGTTATTCATCCAAACACACTCTATGCTGCGCGTGTTAGGATATACGCAGCAGAATCCAAATCGAAGTAATACAGAAGGCCCGAAGCCTAGAGTAGGCTCAGAACAGAATTGTGAGGGGAATTCTAAAGTCTCATAAACATCTCTCTAATACAGTTTTTTTTTATCATCCAATGCGGAGGCACTCGTCGTCAAACATTCGCCTATACTACGCCGCAATTTTACTGCCCATTTTATTGTGGGGGCACCATATAGGCGGACAGCATTACCCCCTAAGAAGGGACGACACGAACTGAGGCATTTTTCGACGCCAGGATTCGATCCCAGCACCCTCAGCACCGAAAACCAGCGCGCTGCACCACTGGGCCGCCACAAGCCCGCTCTAATACAGTTAGTAAGCAGGATTAAGACATCCGAAATTTTAGTAGGGCTGCAGTTAGTAGGCATTGTAGTTCAGCAGGTATCCTTTAATTTTGTAATCAAATAAATAACATAAATAACGAGGATATACAGATGTAATATTCAGATTTATATGTAAAGAGTAGCTGAATACGCGTGCTTCGCTACGGAGTACATTCAAACTAAATACAACGTCAATGTATGCAATTAATGCCAAATATATATATATAAATTGTAACGGATATTTTTATAGACAAAATAACGTAGGCGAAAATATTCAAATTAAATACAACGGTCAATGTATGCAATTAATTTGTATGTTTAATATCCATAAAATATACTAATTTGAATGAAATTCTTTAAAACTTCCCTCTCAATTAGTATAGTGGCTAATTTTTTTTTACTGTATTTCAATATTTTTTTGTCAATTTATTTCATTTTCATGCACGTGACGCAAAACAAATTTAAAGTATCACAAAATGAAAAGAAACCATGCGATCAGCATTTAAAAAATTAAATTCTAAAAATTAATATCTTTAAATTCACCAAAATTCAGAAAATGGAGGTAAAGATTCGAAAAAGATTTCATTTTAAAGGAATTTTTATGCTGTTTCTCGTGATATAAATTTTATAACCCTCGGATTATTATTTTAAATGAAAACTCTAAAGAATATTATAAAAACAACTTAAAAATTGAATTTAAAAAAATATTAAAACTTTTCAAAAATATTTCTTGTGCACTCCTACACTATAAGAAAAATCGCCATGCAAAATTTCACCCCTTTAGGTCCAGTGGTTTGGCCTGTGCGTTATCTGTCAGTCAGTCAGTCAGTCAGTTAGTCAGTTACGGAACTGTTTTATATATATAGACTAATTTTGGTATACTTTTAATTACAGGTACGCACACGTCCAGTGTACCCCATGGTTGCTGCAGGATACAACGGAGGTGTGTATATATTTACAATTGTGGCACTTCCCACAAGGGCGTTTACCACACCTTTCGCAGATTTTGAGTTATCTCGGAAAATATCTTTAAAATTATCATCGCTTATCAGTGATGCAAATGTTTAAAGATAAATAAAATTAATTTTACCTCTAAACTTTTATTCCTAAGGGTACTAACTGCTTAATTTAATGTTAGGCATTTTGTAATTATTGCTTAAATTACACAGGTCTGCATTAAAAAAAAATTTAAAAGCTGTTTCGGTTATTCCACATATTCTTTATATTTTTCAGTACGCTGTATCTGAAAATGGACCTCCGTTTTGTAAAAGGACATCACGTTTCCTGACAATTCAGTTAACTATTTTAAATAAGGCAATACAGTCGAGCCCCGTTATAGCGAACCCGGTATATAACGAACTCCCGGATATAGGGAACGAAAATTTTGGTCCCGTCGTTTTCCTATTGTACTTAATTCCTATTGTACTTAATTCCTATTGTACTTTGTTGTGAAGGA
The DNA here is from genome assembly GCA_907164885.2 of Dolomedes plantarius. Classification (NCBI taxonomy): domain Eukaryota; kingdom Metazoa; phylum Arthropoda; class Arachnida; order Araneae; family Dolomedidae; genus Dolomedes; species Dolomedes plantarius. The sequence goes on from OU015490.1 coordinate 85,811,873, forward strand.
TCCACAATTTGGACATTTTGAACTCCTTCCAACGTCATAGCCATTTTGTTTTTCCAACACGATTACGGGGTATAAAATTGCCATATTGGAAAAAGGGGGAACTGCACCAATTTTCCAAAAAACATCGCACCCCCTGAATTCCCCAGGACGGGAGAAAGAAATTCCAGGAAATTCAACGGACATACAATTTTCTTGGAATTAAGAGTACCACGTGGGTCAACCGTGGGGCTGTCGGAGCATCCTGCCCTAGAATAAAAAACTCGAAGAGGCAATAAATTTACGTGAATAACTGACCTGGGGAGGAGTCATAATCCAAAGGGGGAAAAAATGAACCCCGAGTATGGGAGAGAAACGACGATCGGAGGAGAGGGTCAGAGAGCGATTTGAGGTAGCGAGCTGCGAAGAAAGCCTAGTAAGAAAAGACGCCCCCGTAAAATGGCGAGATGTCCGTGTTCAACCGCCAGTTCCGAATCCTGCTGCCTCCGCCAGTGAAGGGCCACGTGATTTTTAGCCCGATACCTAAAGCCTCCTCCAATATAAGTGAAACAACGACTCCATGCCTTGCCCTTCTGTTTCATCAAAGCTCCCCAGGTTGGTCATTTCTTCCCCTTTAAATAGTGCTCATGCCTTTGAGAGATTACGAGAAATATGACTTTTATTTCACTCGACCCGTAATGGTTCTGCCGCAGGAAGCGGATGAAGTATGCCCTAATTCTGTTAAAAATATGCCTAACCAAGATCTTAAATATAATATGTAAACCTGACCTTTTCTTGTAAAATATTGTATAATAAATGTTGTTATTTTTATTTATAAACGCATAGTTCACTTTGGAGTTCACCTCCCTAATTTTACACAACGCAAAGGGGTATCTCTGGTACCCCTCATAACATACTTAATTTTCCTATTGCTAATTTATCCTTTTATAGTGATCCTCCGAAATCTTAAGAATCGACAATAATGAACCTTTTTTCAGTCGACTACTGAATTTTTTTTAATTTTTAAACTTTTTAAGAATGTTGAAGATACAACGAATGTTGAAGAAGCATAAAATGTTGAAGAAGAAGATGATGAAGATTTATTTACCGCAATGTGAGTAGAAAAGTACAAAATTTCATCATTCTCAGATTGTGACATACAATTGTTCGAAACGTGATGATGAAGTCATTACATGTGAAAATCCGACTGATGAAAATATTGTGGAAGAAACTACAATAAACCATTCTGAAATCGAAGATTCTGCATCTGATGCTGATGAAGAGGAGCACATAAATGACGAAATCCCAACCATCTCAAATGCTACAGCAACGATGCGTGTAATTAATAAGATTTTGTCTACACAAACAGTGGAAGAAACAGTGTTAGAGTCATTTGAAGTATTGGACAAAGAACTTTATAAAAAGTATTTGAAATCGGCATCACGTCAACAAAAGATTACCGATTATTTTGTATCAAAACAGTGAGCAACAATTGAAGGTAAAGTGAATTTATTTCCACTTGTCTTCATTTTTAGTTAATTTACTTAATTAGTATTCTATCAGTTTAATGTAATGGATTTTAGTCAATTTAATTCATTAATGATCATTTTTAACAGATTTTATGATTTTTTAATACATCACTATTGAATACACATAGCAACTAATGAGTTATATATTTTGTGAACTCAAACAGTTTTCTTAACGGTTAGGATATAGCGAACCACCGGATATAGCGAACAAAACCTTTGGTCCCTTAAAGTTCGTTATAACGGGGTTCGACTGTACTTCAAAAAAAATCAAAATAAACTTAGAAAATTGATTTTTAATTTCAAATTCTACATAAAAATCATTTTTGAACTGAAATGAGCTCACTAAAACACACTAAATGCGTTTCTTCTTTCGTGTGAGACTCCTCTTGGTACATTTACGCTTGTGAGTAGCATCTGGAATGTCTCTTTGAAGCACCCAACAGTAGTCTGCCATCATTGTAATGCTCCATTTTCCCTGATATCTTCTTTCCATCTCTTTAATGTCTTGGTGGAATCGTCCACCTTGTTTTTCACTCACAGATCCCAAATTTTCAGGAAAGTAGTGAACGTGGAATCGGAGGAAATGCACTTTCAAACTCATCAGACAACCCAAAGTTTGAAATGTTTTAAGCATTTATCCGACGATATTTTTGTTGTCAGGATCTTTCTTATTACTAAAAATTTCTCTACGATCTCTTTATATACAATCCACCCGTCTTTTTAAGAATCCGTCAGGGTATTGACAAACTCTTGATCAGCTATAGGCCTTATAATCCATCGAACGCACCTTCCAACGAACGTCCAACGAACACACCTTCCTTCAATTTCGCCTCCGAGAGGTCTGGAAATTTGGTGACCAAATATTTGAAGCATTCCCCATCTCTTGGAAGGGATTTCACGAATTGCTTCATCAACCCCAATTTATATGGAGAGGTGGTAGAACTTTACGTGGAGGTACCAAAGTTTCTCGGAGGACATGGTTTTGACCGACTGGAAGCACCCTCGGCTGCCAATTGTTCTTGGTCCAGTGATTGTTTCGGTCTCGACTGCCCCATAGACAGAAAACTATGGTATTTGGTATATTCAGCTTGTTGCCGGAGCAGCATGCACAATACCTTTAAATCCCTACTCACTTGCCAACCATGGTCTTCATATTTAAGTTTACGAAGAACCAATTCCAAGTTCTCATAGGTTTCCTTCAAGTGTAGGGAATGACCTACAGGGATGGAAGCGTAAAAACCGCCGTTATGGAGCAAAACTGTTTTGAGATTTATGAAGACCTATGAAAAGACGCCATTGTGTTGAATCATATTGGATTTTGAACTGACCCATCAAACCTTCGACATCGATGCAATAAACCAACTTGTCTTCCTGAGTAAAGTAAGGAACGAACTTGATTTTACGATGTCTGAACCATGAAAAAACACTCCTGGCAACAATAAATTCCTGCTTTTAAGCCTTAAACCGAGTAACTTAGCGTCAGCTTTGAGAAAATGAAAGTCTCTTACCAAATGAATCATCGCCTCCTAGGAAAAACATTTTGGTCTTGTATCATCTTCAAAGTCAGAACTTAATTCGTCATCTGGTCCAGGTATGACTTCACCTTCATCGGAGCTAGGTATCTATGCCAAGGTAACCGGGGGCTTGGGTACTGGTATATCTGTGCCATGGAGGATTGGACGAATTGCTGGGTGGTTATGGGGTCAATTTACTTTTAAAAGATTTTTAAGATATTTATGATTAAAATTTATCAGGTTCGTTTACTCAACATGTAAATTCTGTAGAAAAAGAAGACACAATTAAATGTTTTAAATGATGAGGACCAATATTTACAAATTAACAAAAAAACATTTATTACAACAAATAAACAATTGAGTTATACAGTATTAAAAATGATTACTATTCACATAGCCACATGTATAATTAATAATGTGTTAAAATGATTAATATTCTTTAAATAATGAATTATTGGTTCCTCACCGAAAATAGGTATCATTTATGTGATATTAAATTTAAATTTAACCTTAAAATTCAAGTACTGTCCTTCAGCAGAAAAGTAAAGACTGACTTACCCAAAGTCGGCTTGCCTAAAAATTGCCATCACGTTCCATCGTAATCGCAGGGCGGCTCGAAAGTCACAACCCCAGAGCGAGTTAATCACGCCCGCAGACCCTCGCCCTCAGGACCACACTCACTGAGTCTTTTTCTGAAAAATCTAATCTCCTCCATACCTCAAAATCCAAGTCCCCCCCTCTTAATACTAATCTCAACTTTTCCATGTATGTTTTTACCTTCCAATCTTAATATTTTCTTCTCCATCTAAACTCCACCTACGTTTTAAAACTCTATCCCAGTGGCCATAACATTTTCTTTATTAAATTCACAAAATCTCATTGGACCTATACTTTTCTCGCATGTTTTCACCTTTTCTTTTCCTTCGTTTTTCTTTATATTTTTATTTTTCCTACCACCTAGTCAGTCTAAACACTTTCCTTTTACTCTTACGCAAATCCCTTTCAATTCTTATTTTCCATATTCTAAGGGGCTTTTACGACTGACCCTCGCTTCTACGCGACTCTTTACACCGAGGCTACTATTTATGAGAGCGGGGCTTTTTAACTCATCGGATACTTATTCAAAGGGAAAACCGCGTTATTCTCCAACGTTTTCCCCTCATCACACTTAAATATTTTTATTCCTAATCACGCTATAAAATATCCCTTTCCTGGGTTGACCACTACAACCGGCTCTCTTTCTAACCTACCTCTCCGTATCAAAATTTTATGGCTGACTCCTTTTAACTTATTTCTTAACCTCTTCAAAACGTTTCACAATGCATAAAGCAAACATAAAATGGCTTGCAGCTGCTAAAAATCACCGAGAAATCCTTGCTGGACTTGAAGAGACAGCAGGATTTCTGAGTGGAGATTGGGGTATGAAATGGAATGCTTCCATTTGGAATTACACCCTTTCACATTGCATGAACAAAAGTAATAGTTTTCACTATGGTTCTCTTGCTATCGCCATACCATAGGAATCCCATAACGGAAAGATTTTTTCTTACCCTTGAACCGATTTCGGAGATCCTTAACACACCGTTTACACACTTTATGAGACGCCCAAACTTTATCTTGATCTTCATGTTTTAGTCCGAAGTATGCTAAGGCTAAGTATACTTTTTTCACAAAGTCTGTGATACACAGCTGTTGCTTCAACAATGTATATTCACCACATATGAAACAGACACTGTCAGGCGAATTAATACACTTCCGCGGATCCATAACGCTAACTTGGGAAAATACGACATGACGATCTAACACAAAGTGAGATGAAAAAGTGTGAACAACCGAGAACAAGTAAGAACCTGAATCAACCCCGTGCATATCAGTGCCTGCGCGGTCAGCTAGCAACATGTTGATTCTGATTTCCATTAGCTCACTCTGGAAGTTATTTTTTTAAGTTATGTTTTTTTGGCATTGTACATCTTAAATGCACTGATGTGAATTAATTAATAGTAATTTTGACTTTAAATTTAGTTAAAAACCCTAACATAAAAAAATACCAAAAATTCAGAAAAATTTGCTAAGTTTGAAGAGAATTTTGCATTTTGTGCTAAATCTTGACGTCTAGGATTTTTTTAAAGTTTTTGTTCGTATGTAACACACCAATACGAACATTATTTGAAAATAATCAAACAGCTTTTAACGTAGGATTACGTTCCTCCATAACGGTCCTCCGGAAAGGAAAATTTCAAACGCTAAAACCGTCCGTCCGTCAGTCCTCGGGAGTCATAATTTTGGCAACGCGCCAAACCACGTCTATTGCTTGTACAAGTTAAACCGAAAAGTACCAAGATTAATCAAAATTTTGATATATATAGGTGGTTATCAAAATAATGGAAACACTTATCATTATTAGTGGCGTTTATGAATGTGCTTCTTAAGTCTGGCCACCGGTATTTTTTTTATATAATATACTATATGTATTATTCTACTGTCGTTCATTAAACCTACCACATTAAATAGTTGTCAATTTATATTTATCTTTTGCCATTATTAATATTAGTATTATTTATATTTATTTTTTATTATTATTATTTTAACTGTTATTATTATTATTTTTTAACTTTCAAGTCAACACTTATATTTTAATCCTGAGAACGGAAATATAGCCACAAAAATTTATCCACACCGAGGATATAGAGTCCTGCTCTCTGGTGCCTCGTTAATGTACCATGTCTATTTCTAGCAGGTAAGAAGCTAAGGGCATCGTGCTTTTGGGGGGAACAGCGCAAAATGCCAAACCTTGCAGATCTTGTGAAAAGGGCAAATTGTTGGAGCACGTTTAAATTGGAGTATCTGTTACTGAAAACCCCCGGTTAATGGGAATTTTTCGAGCTATGGTATCGAAAATCATGATAGCATACAGAGTGCACGGAAAAGCATCCTTTGCCAAATAGAATTGTGGACGAAATGGAGAGCTGAGTGAAAGAGACGGACGAGGTATTGAAGCGGATTGTGACACGAAGAAAGACAACAACTACAACCAAAATGACTGAACAGCTCAATCGGCATCTGTATGTTCTCATATCATCCATTAGGGGTAGAAGGGAACTTCACAAACAAAGTATTTACGGAAGATTATTTATTTCCAAGCCACTTGTAATAGATACCAATACAAAATATCGTCCACAATGGTGCCACGAGCGCAAATCCTGGTCGAGTAATATGTCTTAAAACGGCATTTGGTCCGACGAATCATGGTTCACATTGCTCCTCGCAACATGACGTGCGTATGTCTGGAGAACACCTACGCGTAAGATTCTGGCTGTCTCATCTCAACTGTCAATCATGGAGGTAGATCTATCAGGATTTGGGACGGCATCTCATGGTTTTCTTCAGGCCCTATTGTAACCCTAAGAGGGAGAATGAATGGGAAGGAATATGTCAAAATTTTAGCTCACTAGTCCATCCTATGGTACAAACATTGTTTCTTGCGGGAGATGGCGTTCTCTGGTATGATAATCCCCTTATACATACAGCTAAATGTATCAAGTATTAGTTTGAAGAGCTTGAAAAAGAAGTCAAATATTTTATCTTGCTCTGTACAATCCCCCCGATTATAAATTATCCAACCACTGTGATCTGTATAAGCGGATAGATAAAGGTATCGATATCCACCACAGCATCTCTACAGGAACCTGAAAAATGGTATAATATATTCTTAACCACTATTCATGACTTGTATAATCCAATTCCATGGTGAATCCGGTGGTACTACATGACAAAGGTGATCCTGCCCGTATAAATAAAGGTTTTCATCAGGAGCGTACTTAGAGTTTTAGCGGCCCTGGGCGAAACACATTTACTGGCAATCCAATTTCTCTATGTACTGAATAATGGATCTTGTAAGACAGCTTCGATTCCCCCCACCTGAAAGAAACTGCATCCACTACTGATGTTACTAATGCATTACGTTTCAATACTATAAAACCTACATTCTAGCTACGTAAAGGAAAGTTATACATGAAATTACAATTGGTCTACTAAAATATAAAATTAATCAATTTGTATGATTAATGAAACAATGGAAAAATTATTTACACGATTTAGAAAATGTAAAATGTTAAAAACAAATACTTAGATATATGAATTTGTTGGTTATAAAGCAATTTTTCTTGCTTTCTGAGCAGCAAAATTATCTATTGTAAGTGAAAAGTCCATAGATGATGAGAGATAATTTTCATTAGAAATAAGTGCCAAGGAGGACAGGCGTACAATCTGTATTCAAAGCATACTGATTGTACCTGCTTTGTATTATTTTCCATTCTTCGAGAAGTGGGAAATAAAATCTATTATAATGATAGACAGAACAAGTAAAAGCCATTTTTTGTTTACGCCATTCCTTCAGCCTTCAGACCCCTTTTTTCCCCAACAGGTTTGGAGCGCATTTGCTTACTTGTCTTACACTCCCTGGAGAAATGTCTTGTCTATTGTTTGCTTTGAATAGACCAAACATTTCACCAAATGGTATTAGTATTCGTTTACAAAGATATGTTAATTTTTTTCTCAGTTTGGAACTATTCCGTGAAAACGGACAGATTCCAACAAAACGGTTTATAATTCTTCAAATGTCTGTATGTAGTGACTGACAGATAGTAAAAACTGATAGTGAAAACAGGAATTGATAATCACGGTTTTACTATAACTGAATTGAAGATAAATCGTGTTTTTCTAACAGAGAAAGTTTTCGAACCAAAAGGGTAGTTTGTCAATTAAGATTCTTTCAACGATTCTTTTCAAAAAATCGAAATAAATATATTTCTTTATAAGTTGAATTATAGAAATCGCGAAAAATAAGGGATTTCTTAAAAAACCCATAACATTTAGAAAAGTGTTGCGATGAGGAATAAAAATGGCGGCCCAAAATTTTAGCGGCCCTGGGCGGATGCCCAGTTCGCCCCCCCCCTCCCCCTAAGGACGGCCCTGGTTTTCACGATGTTTCTCAGTTTTTCCATTATTTTGATAACCACCTGTATATATATATATATATGTCACGAATAGTTATTCGTAACTTTATTAATTAGTTTCTTATTAATGCAGGCCCCCTTTTTTGTAACTATAAATAGGGTATTTATTGTAAAATAGCCTGAGTGGCGATCAACCCGCCAATATGGCAGCCTTTGGCGTTGGCCCAAGCTAACCATCGCGCCAAGTGGGCGCTACGGTAGTCGCTAGGACAGGTTCCAGCAGAGAGAGTCAGTGACTGTTTTTTTCTCTGTCGTGATGTGTCTCAAGGTGTTCCTAGGCTAGGCCTAAGAATTCCCCATGTGGGGAAGGAACAAGACCTTGAATAAGTGTAATATGTGAGTATTTTTTTATCATTACCATTTGACCATACCGATATTACCGTGTTTTTTTAAATGCTAATTTTAATAAATCTATTTCTTTTAACTATTCTGTGAGTCAGGCCATTCTTTTCTTTGTAAACTGTGCAGGCTATGTATTTTATTCTAGGTATGTAGATCTATCACTTACTCTAATATACACAACGAATAAAGTTTTCCACTATACGGTTTGCCATCTTGTGCAATTTCATGGTTTATTATTTTCATAGTTTGTCTTGTTATGCACGTTAACATTTGTCTAATTTTGGCACATGAACGATGGTTCAGGTTACTTTGTAATCCTGTTGCATCTAATTTAATTTACAGGCATCAGTTTATCTACTCCCCTCAATAGTAATGTAAGTGTCGTGTAAGTCACCCAACCTAAGTATTAATTCACATTATCAATTAGTTTCCCATTGTTTAATCCTTGACCTTTCTATCCTCCACAATTGTAATTCCACAATTAATTTTCTGTATCCCATTTGATTCGGTAAAATAATAATTTACATCCCATAACATATAATTATTCCATAACATATGGAGCCGTGTTACCAGCTCTGAGTTAATTGCAAATAGTAATTTATGTTTGGTGTGGTTCCCTGACTCAAGACTAGTTTATATTTTTTTTGTTTTGTGTAAATTTGTAGCTATACTAAATTGGAAATGTTTCTTAAATTTTGTTAACACGCTCAACCAGTGTTTTAGTATCTGTGAGTCATTTTACCTATTTATTGAATTCATATTTATTATAGTGTGCGTAATTAGGTATGCATTTCGAATCTATTTTGCTTGTAACTAGTAAGTGTAGTATTTTTCATAAGTATATGCACATGTCACCTATCATTTTTATTTGTCGTATTATGTGTTATTTTAATATTTAAAATATTACTTGAAGAAAGCTAAACCTACCGTTTTTTTTGTTTCTTTCACTGCTGACATATTTTTATTCCCTCGCCTGTGTTAGTCATAACTTGTTTAGCCTTATGCCTAGATCAAATAATAGTATTATGGCTAATTCACATCCTTTTCAAATTAATATTGCTCCATGGGATGGCGACCATGAAACAATTAATTTGTTTAAACATCAGGTAACTCAAGTCTCAGACTTAAATAAATGGTCGGCAACGCACACCGCTGCATTTATAAAATCCAAACTGATCGGTGCTGCATTAAAGTTTGTGAGCTCATCCCAAGACCTGTTGCAGTCTGATGACCCAAACGTAGTGCTTAATGAACTCAGTGATTTTTTTTTGAATAAGGAGGAGTGCACTAATTATGCATGTGTGACGTTAAATTTGCTACCAGGTGAATCAGTAAAAAACTTTTCGTATAGACTGTCTCAGCACATAACAAAACTCTATCCACAAATCAAGGATAGGAATACCATTGATTCTTTGAAATATGTACAATTGATGGCTGCTTTACCCTCTTCAATTAAAACTCAGCTTTTAAAAGAGGATGTAAAGGAGTTTTCTATTGCTGTAAGGAGAGCTCAAACACTTCAATCCATTGACTCTCATATAACTGGTGCTTCAAATTCTGAAGCAGTGGATAGTAGTGCTGAAGTCTTTTTGTTAAAGCAGGAAATGTCAGCTCTGAAACAAAAACTTAAGGTTTTAGACCAGGGATCAAGTTCCCAGTGTACGAAAAATGACTCGCAGATAGTTTCTAGTGTAAGCCCACAAAAATGTACTTATGTAAAAAATAATAATGTGAGCTATAAATATAATAACAGGGTACGTCATAATAATGCTAATAATAGTAAGTTCAAGCCTAAGCAGAGAATGGTCTGTCAATTTTGCAAGAAGGCAGGGCATACTGCCAAGAATTGTTTTAAACTAAGGCATGCCTTGCAAAATCAGTCAAATAAGCACCCTCGAAGAAATAATGTAAATAGTAATGGCAGACCTAATTCATATAGAAGTCATAATCGCAGTAATTATATGTCTGATCTGAATCCAAATGCTGCTTCCTATAATGGTAATTCTTTAAACTCAATGAGAGCTGATGTACCTGGTGGTGTCAGTTCTCAACTTTTGCCTCATCCATCAGTTAATGACTCCTTTGACTATAATGTAAATCCTCAGAGTGAACCTATAATAGCTAAAACTGTTGCTACTCAAACCAACTGTGTAATTAGAATGCAGAGTCATGCTAATACACAGACTGAGTTTAGTGAAGCTTCTAATAATGATAATACCTTGCATCTTAATTTTAATGTGTCAACCAGAAATCCTGTACTTCCATTAATTGAATTAAAAATTAACAATTTTAACTGTAATGCATTAATTGACACAGGATCTTCCATCTCTTTGATCGATAGTGAGTTCTTTTACAAAAACAAGGACAGTTTACATTATAAAAATATTTCTAGAAGTGTTGTCATATCAACACTTAACTCTAAAATCCATTTCTCTGCTTGTATAATCTTAACATTTAAAATTCAAAACAAATTTTTCAAACAGTCTTGCTTTGTCACTGATATTCAGGACAAACAATTTTCATTCTTGCTTGGCTATGACTTCATCAATGCTAATAGGGTTATCTTAGATACCCTTGATAAATCTGTAAAAATTAATGATATTACTGTACCTTTATTACCCGAAAATCAACAAAATGTGGTGTCTGAAATTAATTATAACAATGCTAACTGTGGAAATAAATGTAGTAATTCTGTACATTGTGTAAAAAACTGTATTGTGACCAGCTCACCTAATACATTATCTGATAATACTGTAAAATTAATTCAAAAAATCATTGTACCACCTAATGAAAGTAAATATGTACAGGTGGGTGCTAAGATACATAGTATTGATAATGTCAACAACTACTTTATGTTTGAACCTTCAAACCATAATAATATTATTGTATATCCATCAGTTCATGAGTATATTAATCAAGGCAAAGATTTCAATTTTTTTATATGTATAACTAATGTGTCTAATGCCTCAGTACATCTCAATAAAAATATAGCAGTTGGCAGACTGCAGGATGCACTGATTGAAAATGATCATGTATCTAATTTAAACAAACATGAGTGTTCATTATGCACAAATTCAAATACTTCTGAACAATGTAATCTCATGTATAATACTAATGATACTTATGAATCAGTTAATGTAATCTGGTGAAATGTTAGAGGCTAGACGTAAAGAATTTTCTGTTACTAATTTTGACTTAAATCATTTATCACAGTGTCAAAGACAATCTCTGTCCACCATGTTAAGTGATAATTTTGCAGCTTTTTCTGCATCTCTCAGCACTCTTGGTCACACCGATAAAATAATTCCTAAATTGAACTTTTCTCATGATTTCCCTGTCAAAACTCTCCCATTCCCAATTCCCCAATCTTTGCAAACTGAAGCAAAGAGGCAATTAGAGGAACTTCAGGCAGCTGGAATCATAGAGAGGTGTGTATCTGAGTGGGCTTGTCCCATGCTTCTGGTCAAGAAGAAGCCTGACTCTTCTGGTCATGTTGCTTTCAGATTAGCTTTAGATCTGAGACTAATTAACCAAATTATCCAGAACTCGTCTTACCCTCTACCTAAAATCCAGGATATAATCTCAGCCATGGCTCAGTTTAAATATTTTTCTTCTGTTGATCTTAAGAATGCTTATCATCAAATTAATTTACCTCAGGAATATCATGATAAGTTAACCTTCACTACAATGTGGGGATCCTTTCGTTACAAAAGATTGGTGTTTGGGTTGAAGACTGCAGCTTCAATTTTCCAGGCACTAATTGATTCTGTAATAGAAGAATCCAAATTGTTTGGTGTGTTTGCATACCAAGATGATATTGTCATTTGTAGTAATTCTTTTGAGGAAACTTCTCTTAAGCTTAAAACCTTATTCAATCTGTTCATTAAAGATAACGTAACTGCTTGTCCTCAGAAATGTACTTTTCACACAGAAGAAATTAATTATCTAGGTTTCAAAATAGCTCATGGTAAAATTTTTCCAGTGTCTGCCAATATCCAAAAAATCACTGCTTTTGAACCTCCTAAAACCAAGAAACATCTTAAACGCTTTATTGGGTTATGTGGATATTATCGACATTTAATACCTAAATATGCTCAGCTCATGTACCCATTAAATGTGATGACTTCACCATCTGTTCCCCTCAAATGGGATCCTGAGGAACTACAGGCTTTTCAACAGCTCCAAGCCATTTTTTTCAAGGCACCTTTTGTTATCCAGCCAGACTGGAGTGCCAGTTTTTATATCAATACTGATGCTTCTAAGCAAGCAATTTCTGCTGTTTTGCTTCAGAAAGTAAATAACCAGTTCCACCCAATCTCATACTTCAGCAAGACTTTGAATAAAGCCGAATCTAATTATCCAGCAATTAAACTGGAGTTAATGGCAATTGTGAAAGCTTGTGAAGCCTTTCGACACTACCTTTATAACCGTCATTTCCATATTTTGTCTGACTCCAAACCTCTTAAGCATTACAGGAAGACTAGTTCTCCTGCCAACCTCATAACTAGGTGGTTAATGACTTTAAGTGAGTACACTTTCACTTTTTCCCATATACCTGGTAAACAAAATTTTATGCCTGATTATTTATCCAGAGAACCTAATGTTGTCACTCAAACACTTGAATCTCATCCTGAAATCTTACAATCAAATGAAATTTTGCCTTGTATAAATCATGAATCCATTAATACTCATACTGTGAATAATAGCTCTAATTGTAATGTGGTGCAATCTGGTAATCATAAGTCTGTAAATAATTCCTTGGTTGAGCCTGTTAATAGGTATGGTCATGGTAAAGAAGAAACTCACAAGTTTTTACCATCTTTTTTATGTAAATCTAATAATGTGTTTTATATTGATAATAGTGTAAATGATAACCAGGGCACACTGAATAAGCAAATAGTTTTTGAAAAGGTCTTAAGGTTGACAACTGTGCAAAATAGTCTATTAAATGAAATAACACCAGGGGAGGTATTGTCTGCACAAATTAAAGATAAAAAGCTTGGTCCCATTTATAATAAGATTATAAATCATGGAAGTTCTGATGACAGACAGTTTGTAATCGACAAAGACTCTATGGTCCTCATGACTACAAAGGATGGTCACCATGGGGAGAGGATTTGTCTACCTGAGTCCTTACTTAATAAGGCCATTGGAATTGCTCACACTATTCATTTAGGTGTTGCAAAAACATTCCAGCTTATTGCCAAGAGATATTTCTTTCCTGGTCTGTTTCAGAAGGTCAAGCAATTTATCAGAAATTGTTCAACTTGTGCTACCACCAAGAATTTAAACATACATAAAGCTCCACTTCAGGCTAGTCCCATTCCTGAAAGGCCTTTGCAGATAGTATCCATGGATATCCTAGGCCCATTTGAAAATAATGTGTTTGTGCTTAATATTGTGGATCATTTTTCTCGCCATCTTCAACTGTATCCCCTAAGCAGGATCAAGGCAAATGATGTGGTAGAAGCTTTATTTAATTACATCAATATTTTTGGTCGTCCTGAGACATTGTTAACTGATAATGGTACTCAATTTACCTCTGCTGTATTTAATACCTTCACTGGAAAGTTTGGCATTCAGTTAAAGCATTCAACTGTTTACCACCCTGAAGCAAATGCAATTTCAGAAAGGGTAAACAGATCCATTAAAAACACCATTTATGCCTTACAAAAATCTGGAGTGTCACTAAGACATGCTCTCGCCTTACATTGTGCAATATATAATTCTTCAATTCACCCTGCCACTAAGGCATCACCTAATCTTGTACATTTTGGAAGGGCACTTCCTTTAATAACTGATACATTTAACATTGATTGTAATATGCCTCATCTTGATGTATCTCATTATGTCCAGAACTTGTGTGATACCACTGCAACATTGATGCAGCAAACCTTTGAAAACCTAAAATCTGCCCAAAATAGCCAAAATACTAAAGTTAATGCCAAAAGACATCTACGTAAGTTTTCTGTTGGTGACACAGTATACCTTAAGTCGCCAAATAAATTCAATTCAAAATATAAGGGTCCATATGTTGTAAAAAAGGTTATTTCTAAAATTGTTATGCTTATTCAAGAATGTGAAAATCCTAATGCACCTCTACTTAGGAGACACATAAACCTTCTTTTCTGGGCTCCACCCAGACAAACTAATGTTAACTTGTGCGATAATTATTGTTCGAGTCCTTTGGTCTCACCTCTTCCAGAATCTACTATCCAAGAACAGGATCCTGATGTCTCTCCTGTGGTTGAACAGCGTGAAACGCTTCCAGCTGACCAAAGTCAACATGTAGCAGATATAAGTGATGATGTTCCTGTGGTACCTGTTGTCTCGCCACCCCAGAGATACAACTTGCGTCCCCGTGGGAAGATTGCCTCCTCATAATCCTCACAAGTCCTTTTTATTGTTAAGCTACTTAATAGTTCCTGTTACTCACCAGATGATAATCACTCAGGTTACAATTATTATTATGTGCAACTGGATATCTACACACTCATTATGTGCCTTTCTGTTTGTCTTGTTTGCTTTACATAATTTTATACAGGCACAATTGCTCTCATTATTTATGTGTATGGTCATTTCTATTATTTATGTGTATGGTCAATTGTTTTTTTTAAGTACATATGTTTAATTTTTAATCCCTTGATGGACAATTTTGTATGAAACATTCTTTTAAATCAATTTGTCTTTTTGCCTTACCTATGAGCCAATACTCTGTGCCAATATTGCACATTTTTGTGACCTTGATTCACAATAATTTAATAAGTAGGCTGGCCACCTATCTGTATTATGGGAGATACATAGAGAAATGCTGTAAATGCTTAAATGCATTCTGGTAATTAAGAATACCTTAAGTTAACCAATTTGTTTGCTCCATTAGTGTGTGCCAGTGCACGGGTACTCACTTCACCTTTTCATTTATGGAGTGCAGCACTGTTCTGCTTTGTGGGTAACATGTCATGTAATTGACTGACCTTGTTCTGTTGACTATTGTCACACTAGGTTTCTGCAGCAACTCCCTAACTTTTAATATCATGCAAACATTTTACTGTCACTGCATGGTGTGTTCAAATTTTAATTGAGTAAGGCTTATGTATAATGCATTTGGACCATTGTCAAAATGTTGATCAATATTTGTAATATGCTCATATGTCGAGCAAAAGTTTTTGTTGAATACTCACACACCCATTTTTTATGCAGTATACCTAAGCTGATTTCTGTATCTTGACTGTACTGGGCCAAACAACCAAAAGTACTAGCTTTTGTTTTATAACAGATTAATTTAAACTTGTTCGTGCCAACTTGTGGTTAGGCCTGCGCAACCTAACCACAGGTCTGTAGGAAGTATTTTTTTTTTCTCTCGTTAATGGGGAGGATGTCACGAATAGTTATTCGTAACTTTATTAATTAGTTTCTTATTAATGCAGGCCCCCTTTTTTGTAACTATAAATAGGGTATTTATTGTAAAATAGCCTGAGTGGCGATCAACCCGCCAATATGGCAGCCTTTGGCGTTGGCCCAAGCTAACCATCGCGCCAAGTGGGCGCTACGGTAGTCGCTAGGACAGGTTCCAGCAGAGAGAGTCAGTGACTGTTTTTTTCTCTGTCGTGATGTGTCTCAAGGTGTTCCTAGGCTAGGCCTAAGAATTCCCCATGTGGGGAAGGAACAAGACCTTGAATAAGTGTAATATGTGAGTATTTTTTTATCATTACCATTTGACCATACCGATATTACCGTGTGTTTTTTTAAATGCTAATTTTAATAAATCTATTTCTTTTAACTATTCTGTGAGTCAGGCCATTCTTTTCTTTGTAAACTGTGCAGGCTATGTATTTTATTCTAGGTATGTAGATCTATCACTTACTCTAATATACACAACGAATAAAGTTTTCCACTATACGGTTTGCCATCTTGTGCAATTTCATGGTTTATTATTTTCATAGTTTGTCTTGTTATGCACGTTAACATTTGTCTAATTTTGGCACATGGACGCATGCTTCAGGTTACTTTGTAATCCTGTTGCATCTAATTTAATTTACAGGCATCAGTTTATCTACTCCCCTCAATAGTAATGTAAGTGTAGTGTAAGTCACCCAACCTAAGTATTAATTCACATTATCAATTAGTTTCCCATTGTTTAATCCTTGACCTTTCTATCCTCCACAATTGTAATTCCACAATTAATTTTCTGTATCCCATTTGATTCGGTAACATAATAATTAACATCCCGTAACATATAATTATTCCATAACATATATATATGTAAATATGTGTGTGTGTGTGTTCGTGTGTACATGCAAAAGAGGTAAGCAATGATAAGTAATCCTACGTTAATAACCCGCGGTAATTTCGTTAGAAGAGATTACCTGAATTCTTTTTTTTTAGTTGCCGATCTGTGTTATTACTATTTAATCTATTTACTTGCTATAGTGATCGGAATTAAACGAAGCTTTGCCTTTCGTTTTCGTGAATCTATCTAAATTTTCTGTCTGCCATTTAGGTAAGGAATCCAGGTTTAAAGTGAATAACTGAAAAAATGAATAATTGAGTGATTTCTTTGTGCCTAGAATTAGATAAATTTGTAGAAAGATACCTATACAGAAATTTATGTTCAGAAAATTCATGTTTTTACTCAGTGTTATCTACCAGTCATTTCAATGAGTTTTTATTTATATTAATAAGATAATCGATCAATTATTTGATTTTATTTATTTTCCTTCAAGAAAGATCAATGCAGATGAGCATTGTAATGTACATAAAACAGAGCCACTTCCCGTGCGGGTGATTTTCAGGAGTACCTAAGCATGAAACCTCACTTCTTGTACTGAACTTAAATGTGCTGTTGAGAGTGCTCTAAGGCTTCCTTCACACGCTACGGTTTTGGTTTTATGATCGTCTCGGTTTTGTCGTTTCGTTTGCAGTAAACAGTATATTTTGTTTTGTCTGTTCACACGTTGCGGTCGAAAAACGGGAGAATAAACGAATCGGTAGCAGATGTCGTTCGATTTTGTCTACTGAAACCCGATGCCGCGCCGCCGTTTCGGATGCCATTGGCGTATAGAATTGAGAGGGAGAGTTCACACGATTCGGTAATTTTGAAGGAAACGTACATCAGTGCCGATCTAGCTACTGAAGTGATTGTTTGAAGTGATTTTTTTAGTTGCTTTTTACAGTTTTTTGCAGTGGATTTTTTCTTTACAAATGGAGAAAATCGACAAGGAAATTTTAATTTCTTTGGTTGAAGAAAGACCGACCATTTGGGACAAAACATATGAATGTTTTACTTTAAATGACGCTTTAAACGACGTTTAAATCATGTTTATATCTTAATTAGAACAGGAGATATTATTATTGATATTATTATTATTATTATTATTATTATTTGCACCATTCTAATAGTAGTCAATCTTTGTTTAAACCTGTAAATACGTTTTCTGCATGATGGGTTTTTTCACCATTTCTCATCGTTAAATTGCTACAAGTCAAGAACCGTTAAAGATAAATGGTTCAAACTTGGAATCTTTATTTTACTTTAATCTTGTCTTTTATTTTACTTTAATTTTGATTCAACAAATTTGAAAAATATATTTACTTTTAAATATATGATTTTTTAAAAATAAGTTACATCATTTTAAAAAAAAATTCTCTAAATATTTTTAATTTTTTCAAAAATTAGTATTTTAAAACACGCTGAATCAAAATTAAAACATATTTCTGTTTAATTAAATGAAAAATATTGAAATTCCACAGATAGTATTTCAAGTTATAACGATTTTAAATTACCCCACTTTTTTTAAATTTAAAATTAAAAAAAAAATTTTAAACTTTATGAGAAGTTTTATGATGTGATTTTGTTTGCAAATTAAATGGTTAGCCATTACAAAAAATTCAAAGTTTTAACTCAATAAATGTATGTATCGTCATTCGTAAGGTATGTATCGTCATTCGTAGTTGAAAAATTTCGATTAATCTCTTCTTAATTCAATCATAAGCATTTGAAAAGATCCCAGACAATATCTGTCCCTCAAAATAGGATGTACCCAATGCGTTCTATAAATTTTTTTAATGTTGCTTCGACGACGACGATACCAGTATATTACAAGAAAGGTATTTACGTCCATCCTGCAAAGTGAACTACACTGCAATGATTGCAAAGGATGGAAAACCGTAAGCGATGAAAGGAAAACCGAATCGTGTGAACACAGCTTTCGGTTGACACCGAAACGATCATAAAACCGCAACCGCATCGTGACACACCGAACGCAACAAAACATTGCGCACCGTCTCTGTTGCTAGTCGTTGCGCAACCAAAATGTTTTATCGTGGAAAATGGTGATACATTTTGACTCGCAACGCTAGGTTGATTTGATATTTCATCAGTAGTAAGAACACAGGAGTTGAAGAGGTCTGCAGTATTTTGTTCTTTGTTGAGGGAAGTGTTCAGTTCTGGGAAAGTAGTTTGGTCATAATTGTGGGTGATATGGCAAGTGAGGAAGTAGAAGTAGCTATTCTTTAATGGCAATTTATGCAATGTTTGGATGAAAAACCAGAAAGAAGCTGTTGGATTCATCCAATCAATAAAAAAAGACACATTGGCAGTTTTATTAAAGAACTTAGAAATGACCCAGATAAGTTTTACAATTATTGTAGGTTAAGCATACCTACGTTTGATTATCTCTTGGGACTTGTTGAAGACAAGATTCGGAAAAAGAACACCAACTACCGGAAGAATATACCTCCAGAAGAAAGGCTTTTAATAACATTACGGAATAACTTTTAATAACATTGTTGAATAACAAAAGCTTTTTTGTTTTGTAAAAGTATTAATATAAAGAGCAGTAACAAAAGAAAGACAAATATGTAGTTAAATATCTACTTTCAAATCTAAAAAAAACATACATCTTATAAAATATTTAAAAAAATCAATAAAAAAACAACTTAAACGCAATTTTTTTTCTCCTTGTACCAATTTTGCCGCCCCTCAAATTTGCCGCTCTGGGCAGATGCCCTGCTTGCGCCTCCCTAGATCTGGCCCTGAGTGACACAACGCTATTTTTCTTTCTTACCAATATCTTAAAAAATGGGGGTGTCTGGATTACTTGAGGTCAAGGTTTATTCGATTAAATGTGATAAATTGGTGTGGTACATACTTGGAATATTCAATTCCTCAGCTATATCTTGCCAAATTATATTTATTACATCTTGGTTGTGTTTGTCCTTTGCTCTAAAATCATAAATTTCTGGCCTTGCGTCCACAAGAACTATCAACTTGTCAGCATCAACCTCCATCTCTTTTTATTATAATAATGCAAAAATCCTCAACACGGAACATTAAGGGGATAGTGGACTTTCAAAATTGTGAAATTTGTCCAAAAATTCGATTTTTTTTATTTTATTGAATTGTGAAACTACGGACGAGTAGGAATGTGTTGCAAAAAGAATTTTTAATTTCTGTGATTACTTTCCTAATTATAGACATTTGTATTTAATTTAGATATTATGTGGTTACTAATAGCAATAACTTTAAATGTGTTTTTCTCAAAATAAAAATTTTCATGTCATACGAATATTCAAACTGCTCCAGGCACATTTCTAATTATCGTATTGCTTTGAAATTTAAGTTTTATATACTCAACTGCATATCAAATGAATTTTAGTAAAACAAATTATGCTTCGTAGCTCAGAATTTCTAAATTTTGTACTTGAAAAGACGATTTATAGGTATTTTGCGTAATAAAATGGGTGTTTTCACTATTATTATTTTTTCTCTTAATATTTTTAATGAATGCTTAAAATAAGCAATAAGTTTCATTGTTAGTTCTATAAGGTATCATGTAAATAAAAATTACCGTATTATATGAAAAAGAAATGCGCATGGAACATTTTTAAATAGGCCAATTTTTGATATAATCAATAATTCATAATTCATAAATTATTCATATTTCATCTTTAAATTTTAACCGCTTTTACATATCTGTGGTACTAATCACATATTAAAATTTCAAGCAAATCCATTCAAAACATAAAAAGTTGCGTTTTTTTTTGTGGCTAATGTCCCTGGGGGATGACGACATTACACCCCAGTCCGGTCTACATATGAATACAAGACATAGAAACAGACAAATGACACAATCACAGAAGAATTTTATTGACAAACGATGAAACCGGCGATGGACGATGGGTTGCAGCTCGCCTTTCTAGACGGGGCTCCATTTGCAGGCGGAAGATTGACCGGTTCCCCAGAATACAGCCAAGTCTTATGCGAGAATCGAACCCGCACCCCCGGCGTGGCAGGCTGATGCCTTTAACTACTTAGCCACTGGGCGACAGTTAGGTTTGAAGGTCCACTGTCCCCTTAATGAGAATAAAATGCGCGTGTTCCTACATGCACAGATGAAATGTTTCACCAGCTGTGTGTCGAGAAACATCGGTCAAAGAAGCATACACTTTTGTTGCAGCAACGTTTCCGAAATGACGCGACGTTTATCAAAACAATGTTGCATCCGGTGTGTGACACTCCCCTTTGATTACATTGCAGACGATGCGTCCAATACAGAAAGCTAGAAACAGAAACGTTGCGCAATGTATTGTTGCATCCGGTGTGTAGCCAGGCTAATAGTTTGATGAATTAATTTTTTCCCTATCAATGAATTAATTTTAAAAAAATTAATTATTAATCTCTAAATCTAATTTACTATTCGTTTAAATTTTTAATTCTTTTTCTTTTTAAACTTTTGGATTTCTTAATTCCTTTTTAAAATTTTTTCTTAACTTCAAATTTTAATTACTGTGCAGATGTACCTTGAAATAACTATCTTGCAACAAGAGATAAAGTCGAAAAGACCCAGGAACTTCACTTCATAATTTCAATTACGTCAACATTTCGATTTTTCACGTAAAAATGCAGCTGAGCGTTGTGATATACATTAATTAGCGCCTCTTCCCGTGCGGGTATCTTCAGGAGTACCTAAGCATGAAACTTCACCACTAGCACTGAACTCGAATGTGCTGCTGAGGGTGCTTCTATAAAATTGAGTGACAGTTGGACAAATCATTCTTTGAATTTAGAGTAAGTTTTGAAGTTTACGACTCTTAAGTTAGAGCAGCGCTTAAAATCTATCAGATTCTTCAAATGACTAAAAACCATTGTCTTGAAGTTCTTAATTTCGGTAAGTATAATTAAACCAATTATGCCACTTAAAATGGTTGTCAAACGTTGTATTTATTTATTTATTTTGTTTTATTTATTCTTATTTTTTCAACTTTCACCGTTAACACTTTTAATACAATCCTGAGAGCGGAAATATAGCCACAAAAATTATTCATACCGAAGATATGGAGCTTATTGCTATTTATCGTCTGGCTCACAGATTTCTTCCTTCTTTATGCACTTACTTCAGTTATCGCTATGATTAGCATCAGGTCTCGACAGTCCCCATGCAGCAAATATCTGCACTTAAGGGCGTGGTCCTGACGACATCGCCACTACTCATCCTCTTGTAGGAACGATCAAGGTTAAAAATTAAAAATTTTTCCAACCAGATGTGTCCGGAATTCGACATTATCAACTCGCTTTTCTAAGACTGGCTGAAGAAATTCAAAATGTATTATAACCAAGAATTCAAGAATTAGGTTACGAGCGTCATACTTTTAATCATCTAAGAGTAACACTAACTACAAATACACGTTTCGCACACACCGCGAAGCAGCCAGGTGGCGCTACCAGTACGCCAAAGCAATATTCAGTCGATTCCTGTTAATCGGACCACATCGGGACGCTATCATTTTGATCCTAATAACCGGCCGGTCCGATTACACGAACATGTCCTATATTACATGACGGGATTCGGTCCGAATCAGCGGCTTGCCCGATTAACCGGTGGTCCAATTAACCGGATTCAACTGTATCTCTTTTCAATTTGCAACAAATTGAAACAGGTATACTCTCGGATTTTAACTTCCAATTCAACAGTGGGAAGAAAAGAGATATTTTAACTTTGAAGGTAAAAAGTCATTCCTACTTTAAATTCTGCCGACTTATTTGTTTCGTCCGAAAGAATATCTCAAGTTTTATGTGCTACTTCCTATCCTCTATTTTTTCTCTTTAATGTCTCTACATTTTCCTTTACGTTCCTATCATAAAACTGTGAAGAGGCTTAAGATATATAAATAGAAAATGTTTCTCATATTTCTATCGCATTGATATTTATTAGAAAATTAACTAAAAATGTCTTGCATTTTGAATCATTTATTCATTTTTTGAAAAATGCGGGCTAGGAATCTTTTTACAGAGGGATGCTATTACAGGGGATACTTTAAATCTGTCATTAGTATTTAATGGACGCAAACAAAAATCTCTTTTAAATGCTATTTATTTCTGAAATAAGGAGAATTTTCCTTAGATTATTTTAATTACCACTGTATTCCATGAACATCTGAAAAATGTGAGACTTAAAAAGAGATGTTCATTGTGTTAAAGATCGTAAGTATTCGTTCAGCTCAATCAATATTAAACTATACATAAAATTTTCTCTCTGATTTTCGGCTTTCATTTATAGATCTAAAAAAAGAAAAAAACAATTACGCCGTGTAATAGATCGAGAAATATTTCGAATATGTATATTTTTTATGTTTCGAAACACCTTCGGAGAATAGTTTTTAAACATAAATTATTCGGTAAAATAAAATAAAAAATGTATCCTGTGTTTTAAATGCAATTCATTTATTTTTGTGGATGCTGCTTGGTAATGACGAAACATAGAATTTTGCAAAAATGCCCAGGCTACCAAAAAACGCCATCATTATTTGATTATCAACAATTTTTGCCGAAGTGAAAGGCAAGATAATATTGAATTTGGAAATGGAATGTTATCATGGCGTTTTCAACCCCTATGTATAGTGAGACTGATAATGCAGGTCAAAATGTCAATAAAGGGGCGTGGAATTCTCAAACAACCAATTCGACTCCTCCCCTACAAATGTGAAATGCGAATGGTGATCCGAAATTCAAGTAATTTTAGCCAGCAACCTTAACCGATAAACTAAATAAATGAAAGGCGAATTTTAGTTTATTTGAGAAGAAACCAACGAATCACAAAAAATAATAACAATTTATTTTATATTTGTTCCCAATCTGTTAAAAATTACAATTAATAGTTAAATGAAAACTCTATATGCAGTTATAAAAAATCTATTGTGAAATATAGAATAAAAAACTATGAAGATTCCTGTAATTTTAGAAAATAACAGCATAATTGTAGGCTATTTAACATAAATATACACATGGATTTTTTTTTTTTATGTCGCCTAAGCAGAACGCGTGTTTTTGGAACGGGAAAGTCCCAAAAATACGCTTTTTTAAACTGTACAACCACAGAAAAGCATAAAAACACATAAATACAAAAAATAAAAGCTGAAAAATAGAGAGAAATTTGTTAGGAATGGGGGGAGGCTCCCCCACCCCGCTAAAAAAGTCAGTATAATGCAAATAAAAATTCATTTAAATAAATATAAAATACATCTTGGTTAAAGATATCAGAAAAGATGGTCGGCTAAAGAAATTTAACTTTATTTAAAAACAACACAGGTTATTCACTTTCGGTTTAGCTTATTTTACGTTGTTTTTGGATACTCCCAATTCGTCTGTAATCCAAGAACACGGCGTTTTTTTACTCTTAAATAAGTTAATTTTAAAACCGTAATTAAATCCAATTTACTCTCTTCGAACCGGGAACCACATCTAATCGATCTTTTAGCGCAATATTCAGATCTTACCCCTCAGTTACAGTCACTTGCGAATTAAAATTAAGACAATTAGGACAATAATAAATATTAGCTATTAACCCAACATACATACAATAATCTATAATAGTTCTCTTACCCGCATTTTGTAAATTCCGAAAAAAATCCAAATCAACCCTCCCATTAGAAAAAGAAGCCATACCTCACAAATAAAAGTACGTCCGAGTGGTGGATCTACAATCCCAAAAAGAACATTCAACGGTTTAATTTTTTGAGACCAGCGCGGTACATAAAATCCGGATTAAACTCGTCTACAAGTAAATCACAAGCTCTGATTGGCTGCTAATTATTCAAATTGGAAGCAATAAATGGTTAACTTAAAAGTATTTAACAAACACAGCCGCTTTATTTTTTTTGCAATGTTCAAAGTGTCCGCCGTGCATATCGAGGCAGGCTTGAACGCGCCGTGATACGCTTCCCGTATTTCGCAGTCTGTCGTCCAGCCTGGGGATGACTTTGGCATCGGGAGGACGGCGTGACGGATATCGACGGGCATACTCCCTAGCAGTTCGAAAGGCATTGCCATGACATTCGCCGAAGATCAAATAAATGTCGCAATACTCACGAACGGAATACATGATCACCATGCGAACAATACCGGTAGCTGCAAGATGCAGCCTTTTTAATACGAGTTAAACTACGGCATAACGTCATTCAACGGCGCGCGCATACATGACGCGATATGCGCGGCGAACATTTTCAACATTATCGTCGGAAAAGATATGCAAATACTGCTGCTGATGTGTCAAATAAAGTGTTTTTTTTCATTGAACCGGATGTGACGTCATACTTTGTTATTCGTATTTTTCTCGAAAACTATGGGTCGTACAGTTATAGTTCTTTGGACATTTTTTATCTACTCCCAACGATGAATCTGGCTGTGCAGAGTTTGGGTGGTATTTATGGGACATTCTGTATATATAACACATCCGTAACTGACTGACTAACAGATAACGCACAGACCAAACCGCTGGACCTAAAGGACTGAAATTTCGCATGGCGATTCTTCTTATAGTGTAGGGCTGCAGTAAGAAAGATTTGTGAAAATTCTTCTTAGATCTTTTAAAATAAAAATTTTAAGCTCTTTTTGCAACTTTTTTTAAGTTTGCATTTAAAATAATTATCTGGGGGTTATAAAATTTATATCACGAGAAAGATCATGAAAATTCCCTTAAAATGAAATCTTTTTCGGATCTTTACCTCTATTTTCTGAGTTTTGATGAATTTTTAGAGATGAATTTTTAGAATTTAATTTATTAAATTCCGATCACGTTGTTTCTTTTCTTTGTGCGATACTTTAAACTAATTTTGCGACACGTGCATAACAACGAAATAGACAAAAAAATATATTTTCTTTTTCTTGCTAATGCGGCAGACGATTATAAAATAAAATATTAAAATACAGTAAAAGAAACGTTCTTCAAACTGTACTATATTCTTTAGTATGTTTTATTAGATTTAATTTGAATATTTACTTCTACATTATTTTGTCTATTAAAATATCCGTTACGATTATTTTATAAATATTTATTTTTTTGGCATTAAATTCATACATTGGCCGTTGTATTTATTATAAATATATATATATATATATTTTGGCATTAACTGCATACATTGACCGTTGTATTTAATTTGAATGTACTCGGTAGCGAAGTACGGGTATTCAGCTAGCCAATTATAAAAGAAAATTACTCTTGCTCTTCTATATCAGCAAACATGAAAAACCGTATTTCTGCTCTTCTGTTTACTTTAAATGTTTCAACTCAGATTCCTAATAAAATAAACACAGTTGCTGTAAATAAGATTGGGCATTCCTAAAACGAAAGGTCTCTAACTCTAGAAACACTTCTTTTCCATTAAAAATGTATAAACTGCAGTCCTTCAAAATCAGCACACTTGAGACTCAGAAATTGTTGGTTTATGTAATAGTAAATAGTAAAAGCTTTTAACCACTTAAATGATATATAAATTTATACGTGATTCTATATTACTGCAATGTTTGATTTACATCTCATATAAAGCTTTCAGTCGCGATAATTCCGTCGCATATGTTGACATTAACATTTATTTTTAATTTTTATGACATATTTTCGTGTGATGCAGACGGGACATTAAAACAGCTTTCCAATGTTTATCCTTTGTAAAGTTGGAGGCATTTGTAAGACCAGACAGTGCCTGAAGGAGGTGTTTTAATCCAGTTACGATATCATTTTCAACCTATCTTTTTCATGATATCTGTAAAACATTTTTAGGTAATAGCTCTACATAGATAATATTTTAAAAGTATATTCTAATGTTTAATTTGTATATTTCTCAATATAAAGTTTGTCATTTCAAAAACTGTTTGCAGTATTTTGGATATACTGTCATTACTTGTAATACTTTAATAGTTATTCGTGCTATATGTTGGTCATAGGAATGTGAACATATTTTTTCGGACAATTATAAAATGTATATAATACATTTTGTAAGTAATACATATCGAAAATTATAAATTGTATATAATACTTTTCGCTTTTAATACTTGAAGATAGTTATATGATGAATGTAATGCATTTTTATGTAATATACGAGGACAAACCTAAAATGTGTATAATGCAATTTGCATGTAAAACTTGAATGAATGCAATGCCGATTGTACGTAATACGAGAGGACAATTATAAAATGTGCGTAATTCTTTTTGTATATAATACTTGAAGACATGTATAAAGGAATGTAATTTATTTTGTATACAATATATGAGGACTATCGAAAAATGCATGAATTGCATTTTTTCTTCTAATACACATGGACAATTTTAAAATGTATGTAATGCATTGTGTAAGTAATACATGTCATCAATTTTATTATCTATATAATACTTTTCGCTTTTATTACTGGATATAAATGTATAAATGTAATTTGATTGTAATCTAATAAATTAAATACATTTTTATGTAATATAAGAAAACAATCCTAAAATGTGTATAATGCAATTTGTATGCAATACTTGAAGAAAGTTAAATGAATGCAATGCCGATTGTACGGAATACGGGAGGACAATTATAAAATATGCGTAATGCATTTTGTATATAATACTTGACATTTATAAAGGAATGTAATTTATTTTGTATACAATAGATGAGGACTATCGAAAAATGCACGAATTGCATTTCTCTTGATATACACTTGGACAATTATAAAATGTATGTAATTAATTGTGTAAGCAATACATGTCGTCAATTATATTATCTATATAATACTTTTCGCTTTTATTATTGGAAGATAGTTATCTAATAAATGTAATGTATTTTTATGTAATATAAGGAAACAATCCCAAAATGTGTATAATGCAATTTCTATGTAACACTTAAAGAAAGTTAAATGAATGCAATGCCGATTGTACGGAATACGGGAGGACAATTATAAAACATGCATAATGAATTTTGAATATAATACTTGAAGACATTTATAAAGGAATGTAATTTATTTTGTATACAATATATGAAGATTATCGAAAAATGCATGAATGCATTTTTATGTAATACACGTGGACAATTATAAAATGTATGTAATGAATTGTGTAAGTAATACATGTCGACAATTATAAATTTGTATATAATACTTTTCGCTTTTAATACTGGAAGATAGTTATCTAATGAATGTAATACATTTTTATGTAATATAAGAAGACAATCCTAAAATGTGTATAATGTAATTTGTATGTAATACTTGAAGAAAGTTAAATGAATGCAACGCCGATTGTACGGAATACGGGAGGACAATTATAAAATATGCATAATGATTTTTGTTTATAATACTTGCAGACATTTATAAACGAATGTAATTTATTTTGTCTACAACATATGAGCACTTTCGAAAAATGCATGAATTGCATTTTTCTTGTAATACACATGGACAATTATAAAATGTATATATTGCATTTTGTATGTGATTCTTGACGACAGTTCTGAAATGAATGTAATGCGTTTTGTATGTAATACACAAGGACGATTACAAAATGCATATTATGCATGTAATTCAATGTAATGCATTTTGTATGTAACATAAATTCCTTTATAAAATACATATGATTAATTTTTTATGTAATACTTAAAGACAGCTATGAACTGAATGTAAAGCGTTTTGTATGTAATACATGAGTACAATAATAAAATGTATGTCATGAATTTTGTGTGTAATGCATGAGGAAGTTTATAAATGTATATTATGCATGTAACTGAATGTAATGCATTTTGTATGTGATACATAAATTCCTTTATAAAATAGATATGATTAATTTTGTATGTAATACTTGAAGACAGCTATGAAATGAATGTAATGCTTTTTGTATGTAATATATGAGGACAATAATAAAATGTCATGAATTTTGTATGTAATACACGAGGAAAATTATAAAATGTATATTATGCATGTAATTGAATGTGATGCATATTGTATGTAATACATTAATTCCTTTATAAAATACACATGATTTATTTTGTATGTAATACTTGAAGACAGCTATAAAATGAATGTAATGCGTTTTGTATGTAATATATGAGGATAATAATAAAATGTAAAATTTGAGTGTAATACATGAAGACATGAATAATACATACATTCATAATACATACATGAATTTTGTATGTAATACAGGAGGACAATCACAAAATGTACATTATGCATGTAATTGAATGTAATGCATTTTGTATGTAATACAGTAACCACCGCTTATAGTGATCAGTGGTTATAAGAATCAACCGTTTATAAGAATCAATATCGCAAAAACAAAAACAAATGTATTATTTCCATGTTAAAATTTTCGCTTTAAAGAATCAATCCACCGGTTTTAAGAATCAATTTACACTCTTCGCTTTCATTTCATTTTTCCAAAAAAACCACTTAAACCCTCAAAAGGCACAAAGATCTTTCTTAATATTTTTTAAAGAAAGAGTGATAAGATGTGATGACATACAGTCGTAAAATGCGTTCCTTTTTTTGTTAGACATAACATAATAGTTTCCCGTTAAAAGCTTTAGCACATCACTGTCCTATTAGTTTGACCCGGGAGCATCTTTACCTGCCCGGGTCCGATTAATTTTTCTCCACTGACAAACAAAGACAGGGACTCTTTTTTTTCCCACCTCCCATATCCTGGTTTCGGCTTCCTGGACCCTGAAACAAATAAATCTTCGAAGTGTCCACTATGACTTAGGCAAACGTGACATTAGTAGATTCAGCACGTTATCAAACCTTGAAACGTAAGCTAGAAGGTAAATCTTCGTCTGAGACTATTGGTATTGAAAGAGGTATAAACAGCCTCCTGAAAACTTCATTACGTCAGACTACCGTAGAAAACTTTTTCTTACTCCCTTCCTGTAGTTGAAATGTTAAAATTGTTAAGCAGGTATGTTGTAACAAATATTGGAATTTTTCTTCTCTTACTATAATTATGTGTATCTACTTATAACTCTAGAAATTAAGTTGTATTTTTAAAATTATAAAAAATAATTTTAATAAAAGATAATTAACGTAAATTAAAGAGTACTTTATGGTAAATTATCTAATATATGTATATATGGGTGGGTGTGTGCCTGTCCAAAAACCTAAATTTCGGCTATAAGAATCAACCGCTTATAAGAATCAAAAACAGTAATAACAAACGTGATTCTTATAAGCGGAAATCACTGTACGTCAATTCCTTTATAAAATACATATGATTAATTTTGAGTGTAATACTTTATGATTAATTTTGAAGACAGCTAATATATGAATACAATGCATTTTGTATGAGATACATGAAAACAATTTTGACATTCGTCTTCTATTATTCACCGCGATGTCTTGTTCGCTTCTTTATTATGGTAGCGCCATTTAGACGAGCCAGCACTGTTACGTATGACGAAATAGCACGGTATCGACCAGGCCTTTCTCGGGATTTGAATCAAAGTTGAAGCTCACGATGCACTATACCGTGTGGGAGGGCTATGAGAACAAATGTAATGAAGGTTTCATGTAATAAAAGGGGGCAATTACAATTAGAATGTCAATAATCTTTCACAAAAGAGATAAACCTCCTCTGAAATAAGTTAAGAAAGATGGTAAAGAACTGGACCCGAGGTGGCCTAGTGGTAGCGCCTTGGGCTTGGAACTAAGGATGCTCGGTTCGAAACCCGATGACACCCGTGTTACATCCGTGTCTAAGCCGGTATTTGGGCACGTTAAATTCGTAGACAGAAAATTCCATCTAATGCTTACTCCGCACCAAGGGCGACAGCAATTAAAGACAGACGCATTTTGCCACCTGTCTCTGTGGCTGTCATAAAAGCCTTCACACCGCTAGGAGACAGGGGGGAGAGGCAATTCATTTGCGCATGCGCATAATCTTCTATTTCTATTCTGATTGGCTGTCAAGCGTGGCGGCAGAAACAAAAGTCGAAAATTTTCAAACTTGAAACCGCAGAGACCAGAGACGGAGACAAACCGGTGGAGTGAAAAATTGTTTGTAATACGCGTGCGTAACAACGAAGATACATGATTTTCGACTCCGTCGCCGTTGGTGTGGAGTAAGCATGTGAGGCCAGAGAGAGAGGGAGAAGGTCCGATCGCCCAGATATCGCCCATGGGGTTCTCGGTCAAAATGCAGGCGGCCCCAGGGACTGTGATAATTCACCTATACGGTGCCCCCATTGAAAGCAACCAACGATTCTCGCGGTTAAAGGGATCAGTGTCATAATGGACAAATGCCCCGCATCAGGAAATAAACAGGACAAAAAGTAAAGACAGCATTTTTTAGTCAACCAAAAGACGTTATATCAGTTCGTCAAAAATAAAGAAATATGGATAGACGATTCAGTTTAAATAAATTATTAAATTGTACAACTTTCGTTAGTCATTTAATGATTTGGGCGCATCATTAATTTTTTTTTTCAACTCTGCAGGGGCATTGTCTGTCGACATTCAACCACTATACCGCGAGACGTTGGTTTCTTCAATTAGGGATACCGTATAGGTGAACAGACGTTGTTCCCTGGTGCCATTCAATTTGCTCGATATCTGGTGGACTCCTACCGTCCTCCTAACTCCGCGTCATGTAGGGACTTAAAGGGCTATAGATTGAACGTGTCCTGACCGGCATAGAGACACAAAAACATTCAATGACGCTTGTTGGGATTGGAACGGATATATATATATATATATATATATATATATATATATATATATGCACACTGGCCGATGAATTAGAAACCTGTAAGAGTTTCTACAAATGCTCGCTAGCGGCGTGTGTATGCAAAACCTCTTTGTGAGGTGGGGGAAACGTCATCAGAATTCTAGTATAACTAAGGTGTGCGCCTTTCACGCTGTAGAAGGGGAAAAACGACATATCTTTCACCATTTGAAAAAGGGCTTATTGTTGGGGCCCGTTTAGCAGGGGCCACGATTATGAAGACAGCAGAACTCAATGGGTTTTCAAAAGCAGCCATTTTGAAGATATTCAACAGTTGGAAGCAGAACCCACAATCCTCGTTCAAAATACGTAACTGTGGTTCGAACACAACAAAGACCGTGGTCTGTGTCGTCTCCGACAGACTGTACTGTAGCAAAGGGACTCTACTGTACTTCAACTGACAGAAATCTTCCATCAAGGCTCGGTCCAACCGATCTCGGTGAGAACCATGCGGAGAGAATTGCAGAGGATTCAATTACGTAGTCGGATACCTCTGAGGAAACCTATCATTTCTGCACAGAATGCCAGAATTCGTTTGCAGTGGTGTCTGAAAACACGAAACTGGACAAAACAGGACTGGAAAAAGGTTATGTGGTCAGATGAATCACGCTATACCTTGTTTTGCACTGATGGAAGACGTCGATTTTGGCGAGAATCCCACGAACCCATCTTGCCTTGTTCGCATTGCTCTAGGGTCTGGTGGGAGTATCATGGTGTGGGGCCTGTTTTGATGGTATATAAGTGGTCCTTTGGTATTCGTTGAGGGTAAACACTCAGCCATGCAATACCTGGACATACTGGCAGATCATGTGTATCCTGCAATTGTACATTTTTACTCCGCTGGTGACGGATAATTCATGGACGATAATGAAACTATACAACGTGCCAGAATCGTTCGAGATTGGTTCACTAAAGATCAATCAGACTTCGAACACATTCCCTGGCTGCTGCAAAGCCCGTATCTTAATCCGATAGAAAATGTTTGGGACATGGTGGAAAGGCGCTTCCGAAAGCAATCTCCTCTTCCATCCAATTTACAGGATTTTAAGGTCTGTCTAGCAAATATATGGTATTCTACGGACGTAAATGCACTCAAGAAGTTATAGAATCGATGTCTTTATGAATACCGGCTGTTATCCGTGCAAAAGGTGGTCCAATAAAAAAATTAAGCCTAGGATTCTAATTCATTGGCCAGTGTATATATATATATATATATATATATATATATATATATATATATATATATATATATATATATATATATATATATATATATATATATAGATATATATATATATATATATATATACAGGTGGTTATCAAAATAATGGAAACGCGAAGGCACATCATGAAAACCTTTATTAATACGGCCAAGGATCACATTTGTCACTTAATACCACCTGAATAATGGTCATGAATAATGGTTAAAAATGTATTATACCATTCTTCAGGGAAAAATCATGAAAGTTCCTGTAGAGATGCTGTGGTGGATATCGATAACTGGCTCTATCGCTTATACAGATCACGGTGGTTGGATGATATAGAGTCGGGGGGGGGGGCTGTTATACAAGGCAAGATAAGATATTTTACTTCTTTTTCATGCTCTTCAAACCATTACTTGATACATTTAGATGTAAGTTTAGGGGGATTATCATCCTGGAGAACGCCATCTCCTGCAAGATACAATGTTTGCACTATAGGATGGACTAAAATGGAGCTAAAATTTCGACACAGTCCTTCCCATTCAATCACCCTTTTAGGGTTTCAATAGGACCTGAAGTAAACCATGAAATGCCATACGAAATCCTGATAGATCTACATCCATGATTGACAGTTGAGATGAGAGAGCCAGCATCTTACGCTTGTGTAGGTGTTCTCCAGACATACGCATGTCCTGTTTCGAGAAACAATATGAACAATGATTCGTCGGACCAAATGCCGTTTTTCGACATAATTCTCGACCAGGATTTGAGCTCGTGGCACCATTGTGGACAATATTTTGTATTGGCATCTATTACAAGTGACTTGGGAATAGCTACTCTTCCGTAAATGTTTTATTTATGAAGTTCCTTTATACCTTTAATGGTTGATACCGGAAACTGCAGATGCAGACCGAGCTCTTCGGTCATATTGGTTGCAGTTGTTGTCCTTCTCCGTGTCACAATCCGCTTCAATACCTCGTCCGTCTCTTTCACTCAGCTCTCCCTTTCGTCCACTGTTTGGCAAAGGATGTTTTTCCGTGCACTCTGTTTGCTATCATGATTTTCGATACCATAGCTCGATAAACACCCATTAGCCGGGGGGGGGGGTTGTAGTAACAGATACTCCAATTTAAACACGCTCCAATAACTTGCTCTTTTCGTAAGGTCTGCAAGGTTTGTCATTTTACGCTGTTCGTCTAAATTCACGATGCCCTTAGCTTCATTACTGCTATCTGACAGTAGAATAATACATACACTATATTATATAAAAAATACCAGTGGCCAGACTTGTTTTTAAAGAATACGAATCACATTCGTAATTATCACTAATATTGATAGGTGTTTCCATTATTTTGATAACCACCTGTATATATCTATATACACTGAAGTGCCACTGAATTAGAAATACCTACCTAGTAACGAGTTGGGCCTCCTCTGGACTTGATAACGGCTGCTACACGACGAGGCATAGATTCAACAAGTTTCTGGAAACGTTCCACGGGAATGGCTTGCAAAATATTGGCTAAAGCTGTCCATAATTCAGTAAGGTTCTTTGGTGCTGAGTGATGGCCTTTCACGCCTTGGTCCAAAACATCCCAAAGATGCTCAATAGGATTTAAGTCTGGGCTTCTAGGTGGCCAATTCATGAAAGAGAAGTCAGAGGAATGCTCATCCAACCAGCCAGTAGCCAACCGGGACTTGTGAGAGGTACAGTTGTCTTGCTGGAAAACTCCATTACCGTGCGGGTAACAGAACAGCATAAACGGATGGAGGTGATCACCCAGCAACTCTACGTTACCGAATTGCATTGAGGGAGGTTGGTACACGCACCAAAGATCCCAAACTGTGCCACGAAAAAACACCCCAGACCATGATTGAGCCACCATGCCCTTGTACAGTTCCAGCCAGGCATGCAGGATCCATGGCTTCATGAGCCTGACGCCATATACTCAGCCTCCCGTCGGCGTTAAGTAGTCGGAATCGAGACTCATCACGCCATGCTACTCGTTTCCAGTCCTCTACACTCCAGTCTCTGTGCTCTCTTGCCCAGGCAAGACGTGCAGCCCGATGGCGAG
This sequence comes from Dolomedes plantarius, assembly GCA_907164885.2. Taxonomy (NCBI): domain Eukaryota; kingdom Metazoa; phylum Arthropoda; class Arachnida; order Araneae; family Dolomedidae; genus Dolomedes; species Dolomedes plantarius. Next base: position 85,846,538 of record OU015490.1, read on the forward strand.
TATAGAGCAATGGTACTCTCGTAGGTCGACGGCTCCCGAAACCCATTTCGTGAAGCGAGCGTTGCACAGACCGTTTACTGACTGTACGACTGGCACCGTCATTAAACTGGGTGGTAATTTGAGCTAATGTTTGGCTTCGCTGGCTACGTAGAATACGCCTGAGCCGTCTCTCACCACGTACTGTCAAGGCTAATTGTCCTTTGCAGTTTGCCCGATCGCTAGTTTTTTTCCACCATCCATATATACTTGGTATACTCTTGACACTGTCGACCTTGAAAATCCTAGCTGTCTGATGATTTCGGAAATTGAATGGCCCATGCGTCGCGTACCTACGATTTGTCCGCGATCGAAGGCGTCTAAATCAGGCAGTTTAACCATACTGGCAATTCCAACAACTAATTCAGAACAACCACAGTACGTGCTATATATGCAGGTACCACAGCGCCCTCACTTGCGCATACATGATGCACATCGCTACACAATTTGCATAGGCTTTGCTATCCCTAATTCAGTGGTACTTCAGTGTATATGTATGTATATATGTATGTATATAGATATATATATATATATATATGTCAGTCGTTTGGTTTGCCTGTTCTCACATCTTAAAAACAGTCATCATCTGAATACTGGTGGCGAGTGGAAGGTAGTCTAAATCCAGTAAACAAACATAGTTCCAACGAAATCAAGTTTATTTTGTTATATTTTAGCAACCACTGATCCAAGTAGCGCATATCTGATCGCTCGCCGTTTTCAAGTTCAGGAACCCGTCGAACATACGTCCGTCGTCATTGCCTTTGATTCCATGCTCTCCTAAACCCCTTGTTAAAACTTACGCAAAACTTTCGCACATGCCCTGTGAAATATTCTACAATCCTCTCCATCTCTGAAATTACGTAACAGCTTCGTTCGAGCTATCCACCCTTAGAGCCCGTGCTTGCTCCAAAAATAGACAGCTCACCTGACTACAGAAGTGAATCCAGGTTATCGAATGAAACGAGGAAACTCCCTCCTATTTCGCGCGAAGCGCGTGCTGAAATTTGAAAGCAGTGACATTTAATGCCAGGAAATAAATTATCCCGAAGCCCCCCTTTAAATTTTAACTTAATCATTTCTTTCCCAACTAATTTCTTGACACACACACACACACACACACATATATATATATATATATATAAATCCGCCGTTTTCTTTTTTGTTAAATTATACCAAGAGAATGTGTTCAATGTCTTGATACATCGAAGCTTTTTTTTCTAAAGTAAGCAAACTGAGTTGATAAAATTTAAGTATGTAATTATTCGAGAGAAAAATTTATTATCTTATCCGTCATCACGATTTACGGTTTCAATACGACCAAAAAATATATTCTGATATACGAAGCAACGATATGGTTTATTTCCCTCGATAGCTGTATATTTTATAGTTGTCGTAAACAGACCATTAACTAAATTGAGTTATTAAGCATGAAATTGCAAAGTTGAAAATTTTCACGTGGAAGTTATCACAAGAATTTCATGGATTCACGATAGATTTTTTATTTTAATGACAAAGAGAGTTTCTGTTAATCTGCGGAATATCACATGCATAATGATGCTTCGTGTAAATATAATTTTTATGTAGATTATCTAATGGATAGTATGCCTCAATAGATGGACAAAACATATTAATTTATTTATCATATTTATTTACTTTATATGGAGAAGAAAAATACTATTTTCAAAATTTAATATTTTTTAGATACCCCAAAATATTATGCTAGAAACAAAAATTTTTCAATCTGACATGATAAATTCTTTTTAGTAATTATTATGTAATAAAGAGAGAAAGATAGGTAAAAATATAAAATAGGCATATTAAATATTATCTTTGCATATTATGTCTGTTTGATTGTAAGCAAAAACAACAAAATTCAAACGCTGAAGACCCATATTTGAAAGAATACAATATGTTTGGAATGAGAAATAGAAATAAATAAGGAGAATAAAATTTGGGTGAGAAGCTATGAAGTTCACGGAATTTTATTTATATTTCACAGTGCGATCATAATTGTGTTTAAAGCAGTTTGTCGTATTTTGAATTTCATTGATACTGCCGGGTGGTCGAAAGATGATTATTTTGTTTTTCTAATCATTTATGTAATATGAATTTTTTACTTATATTTTATATTAAAAATGTATCGCAGGTTTTCAGGAAAAAGGAACACAACACATTTAGCGTCAAGTAAATAATTTTTTTTATTCTGAATAAATTTTGCAAAGTTTATGAGAATAAATTCTCTTATAAAATGTAGCATTGAAATAAACCAGGTATTTTTTAAAACAACATTTCATGATGGAAATGGTTACTAAAGCGAAAACGAGAAGCTAACAATTGTTTCAGCCGCACTCGTAGGGAGTCACCGCCGGCCGTTACTCATCGCAGCATATAGTAAAGACATCTATATTCACACATGGAGAAATAAATTTTCTCCACGATAATGATAAAAAATAAAGTACAAAATATTTTAATTTGCTATATACACAGACGGATGATTGGTCAACCCATTTATTAATTTTCAACTCTCTCTGTCAAACAAACACACACACACACACACGAACATATATATATATATATATATATATATATATATATATATATACATATATATATATGTGTGTGTGTGTGTGATAATATTATTAATAACATTTAATCGCCCTCTCTGAACTTTCTTTCTCATCTGGTCACCTTTCCGATGACCTTTTCCGCCTTGGCGAGATGCTCGCCTTTCCATATACTAACTTTTTCCGACAATTCTGGAAACCTCTTTGACTTACACTATTTATCAAAAATTAAGGAAAAATCACAAAAAGATGCATATCACGTTCAAAACTAGGCCATTCTGTTTAAAATTTCAATATGTTGTTAAGTAAAAGGTGCTGAACAATACTACATTATGCAAAATATTACCGCTGCAGTCGTAATACGTCATTTGCGAGGAGCATAAAAGATCATGTCTCACAGCAAAGTGACAATTGTCGCTGCGAGGCTGAGATTAGACATCTGGCATAGCCAAATTGTAACAACGACCTCCAGGCATCATTTGACCGAAGAACTGCGATGGCGAGCTATTGGGAGACTAGAAGCAGGACAAAGTTATACAGAAATGGCCAGATCTGCAACAATTTCTAATTCGGCATCCAGGATTCGGCATCCAGGAGGTTCCGCCAAGGACGGCCATACGCTACGACGAGTGCCGATGATGATATTTGCCATTATGCGCACGAAGGAATAAAACCGCAACTTCGTCTGCAAGGTCCATCTGCAGATCCTCCCTCGCTGAGAGCTCTCGAAGGTTGGTATCAACATCAACCGTGCGTAGAAGGCTTCACGAGGGTGGTCTTTTTTCGAGGTGACCAGCCATTTGCCTCCCGCTCACATCACGCTATACGTCCCGCTCACGTCACGTCACGTTTGCAGTGGGCACGTCAACATGTCCACTTGACGCGTGTTCTCTTTACGGATGAGTCCAGGTTTAGTCTCCAAAGCGATTGTAGGCGTATTTTGATTTGGAGAGAACCTGAAACTCAGTTTCATGCATCACACATCCGTGAAGGAGATGCACACGGATCAGGCAGTGTCTGTGTTTGGGGTGGTATGTCTATGGGCGGACGCACAGACCTCCATGTCTTTCCCCGTGGAAATGTGAATGCTCACATCTATAGAGATGACATCCCTGATGCTTATATGCGTCCCTATGTCGGGGCAATAGGTGATGCTTTCGAGCTACAGGATGATAAAGCGAGAGCGCACAGGGCTCGCATTGGGGATGCTTATCTTGAGCAGGAAACAATTCAGCGCATGGAGTGGCCAGCTCAATTACCGGACCTGAATCCAATCGAGCATGTTTGGGACGCTGTAGGATGACATATAGCTGCTCTCAATCATCCTCCTAGGACCCTAGCCACGCTTTCAATTGCTTTGCAAGAGCAATGGCTCTCACTTCCTACCGAACTCATAGACCGCATAATTGACAGCATCAAACATCGCTTTATGTGCCGTATTGCTTCTGGGGGGTATCATACGCCATATTAAAGGTGCTTTTAGTACACCAAACTGACACATCCGATTTCTTCATTGTATACATATGCTAGTTTCTATAACACCATAATTGTTTGTCGATTTCTTTTTATGCTATTTTATACCTACCTATGTATTGTATAATCTGTACAAGTTTCATTAAATTCTACGCCTAACTTTTTGAGTAATCTCTATTTTTGTGATTTTTCCTTAATTTTTGATAACCAGTGTAATTCTATTTTCGCGCGCTACGATTTAGACGCGAACTGGCTCGATCCTAGTAACGTGTCATGTCGCTGTTCTCGTAAAATAAATTATATTCTTCATGCTCCAACTTTCATTATTTCGGCTATGATGTAAGCTTTTCTTCAAGAGATGACCATTCGGGACATCACACACACAGGCAAACACATTTATATATATATATATATATATATATATATATATATATATATATATATATATATATATATATTC